>JACEEZ010024189.1:388187-435687 GCA_016584305.1 Chionoecetes opilio
ATGAAAATCTCAAACCTCAAAAAAAAACTCAAAATGTAAAAAATTCTAGTGATGGCAAAATTCTCTCTCTCTCTCTCTCTCTCTCTCTCTCTCTCTCTCCTCTCTCTCTCTCTCTCTCCTCTCTTCTCTCTCTCCTCTCTCCCTCCCCCAACCCTCGGTCACGTACAAGAACCCATTTCATCTCCTCTCTGTAAGTGCAGCATTTCGTGTCCATTATGAGCTGAAAGAAGGCGAGAAAGGCAGACAAATGAGGCGAAATAGAATCTTGGTCCCTCATTCTGCCGCCCCGTGGCGATCTACAGAGGCGAAAGGATTCATACGCCTGAGAGTAGTGGGAGTGATGGGGTGTGGAGGGAATGATGGGGTGTGAAGGGAAATGATGGGTGTGGGGGAGTGGGGTGGGGGGGGGAATGATGGGGGTGAGGAATGTGGGGTTGAGGGAATATGGGGTGGGGGGGGGAAATGGGGGGGTGGGGAGGGAATGGAGGGGTTGGGGGGAAGGGTGGGGTGTGGAGGGATGATGGGGTGTGGGGGAAAATGATGGGTATAAGGAAAATGATGGGGAGGGAGGAGTGGGTAGGGGGGAATGTGGGCAAGTATCATAAGGGAGGGGTGGGAAAATTTGGAAAATGGGGGGGTGTGGGGGGAAAGGTGGGGTGTAAAGGGAATGGGGGGTGTGGGGGGGAAAGGTGGCGTGGGAGGGAATGATGGGGTGGGGAGGGAATGGGGGGTGTGGAGGGAATGGGGGGTATGGGGAGTGGTGGGGTGTGGGGGGAAATGATGGGTGGGGGGGGGAAATGGGGGGGGTGTAAGGGAATGGAGGGTGGGGAGGGAATGGGGGGTGTGGAGGGATGAGGGGGTGTAGGGAATGTGGGGTGTGGAGGGAATGGGGGGTGGAGGGAGGGGTGGGGTGGGGGGGAAAGGGGGGGTTGGGGGGAATGGGGGGTGGGGGGGGGAATGGTGGGGTGTGGGGGGAAGGGTGGGTGAGGGGGGAAGGGTGGGGTGTGGGGAAAGAATGGGGTGTGGGGGGAAATGGTGGGGGGGGAGGGGAATGAGGGGGTGGGGAGGGAATGGTGGGGTGTAGAGGGAATGGGGGTGTGGGGAAGGGTGGCGTGTGGGGAAGAGGGGTGGGGAGGGATGGGGTTGGAGGTGAGGGGTGTGGAGGGTGGTGGGTGGGGGAAATGATGGGGTTGGGGAGGGAATGATGGGGTTGGGGGAATGATGGGGTGTGGGGGGAAGGGGGGGTGTGGAGGGAAGGGTGGGGTGTGGAGGGAATGGGGGGTGTGGGGGAATGAGGGGTTGGAGGGAAATGGAGGGGGTGTGGGGGAATGGGGGGGTGTGGGGGGATGGTGGGGTGTGGGGGGAGGTGGGGGGTGGAGGAAATGGTGGGTTGGGGGGGGGGGGGGGGGGGGAATGGGGGGGTTTGGGAGGGATGGGGGGGTTGGGGGAGGGAATGGTGGGGTGTGGGGGGAATGGTGGGGTGTGGGGAGGGTGGGGTGTGGGGGAATGGTGGGTGTGGGGGGAAGGGTGGGGTGGGGGGTGGGGGGGGTGGGGGAAATGGGGGGGGGTTGGGGAATGGGGGTGTGGGGGAAATTGGTGGCGGTGGGGGAAATGGGGGCGTGTGGGGGAATGAGGGGTGGGGGGAAAGAGGGGGGTGTGGGGGTGGGGGGTTGGAGGAAGTGGGTTTTGAAGGGTGTGGGTGTGGGGGTGGGGGGGGTGTGGAGGGGGAGGGGTGGGGAGGGGGGTGGGTGTGGGGGATAGGGGGGGGGGTGTGGGTTGGGGGAAATGTGGGTTGGAGGGGGAGGGGGTTTGGGGAAATGGGGGAAAGGTAGTCGAAAAAGGGGGGGGTAGGAAGTAGTGGGAATGGGGGGTGTGGGGGGGAATGGTGGGGTGTAGGGGAATGGGGGGTGGGGGAATGGGGCGGTGGGGGAATGATGGGTGTGGGGGAAAATGGGGTGTGGGGGGAATGTTTTGGGGTTTTTGGGGGGAGTGGTGGGGTGTGGGGGAATGTGGGGGGAGGGTGGGGGGGTGTAGAGGGAATGGGGGTGTGGGGGGGAATGGGGGTGTGGGGGGAAATGATGGGGTGTGGAGGGAATGATGGGGTGTGGGGGAATGATGGGGTTGGGGGGGAGTGGGGGGGTGGGAGGGAATGATGGGGGGGGAGGGAATGGGGGGGTTTTGGGGGGGAATGTGGGGTGGGGGGGAATGGGGGTGAGGAGGGAAGGGTGGGGTGTGGGGGAATAGGGGGTGTGGGGGGAATGTGGGGGGGGGGGAATAGGGGGTGTGGGGAATGGGGGGTAGGGGGAAGAGGGGGGGGGAGGGAATGGTGCGTGTGGAGGAATGGGGGGGTGTGGGGGGAATAAATGGGGTGTGGGGGGAAGATGGGGTGTGAGGGAGTGGTGGGGTGTGGAGGGAAATGAGGGGGTGTGGAGGGAATGATGGGGTGTGGGGGGAATGTGGGGTGTGGGGGAATGGGGGGGTGTGGAGGAAGGTGGGGTGTGGGGGGGTGAGGGGGTGTGGGGGGAATGTTTGGGTTGGGGGAGGGATGGGGGTGTGGGGGATGGTGGGGTGGGGGGGGGAAAGGGTGGGGTTGGAGGAATGGGGGGGTGTGGGGAAGGGTGAGGTGTGGAGGAAGGTGGGGTGTGGGGGAAGGGAGGGGTGTGGGGGAAATGGTGGGGTGTGGAGGAATGGTGGGGTGGGGGAGGGAAGGGGGGGGGTTGGGGAGGATGGGGGGGGTGTGGCGGGAAGGGGGGGTGGGGAGGAATGGTGGGTGTGGGGGATGGTGGGGTGTGGGGGGGAAGGGTGGGTGGGAGGGTGGGGGTGTGGGGGAATGGAGGGGTGTGGAGGGAGGTGGCGTGTGGAGGGAATGTGGGTGTGGGGGGAATAAGGGGGTGTGGGGGGAAATGATGGGGTGGGGAGGGAGTGGTGGGGTGGGGGGGAAGGGGGGGTGTGGGGGGAATGGTGGGGTGTGGGGGAAGGGAGGGTGTGGGGAATGGGGGCGTGGGGAGGGAATGATGGGGTGTGGGGGGAAATATGGGGTTGGGGGAAAGATGGGTATGGAGGAGGAGTGAGAGTGTGGAATGGGGGCAGAGTATCGTAAGGGGGTAGGAAAGTGTGGGAATGGGGGGGTGTGGGGGGAATGGTGGGGTGTAGGGGGAAAGGAGGGGTGTGGGGGGAATGTGGCGTTGGGGGATGATGGGTTGGAGGGAAATAAGGGGTGGAGGGAATGATGGGGTGTGGGGGGGAGTGGTGGGGGTGGGGGGAATGAGGGGGGGTTGGGGGAAGGGTGGGGGGTAGAGGGAATGGGGGTGTGGGGGAAAATGGAGGGGTGGGAGGGTGTGGGTGTGGGGGGTGTGGGTGTGGGGGATGTTGGGGTGTGGGGGAGTGGTGGGGGTGGGGGAAGTGGGTGTGGGGGAAATGGGGGGGTGGGGAGGGAATGGGGGGGTGTGGGGGGTGGGGGTGGGAGGGATGGGGGGTTGGGGGGTGGGGTGTGGGGTGGTGGGGTTAGGGTGTGGGGGGGGGGGAATGGGGGGGTGAGGGGTGGGGGGTGTGGGGGGTGGTGGGGTGTGGGGGTTTGGGGGGTGTGAGGAATGTGGGTTTGGGGAGGGTGTGGGGTGTGGAGAGTGGGGGTGGGGAGGGTGAGGGTGTGGGGGTGGGGGGTTGGGGGGGGTGGTGGGGTTGGGGGGTGGGGGGTGTGGGGGTTTGGGGTGTGGAGGGAATGTGGGGTTGGAGGGTGGAGGGGTGTGGGGGAAAAGGGTGGGGTGTGGGGGGAAATGGGGGGGTGTGGGGGTGGTGGGGTGGGGAAAAATGGTGGGTTTGAGGGTGGTGGGTGTGGGGGGTGGGGGGTGGGGAGGAATGGTGGGTGTGGGGGAATGGGGGGTGTGGGGGTGGTGGGTGTGGAGGGGGGGTTGTGGGGGAAGGGTGGGTGTGGGGGATGTGGGTGTGGGGTGGTGGGGTGTGGGGTGGTGGGGTGTGGGGGTGGGGGTGTGGGGGAAGGAGGGGTGTGGGGGAAGGGGGGGGGGTGGGGGGAATGTGGGTTGGGGGTGGTGGGGTGTGGGGGAATGATGGGGTTGGGGGGAATGATGGTGTGTGGAGGATGGTGGGGTGTGGGGGGAAAAGGGTGGGGTGTGGAGGGTGGGGGTTGGGGGAAAGGGGGTGTGGGGGAATGTGGGGTGTGGGGGGGGGGGGTGTGGGGGAAAGGGTGGGGTGGGGGAATGATGGGGTGGGGGGAATGGGGGGTGTGGGGGTGATGGGGTGTGGGGGATGGTGGGGGTTGGAGGGGGGGTGGGGTTGGGGGGATGTGGGGTTGGGGAAAAAGGGGGGTGGGGTGTGGGGGGAAGGGTGGGGTGTGGGGGGAATGATGGGGTTGGGGGAAATGGGGGGAATGTGGGGTGTGGGGGGGATGGTGGGGTTGGGGGATGGTGGGGTGGGGAGGTGAGGGGTTGGGGGGAAATGGTGGGGGTGGAGGGAATGTTGGGTGTGGAGGGAAGGTGGGGTTGGGGGAAAGGGTGGGGTGGGGAGGGAATGGTGGGGTGTGGGGGAATGGGGGGGGTGTGGAGGGAATGGTGGGGGTGGGGGGAATTGGGGGGTGTGGGGAATGGGGGGGTTGGGGAAAAGGGTGGGGTGTGGGGGGAATGGTGGGGGGGGTGGTGGAATGGTGGGGTGTGGGGGGAATGGGGGGGTTTTGGGGGTGATGGTGTGGAGGAATGGGGGGGGGGGAGGGAATGGTGGGGTGGGAGGGAATGGGGGGGTGTGGAGGAATGGGGGGGGTTTGGGGGGATGGGGGGGTTGTGGGGGAATGTGGGGTGTGGGGGGAATGGGGGGGTGTGGGGGGATGGTGGGTTGGGGGGAAGGGTGGGGTTTTGGAGGGAAGGGGTGGGGTGGGAGGAAGGGTGGGTGTGGGGGGAATGGTGGGGTGGGGGGGAATGGTGGGTGGGAGGAATGATGGGGTTGGGGGGGGGTGGGGTGTGGAGGGAATGGTGGGGTGTGGAGGGAATGGTGGGGTGTGGAGGGAATGGTGGGGTGTGGAGGGAATGGTGGGGTGTGGAGGGAATGGTGGGGTGTGGAGGGAATAAATGGGGGGGAGGGGGGTGGGGGTGGGGATGGTGGGGTGTGGAGGGGATGGTGGGGGTGTGGAGGGGGCTTGAGTATCGATGGGAGGCAAAAACAATGTATGGGGGAGGGTAGGGCAATAAAGTGGGGGTTGGGGAGGGTAAGGTGTTGAGAAATAAAAAAACCATAATATGATGTAAATTGAAATGGGGTCAAATAAATGCTCTCTATATGAAATGAGGTCAAACAAATGCTCTCTATTGAAATGAGGTCAAATAAATTATTTATCTATTGAAATAAGGTCAAAAAAATGCTTTCTATTGAAATGAGGTCAAATAAATGCTCTCTATAAGAAATGAGGTCAAATAAATGCTCTCTATTGAAATTAAGTCAAATAAATGCTATATCTATTGAAATAAGGTCAAATAAATGCTCTTTTTATTGAAATCTATAATAATATAAGCGAAAGTGTGTCTGTCTGTCTGTGTGAGTGTGTGTGTGGTATAGGTTCCGCCCCCCGTGGCACAAACACCTCATATGGCACATTTTTGGAATCAGGTTGACCGGGGGAAGTCATACCCCACTTTGAGATGACCGTCTTTTTTTTTTTTTTTTTTTTTTTTAGCAGCCTATTACGAAATTGTGAAAAAAGCGGGTTTGGGGAAAATTGAGGAAACCTTGATGAGGGTGAGGGGTAATGGTGATAATGGGGGGGGTGATGGTAAGGGGTGTGGGGTGAGGGGTTTGACTGAAGGGGTGGGGGGGAGGGTTTTTGGGGTGAGGGGTGTGGGGGGGAATAGGTGGGGGGTGAGGGGTTTGGGTGAGTGAATGGGTGTTGGTGATGGGTAGGGGTGGTAAAATGGGTGGGGGTATGGGTAGGGGTGGTGAAGGGGGGGGGGGGTGATGGGAAAGGGGTTGGTGAATGGTGTGTGGTGAGGGGTAATGGGTGGAGTAAAGGGGGGGGGGTGATGGGAAATGGGTGATGATGGGGGGGGGGTGGGGGAAATGGGTGAGTGAGGGGTGGGGGGTGTGGGTGAGTAAATGGGGGGGGGGTGGGGGTTGGGGGTAAATGGGGGGGGGAATCATACATTTCTACATCCTGTTTCGGGAAAGTTAAAAGGGGGCTATCTGGAGATCCTTTTTGGGTGGCCAAGGCCCACCAAACACGGGTGGGGGGAAAAAAAGGCCCACCATAGCCCTCCGCAGGAGCTACCAAAAAGTCCCCCCGGGGGCGGTTTTTGCGGCTGTGGTCAAAAAAATGCTCTATTGAAAAGGTCAAAAAAATGCTCTCTCTATTAAAATAGGTAAAATAAATCTCTCTATTGAAATGGGGTCAAATACTGCTCTCTATTGAATGAGGCCCAAAAAATGTCTCTCTATTAAATGAGTAAAATATGCCTCATTGAAATGAGGGCAAATAAATGCTCTCTATTGAAATGAGGTCAAACAAATGCTCTCTCTATTAAAATGAGGTCAAATAAATGCTCTCTATTGAAATGAGGTCAAATAAGTGCTCTATTGAAATGAGGTCAAATAATGCTCTCTCTCAATTGAAATGAGGTCAAATAAATGCTCTCTATCGAAATGAGGTCAAATAAATGCTCACTATTGAAATAAGGTCAAATAAATGCTCTATTGAAATGCAGTCAAATAAATGCTCTAAATATGAAATTAAGTCAATTAAATGCTCTATAAATGAAATGCAGTCAAATAAATACTCTCTACTGAAATGAGGTTAAATAATGCTCCCTCTATTGAAATAAGGTCAAATAAATGCTCACAATTGAAATGAGGTCAAATAAATGCTCTATATGAAATGAGGTCAAATAATGAATGCTCTCTATTGAAATGAGGTCAAATAAATGCTCTATATGAAATGAGGTCAAATAATGAATGCTCTCTATTGAAATAAGGTCAAATAAATGCTCTCTATTGAAATTAGGTCAACTAAATGCTCTCTATATGAAATTAAGTCAAACAAATACTCTATATATGAAATGAGATCAAATAAATGCTCTCTATATATGAAATTAAGTTAAATAAATACTATCTCTATATGAAATGGAGTCAAATAAATGCTCTCTATTAAAATTATGTCAAATAATACTCTCTATTGAAATGAGGTCAAATAAATGTTTCCTTCCTCTCTCTCTCTCTCTCTCTCTCTCTCTCTCTCTCTCTCTCTCTCTCTCTCTCTCTCTCTCTCTCTCTCTCTCTCTCTCTCTCTCTCTCTCTCTCTCTCTCTCAAGTACCCACCATTACCCCTCAGCCTGCAAAGCGTCTTAGTGGTGCCCCGTCAAGCTCCCTCCACTGCATTGTTCACCTGTCTTCCCCATTAGCACACGGACGCCCGCCAACGCGTGGCGACCAACCCTCCCGCTGCCTCCTTCCTCTCCTCCTACCTCACCACTGGACACATTATCAATTAAACTCACGCTAAACTATCAATTAAACTCACGCTAAACTATCAATTAAACTCACGCTAAACTATTAATTAAACTCACGCTAAACTATCAATTAAACTCACGCTAAACTATCATTAAACTCACCTAAACTATCAATTAAACTCACGCTAAATTATCAATTAAACTCACGCTAAACTATCAATTAAACTCACGCTAAACTATCAATTAAACTCACGCTAAAATATCAATTAAACTCACGGTAAACTATCAATTAAACTCACGCTAAACTATTAATTAAACTCACGCTAAACTATCAATTAAACTCACGCTAAACTATCAATTAAACTCACGCTAAACTATCAATTAAACTCACGCTAAATTATCAATTAAACTCACGCTAAACTATCAATTAAACTCACGCTAAACTATCAATTAAACTCACGCTAAACTATCAATTAAACTCACGCTAAACTATCAATTAAACTCACGCTAAACTATCAATTAAACTCACGCTAAACTATTAATTAAACTCACGCTAAACTATTAATTAAACTCACGCTAAACTATCAATTAAACTTACGCTTACTAATTAGCCGGTCACACAGTCAATTCGTGAGGCAGCAATTTACCCACCCCGTAAGAGAGTGAGTGAATGCGATATTTGCAGCACACATACAGTCGCCATAGTACCTAGCATTACACATTACTATTACTATCGCTATCTATAATCATCTACTATCTATAATAACTATCCTATATCTATCTATATCTATACTATCATCCTTTACTAACTAGTCTGGTCGGTTTAGGTCGGGATGAACAGGATATAACTAGCTAGTTAACCCCTACAGCGTTTCGCCAGCCAGCCAGCAAAGTTCATTCCACTTAGTACAGCGTAACGTAACATCTGATGAGTTCGGATATAAAACTATGCTTCTTTTTTTTTTAACAAAGCTAACATACTCGTATTGCAACCACTCTGACTAAGCTTACGTGCGCCATTTTTGTTCGTTTTTAGTATCTTCACACTCACACACACACACACACACAAGACACAGACACACACACACACACAATTCGTTGGGTGTGTAACTCTATTAGCTACATGAACTGCTTAAGACTGTTTTCCACACATGAAAAAAAAATTACGAAACTCAACCAGGTACTTACACATTATAAACGGAATGCATAACAAGTCACTTTGGTCTCACCCTGCAACCCTATATCACCCTGCAACACCCTGCAATACGGCCGCACCCTCACCACCGCCACCTTCACATACAGCATCTCCACAGGAAAGATAAGTCTATTGCACAATATACGAGGCCTATAGTGTCTGTAACCCCTTCACGCCCAGATCTTTCCTTTGCTATAAAAATCGTCTGTTGTTAGCCATAAAATTCAGAAAAGTAACTGAATATACCAAATTAGTTAGTCGGACAAGGATACTAAACAGGTCATATCTATAAAATATTGCTTATATTCCCTAAAAATCGTCTAATGGTACCCAAATTACAATGGAAATTACGTTCTGGGTCACAGGGGGTTAATTTAGAGTAGAGGGAACCGCGGGGCCTCGAGTGCGCCGGGTTACACCTTACTATATTGCACAAGTACTACAAGTATTACACCTTAATATGTGCACACGTTAATGACTAATACATGACCTCTCATTAGCGCAGGTAATTAATCAGGGGGAAGGAGCAGCTATGTGATCGACAGCGACAATTACGTGACTGCGCTAGGAGCAAGCTGCTTACGTGTGGAGTATTTTTGATCTAATCTATCGTCACAGCCCTTACTTTTTCCTTCCAACGCAGTTAAAAGTGGGGGGTAATAGGGGTAAAGAAGGAATGACAGCACATATTAGTGTGGCTAGGGAGCATTAGGGCTGACATTTCTGTGGGAGAATGGATTATGTGATTAATCAGACTCCCCTTAGTCTCAAGGGCCTCTTAGCTTCCTATTTTCCAAAAAGGTTCTTAAAAAGTAACGGGCAATAACTAGCCTCACCCATAGCCGGTACTAGGAACGAACCGATCAGGTAGTTATGTGAGTAAATAGGGAGCTTCGAGGCTCAGACTTTCGGGGATGGGTGGGGCTGGGGGAGGTAGGCAGGAACAACGGTGGTCTCCGCCCTATGCATTCCCTTTCCCTTCTTACTCCTGTTTCCCGCTCCACCCTCCCCCCTTTCCCCCTAACACACCTCCCCTTCTGCCCAACCCCCCCATTGGGCTCCCACAACTCGTCCCACCTCCCCCCTTCTCCTCCCCCCCCCTCCCCCTCCTTCACTAACCCCCCCCTTTCTCCCCTCCTTCCCTAAACATCACCTCTAAAACTCCTCTCCTCCCAACACTAAAACACCTTCCCTCCCCCTCCTCCCTATCCTCCCCCGCCCCTCCTTACATGCAATAGACTCCACTAAGTGTTATGCAATGTTGACCTAAAGGAGGTAAGCCAATTAACAAACATAAGAAGATCAAACAGATTACCTTACCCGCTATGCTTTCCCAGGAATCCGCCGCCACTTCAAGACACCTGTAGCCTCTCCTCTCTTTCCTTGCCTTCCCTGCTCCTCACACGGCCTTTATACACCTCGTTCTGGTTCCCGGTGCATCGCTGAGTTGATGCACCACACAAGGGCGTGAAGGATGTAGTAGGCACGGCGATGGGAGGTGATGAGTAGACGCGGGTGAGGTGACGCGGGGAGACACTTGACAGGCGGGTACACGATGAGCGGCGGTGCATTGTGGGAGTACCAACACATCATATTCCCGTTCTCTATGGGAGTATGTGGTTTCAAAGTGAAGACTGTAGGTCCGAAACTAACCATAGGATTATCTCGAAAATACCCTCATTGTGATTCCCACGCAAAGTTACCACAAACATCTTCATGAATACCTATCCTACCTAAACCTTAACCGAACGAAACCTAACCTGACGTGTTCAAGAGTAAACGCCACACACTTCCAGAAAACGGGAATATGCCACCTGGTTAGTTTGTTTCAGTGATCCTCGTCGTCAATGGTATAATACAAACAAAAAGTACCTTGACTACACTTACATTAGTGCATAAAGGTCGAGATAAGGAAAAGATGGGCTAATGTTTACGATACTTAGCAAATAATCGTGTTCATTTTTCCGTATCATAATCCTACTCGTCGCCTTACCGCAGTGTCGTGTGCAGGTTGGCGGTGGCGGTGACGGAACGCCACTCGGCCCTCTCTGCCCCTTGTTCAATCTCTCCACTTCCCTCCTGACGCTATCCAAATACTACATTCTTTGCCCTCTTCCCTTCGCTCTCTTCCCCTCCATCATACCCTAGTTACATAATCTCTAATATAATAATTCCATTGAAAAATTACTTATCCGTTCATACGTTTACTCTCTATAATGTTTTTATGTGTATGAAATGCTTAGCGTAAGATCAAATATCAGGAGTGAGTCTTTACACCACCAGCCCTGACTAAGTAAGAACCTTGCGGCTCCGTCATACGATGCATGATAGCACTTGCCAATGGCTACCCACGGCGGCGCCAGGCGAAGAAACACCCACGGCATTTCATCCCAGTCGAGTTGGATAAGCAGCACGCCACCGCACCCCGCCACTCACATTCTCAAGCACGTCAACAATCTGGTTTTTTTTCTTCTATAGTGCCGTCGCGAACGTGCAATTATTAATATAACTTTACAGGGAAAATGTATGTATATAGCAAATGAAACATCATCAGTAGTACAAGGATAGAGAATTAATTATGCCAGAGAAGCAGCTTTGATAAAAATAACCTGGCTCTTGCTGTAATGCCTCGTTGTCTCGTTGTATCCTGGCGATCAATCATTGGTCTTTTTTGTTTAAGTGTATGGAAAACAGCCCTTCCAGTGTTTGGAAGACTATGTCGCCTTATATCACCATCACCCATCGTAACATATCCATTGCACCACCGCCGCCCTGCTCCTGGCCGTCACCACTGCCACTATCATCCCTGTCATCATCATCAACATCATCAGACTCCCTAAAGGGCATATTTTGGCTTACAAGTTTTAAGTAATAAATACATATTCAAACAGTTGTCATCTCAAAATGTCACCATCATTAGCAATAAGGTTAAAATGTATATACGTGCATAGATGTACTACTTTTACTTAAACATAATCTGTGGTGTCATAATTATACTACAACTACTAATTACAACTTTTAAAAATTTCTTCAGATTACCATTAGTAAATGATGAACGTTAGACATGCCCTTTAGTTATACTTCAGTACATTCAGTCTTTTATAAATTTATACATTAAACTAATTGTATTTCCTCGAATTCTCAGTAAGTTATTTTCTCCGCTGAGTCGAGAATTCAAAATTCCTCGTATAATAAACAATATCCCCGTTCTATTTCAATTGAGCTTTTAATTATATTGATGTAACCTGACGGCACTACACAATGGCGTGGGAAGCAGGATGTTAGACAGACAGAAGCAGAAAGAGTGCATAGCCGGAGGTTTTTACAACGTATATTTTATTGACACGAGGTGGTGGTGGTAATAGTAGTAGAACTAATGAAAGTAGAAAGTAGTAGTATAGTAGTAGTAGTAGTAGTAGTAGGAGTAGTAGGGCCCCAAGACCAAGTGCTTCTATTCAAGACTAGCAGATGTAATGGCAGAAAAGAAGCACCAGCCAAGGAGCCACGTTGTCGCCTGGATGAGGTGCCGTCTCTCCTTCTCCCTGCTCAGGTCTGCCCTCCTATGTCTCAGGGGTACTAGATACTCCGCCCCCACAACCACCGATATAGCTGACCTGGACTACCAGGCCACTGTAGTGGAGAGCGGCATAATAGTGTAGATAATATAGAGAGGTAAATAAGGATTGTAATTAAGTAAATAGTAGATAAGTAGTAGTAGTATGGTTGGATGCCACAGTCAGTAGCGACCGGAGTTGGGGCTACTGACCTCCAATTCGTTGAGCCCTCGTATATTTCATAAATAAAAATGGGGTGGAGGTATCGGTAGTAGTAGTAGTAGGAGTAGTAGTAGTGGTGGTTGTAGTAGTAGAAGTAATAGTAGTAGTAGCAGTAGTAATGAAAGTAGTAGTAGTAGTAATGGTGGTAGTAGTAGTAATGAAAGTAATAGTAATAGTAATAGTAGTAGTAGTAGTAGTAGTAGTAGTAGTAGTAGTAGTAATGAAAGTAGTAGTAATAATGGTGGTAGTAGTAGTGGTAGTAATGGTGGTAGTAGTAGTAATGATAGTAATAATAGTAGTAGTAGTAGTAGTAATGAAAGTAGTAGTAGTAATAATGGTGGTAGTAGTAGTAGTAGTAATGGTGGTAGTAGTAGTATTGAAAGTAGTAATAGTAGTAGTAGTAGTATTGAAAGTAGTAATAGTAGTAGTAGTAGTAGCAGTAGTAGTAGTAGTAATGAAAGTAGTAGTAGTAGTAGTAGTAATGAAAGTAGTAGTAGTAGTAGTAATGAAAGTAGTAGTAGTAGTAGTAGTAGTAGTAGTAATGAAAGTAGTAGTAGTAGTAATGAAAGTAGTAGTAGTAGTAGTAGTAATGAAAGTAGTAGTAGTAGTAATGAAAGTAGTAGTAGTAGTAGTAGTAATGAAAGTAGTAGTAGTAGTAGTAGTAATGAAAGTAGTAGTAGTAGTAGTAGTAGTAATGAAAGTAGTAGTAGTAGTAGTAATGAAAGTAGTAGTAGTAGTAGTAATGAAAGTAGTAGTAGTAGTAATGAAAGTAGTAGTAGTAGTAGTAGTAGTAATGAAAGTAGTAGTAGTAGTAATGAAAGTAGTAGTAGTAGTAGTAATGAAAGTAGTAGTAGTAGTAGTAGTAATGAAAGTAGTAGTAGTAGTAGTAATGAAAGTAGTAGTAGTAGTAGTAGTAATGAAAGTAGTAGTAGTAGTAGTAGTAATGAAAGTAGTAGTAGTAGTAGTAGTAGTAATGAAAGTAGTAGTAGTAGTAGTAGTAATGAAAGTATAGTAATAGTAGTAGTAATGAAAGTAGTAGTAGTAGTAGTAGTAATGAAAGTAGTAGTAGTAGTAGTAGTAGTAATGAAAGTAGTAGTAGTAGTAGTAGTAATGAAAGTAGTAGTAGTAGTAGTAGTAATGAAAGTAGTAGTAGTAGTAGTAGTAATGAAAGTAGTAGTAGTAGTAGTAGTAGTAATGAAAGTAGTAGTAGTAGTAGTAGTAATGAAAGTAGTAGTAGTAGTAATAATGAAAGTAGTAGTAGTAGTAGTAGTATATAATCAAAACTATCGCAACAACAGCACCCGTGGTATCTGTTGTTGTTTTCATTGTTTGTATTGTTGCTGGTGGCGGTTTGGTCTTTGTCACAGCAAATATGTTTCCAGTGATTACATAAGCGTTTATTTTAATCAACTGTACGCATTTTCTCTCAAGTCTAATCCTGTCAAAGCTTATGTCCTTCAACAATTGTGTGACGCATTCATTATAATAAACTAAACCAAATGAAAAAGGCGACAACGGAACATATTTATCATTTCATCATATGTACATACAAAAAATAATTATATAAAGACAAAAATAGTCATCATTTCGTTATCATATCTTTTCATCTCTCTCTCTCTCTCTCTCTCTCTCTCTCTCTCTCTCTCTCTCTCTCTCTCTCTCTCTCTCTCTCTCTCTTCCCGGCAGTAAAGCGACGCCTCGTTAAATATTCAGAGCCGCGAGTCCCTGGAAGAGCCGGTGAGTCGCCTAGAAAACGCCTCATGAAAAGTGGTCAAGAGGGAGACGAAAGCATAGCGCGAAAAAGAAAAAAAATACTGAATAAATAAAATGGAAACAATGGGAGGAAGAAAGAAAGGAAAACTGTTGGGGAGAGAGAGAGAGAGAGAGAGAGAGAGAGAGAGAGAGAGAGAGAGAGAGAGAGAGAGAGAGAGAGAGAGAGAGAGAGAGAGAGAGAGAGAGAGAGAGAGAGAGAGAGAGAGGGGGAGGATATAGAGGAAAAGGAGCTAGTCTGACGTGGAAGGAAGGAGATCGTAATGTAATGAGAATAAGTGGCTTAGACAAAAGAGCAGAAGTACCTCCTTCTCTACCCCTTCCTTTCCCTTCTCTTTCTTTACCCCTTCCTCTCCCTTCCTTTCCTCTCCCTTCTCTTCCTCTATCCCTTCCTCTCCCATCTTTTCCTCTACCATCCTTTCCTCTCCCTTCCTTTCCTCTCCCTTCCTTTCCTCTCCCTTCTCTTCCTCTATCCCTTCTCTTCCTCTATCCCTTCCTCTCCCTTCTTTTCCTCTCCCTTCCTTTCCTCTCCCTTCTCTTCCTCTATCCCTTCTCTTCCTCTACCCCTTCCTCTTCCTTCTCTTCCTCCACACCTCTCCCTTCTCTTCCTCTACCCCTTCCTCTTCCTTCTCTTCCTCCACACCTCCACCTTCTCTTCCACATACAGAGGGTCACACGTGCCTCCCCTACACTGCGGTAAACAAAACAGAACCATTAAGACTGCCAACCTCTTACCCACATTAACATATTCCAAGCTACTTCCCAGGATTATTTTCCCTGTGTTATGTACGTGTTATGTGTTATGAGTTATGTATGTGTTGTGTTATGTCTTGTGTTATGTGTTATGTCTGTGTTATGTACGTGTTATGTGTTATGTACGACTTAGGGTGTCCCAGGCTTGTATTAGTAGAAAATCAAATAATGATATCAAGTCCAGCACATGCTGCTCTGGTTCCTTGTCAAATGAAAGTGATTCCACCAAATGTTCGTGAGAATTGGGCAATATTTAATGGTCGCGCAAAACGAACGTTTTGATAGCTCCTCTAAGATTCGACCCATTATCTGCATTCTGATCACTCTATCGTGTTCAGAAGAGCCTAGGTACAGGGAAACGAATGTGAAATATCTGTCATGTTTATTTAGTTATTTATTCCTACTCCAACACCTTCTTCTTGAGTTCCGCCTTCGTTTTTTTAGGGACAGTCGTGTAGGGACAGTAGAGTAGGGATGTCGTGGCCGAGGCTCATTGCAGCAGCGGCGTAGGAGGATGTCGCAGCACGGATGGACAGATTGTCGCGCTCCCAAGCAAGGGTCAGCTCCTTGGTGAGCTTATTCTCCTTAGGAGGTCGACGGCGTGGACATTTAACTGGTGTCGGAGCTTTGAAGTCGTCGTCCTCGGTTTCTTCGTTGGACGATGAGGATGTAGTAGAAGACTCCAAAGAGTCCAAAGTCACGTCACGATCAAGAGTGGATGACGAAGCAGCCGCGTCCTTCTTCTTCATCTCCTCCATCCTTTGTCTCTTACGTCGCTTCTCCTCAGTCGCTCGCTTCAGCTTCTCGTCCACGCCAGCCATCGAGCAGCTCTGCCGGTCCTCCCTCTGAGCCTCCATGAACGCCTTGTCTTCCTCGGGGATCTTCACTTCCATTGCCTTGGAATGCGCGATGTCGAACATGTCTTCGAGGCTGTCTCTGAAGATGCATCTCTTCATTTTTTCCGTCTCTGTCTTCCGTGACTTGGATTTCGCCAAGGCGCCGTACTCCTCGTACAGTTTGAGGATCTTCTTCTTCACCCACGACACATCCGACGTCGGAATGTTCGCACGTCGCCACACTTCCAAGACCTTCTCAGCGGTAGAAGCTGCTGCAGCAAAAAGAACCTCCTTCTGGATCTTGTGGTGGAACAAAAACACCTGGAGAACCTCGCCTCGCGACGGAAGATGATTCCCCGGGAATGACGATGTTGGGGACTTCTCCAGTAGCCATACCACGTCCGTAGATCGTCTTTCACACGCCATCACGTTAGACCTGGGAACACAAAAAGACCAGAATACAGTTTTTTTTATTTTAGATCGATAAATACATACATAGGCATTAGCTACATTATTTATAGTGATGGAAATACAAGGGATACGGCAGGCACACACTTAAAACGACTAAGTTCACACACTAAGATAGTTGTAATATAGATGTAGTGAGAAACAAACCGACACAAAGGACACCACACGCGACAACGACACACGCGACAACTACCTCACTTTCTGACGCCGAGCAGAAAACTGAACGAAATGCGCGACCAGTAAAAGACGAGAGAGGAAGCTGAAAGGTTTCCTGATTGAACTTGTCACGACAGGGAACAAGGGCAACATGTGCTGTAGTGTGTCCGATACACGTCGGTTTCTTGGGACACCCTATAATGTACGTGTTATGTGTTATGTTTGTGTTATGTGTTATGTCTGTGTTGTGTGTTATGTCTGTGTTGTGTTATGTCTGTGTTATGTCTGTGTTGTGTTATGTCTGTGTTGTGTGTTATGTCTGTGTTGTGTTATGTCTGTGTTATGTCTGTGTTATGTCTGTGTTGTGTGTTATGTCTGTGTTGTGTTATGTCTGTGTTATGTCTGTGTTATGTCTGTGTTGTGTGTTATGTCTGTGTTGTGTTATGTCTGTGTTATGTCTGTGTTGTGTTATGTCTGTGTTGTGTGTTATGTCTGTGTTGTGTTATGTCTGTGTTATGTCTGTGTTGTGTGTTATGTCTGTGTTGTGTTATGTCTGTGTTATGTCTGTGTTGTGTTATGTCTGTGTTATGTCTGTGTTATGTCTGTGTTATGTCTGTGTTGTGTTATGTCTGTGTTATGTCTGTGTTATGTCTGTGTTATGTCTGTGTTGTGTTATGTCTGTTATGTGTTATGTTTGTGTTATGTGTTATGTCTGTGTTGTGTGTTATGTCTGTGTTGTGTGTTATGTCTGTGTTGTGTTATGTCTGTTATGTGTTATGTCTGTGTTATGTGTTATGTCTGTGTTATGTCTGTGTTATGTGTTATGTCTGTGTTGTGTGTTATGTCTGTGTTGTGTTATGTCTGTGTTATGTGTTGTGTTGTGTTATGTCTGTGTTATGTCTGTGTTATGTGTTATGTCTGTGTTATGTCTGTGTTATGTGTTATGTCTGTGTTGTGTGTTATGTCTGTGTTGTGTTATGTCTGTGTTATGTCTGTGTTGTGTTATGTCTGTTATGTGTTGTCTGTGTTATGTGTTATGTCTGTGTTGTGTTTATGTCTGTGTTGTGTTATGTCTGTGTTATGTCTGTGTTGTGTTATGTCTGTTTATGTGTTATGTCTGTGTTTGTGTTATGTCTGTGTTATGTGTTATGTCTGTGTTATGTGTTATGTCTGTGTTATGTCTGTGTTATGTGTTATGTCTGTGTTATGTCTGTGTTATGTCTGTGTTATGTGTTATGTCTGTGTTATGTCTGTGTTATGTCTGTGTTATGTGTTATGTCTGTGTTATGTCTGTGTTATGTGTTATGTCTGTGTTATGTCTGTGTTATGTCTGTGTTGTGTCTGTGTTGTGTTGTGTTATGTCTGTGTTATGTATTTGTTATGTGTTGTGTTATGTACGTGTTATGTGTTGTGTTGTGTATTGTGTATTCTCCCTCCCTTGCCTTTCTCTCCTCCCTCTCTGTTATATCCTCAAACATACGTATACTACTGAGTTGCTGATACTGTTTTTCATACTGATGATGACTACTACTACTACTGTTGTTAATACCACTACTACTACTACTGCTACTACTACTACTACTGCTGTTAATACCACCACTACTACTGCTACTACTACCACCACTACTACTGCTACTACTACTACTACTACTGTTGTTAATACCACCACTACTACTACTACTACTACTACTACTACTACTGTTGTTACTACTACTACTATTGCTACTACCACTACTACTACCACTACAACTACAAACGATTTTTAAACTATGAAAATACTGATAACAAGAAGATAATGTGTTTTAGTCAAGGCCTTGGGTGAGTGAACACACACACACACACACACACACACACACACACACACACACACACACACACACACACACACACACACGCACACGCACACGCACACGCACACACACACACATACATACGCACACACACACACACATACACACACACACACACACACGTCTCTATTAACTAAGTTAGGAATATGAAGCAATATGAACCTCCCCCGCACAGCTTAACTATTCTCGTTAGCATGCCGGTAGTCCCGTGTAATGAAAGAAAACAGGGAAATGAGAAGTATTCGCCCGATATTCGCTCTCCTATGTGGAAAAAAACGGAAATAAAACCGGTATGTGGAAAAAATCAGGAAAATAAAACCGGTGGAAAAAAACAGGAAAATAAAACTGGTATGTGGAAAAACCAGGAAAATAAAACCGGTATGTGGAAAAAATGGAAATAAAACCGGTTTGGAAAAAAACGGAAATAAAACCGGTATGTTGAAAAAAGCAGGAAAATAAAACCGGTGTGGAAAAAAACAGGAAAATAAAACCGGTTTGGAAAAAAGCAGGAAAATTAAACCAGTATGTGGAAAAAACTAAATAAAACCGGTAACAAGAATAATAACTAATAAAAACAAGGCACGTTCTCATTCATTCCTATCTACAAAACAAGGGAGTACGGTACAAGATGAAAAATGACGAGTCGGAACACAAAGCCTAAAGTTGCATATCCACTTAACAAAGAAGAATAGGCCCTGGCAACACAGCTATACATGTATTGCACCTGAATCATCCCACGCAGACAGGTGACCCACTGAGCCATATATAGTGACCTTGATAGATATAGTAGTGACCTATATAGATATAGTATATATATATAGTGACTGAAATGGAGCTTGTTAGGGAGAACAGGCCAGGGTTATAAGGATTTTATTTGTACGTCGCTCTTGTATTTCTGTCTGTTTTTAAATTGAGAATATGAGCTTTCGTATGTGTATTCATCTAGTTGTATTTTACAGGGCCTGACCAACGCTCGTATGGCCCCGTCTCCATATCAACATTTTTATCATTCATCCTTAGTGCTTAGTTTTGGCTGAAGCTAAAGGCTTCTTTGACTTTGGCTTTGTGTGTGTGTGACTTAGGGAAGACTTTGGCTTGTGTGTGTGTGTGTGTGTGTGTTGTGTGCTGTGTGCTGTGTGTGTGTGTTGTGTTGGGTTGCTGTGTGTGTGTTGTGTGTTGTGTGTGTGTTAGTGGGTGTGTGTGTGTGTGTGTGTGTGTTGTGGTGTGGTGTGGTGGGTGGGTGGGTTGGGTGTGTGTGGTGTGGTGGGGGTGGTGTGGGTGGGTGGTGTGGGTGTGTGTTTGTGGTGTGTGGGTTGGTGTGGGTGGGTGTGGTGGGTGGTGTGTGTGTGTGTGTGTGTGTGTGTGTGTACTGTGTATAAATGGTTTTACACACGCACACGTACAAGCACACACGGCGATAGCGGCAAACGTAGTCCCAAGTTCAGGTCCCGCTACAAGCATGTTATTTTATTTTGTATTTTTTATTCTTTCTTTTTTGACAATCATAGAGTGAAGTAGAAATTTATTAATGTCACCCCGATCCCTACCTAAACCTGCTAAACGTTCTCATATAATTATTGCATCATAATAACTCAAAATTAATTACAGTCTAGTTACATTACATACAATTAACAAAAGAGTCTAAGCTTATCATCATACGTTTTTGTAAATTTAAGAAGTCACAACCGAGCCATGTTGCGTCTCAATAAACAAAAATAGTCCTAACCTAGTCTAAACATGTCTTAGATCCACTGCAGAATCGCACCCTTATTATGTCACAGTAACTCGAAATGATTGTGCCTTGTTACCAAAATTACTGCAAATAATTAAATAAAGCACGAAAATATGATGATTATAGTAGAATGGGAAGGGAAGGGAGAGAGAGAGAGAGAGAGAGAGAGAGAGAGAGAGAGAGAGAGAGAGAGAGAGAGAGAGAGAGAGAGAGAGAGAGAGAGAGAGAGAGAGAGAGAGAGAGAGAGAGAGAGAGAGAGAGAGAGAGAGAGAGAGAGAGAGAGAAGAAGAAACCAGACAGAGAGATACGACAGTAGAGAAGAAGAGAGAGAGAGAGAGAGAGAGAGAGAGAAGAGAGAGATCTACGAAAGACCATGAAATCGGAGTATGAAAACGACAGAGCAGCAGAAAGTCACATAGATCAGCCTCAGAGACCCTACAGAAGAACAAAGAAAGTAAAGTCTACAAAAAAGGGAGATCTATACCTACTCATGAATACCCTGTTTGTGACGAATTCAACAACGAAGGTTTCCAGCAAAATGTCTCCAATAACAGGTGATGACGAAGTCATCAAAAAGTTTACAATTTCATCGAAAAAGGGTTATAACATTTGAGATCCATTAGAAAAACAGTTTGTGGGTGCAATAGGTATTTGGCAGATGTAAGAGATTCTAAACATGATGTAATGACAATCTGGCTACATCAGTTTGGTGAGAAAAGTTACCTTATGCGAGGCTAAGATGTTGAACTTTGTTCGGTTGAGACTCCACTCAGGTGTCAATAATGGTGCGTGTGTGTGCGTGCGTGCGTAGTGCTGCGACGTGATGTGTGAGGGGGTGATAAACTAGTGATGTGCAATGACAATAAGGTTTGATTTTTCCTACTAGTGTTTAGTGAATAAGTCTCAGTAATAGAGAGGCCGTTGCATTGTTAGTTTAGATCACCAGTGGTCTATGTGGGCGCATCGTGTGCTGTGCTTCTGTTTGTCACGCCATGTCATGTTTCTCCTATGTGTAGATGGCGACCCTATTGACACCAGGCCGCCGGCCTGCCTTTGTAGTATAACGCGCAACCACAATAGCTAAACCACAGCTATAAAAGCGACATACATGCTGGTGAAAAAAGTTATTTGATAATGAAATAAAAAGGACAAAACACGGCTAATATTTACAACAAATACACACAAAATTACATTACACTTTTCTGCCATGGCTCAGCATACACTGTGTCACGGTTCTGTGTCACACCTGAGCACCAAGCTGGCCATGACACAGCACTGGGTCGACTGTCACGCGCAGCACCAACATGTGAACATTAACCCCTTGAGACCCAGAACGTAATTTCCATTGTAATTTGGGTGACGTTAGACGATTTTTAGTGAATATAAGTAATATTTTATAGATATGACTGTTTAGTATCCTTGTCCACTAACTAATTTGGTATATTCTGTTACTTTTCGTAATTTTATGGCTAACAACAGACAATTTTTTATATAGCAAAGGCAAGATCTGGGTGTGAAGGGTTAACGTCTACATTAGCACGCTGAATTATGCATGAGGGAGGTAGAAGCTGAGGCGCGTAACCTTAGCTGCAATTCAGACACGGGACTCATTTCACTCTCCCTCGGTGTTGTTAAGGTCTGTACGCATCGCATCACGGTACAGTGCTGCTATGATGTGCTCCTATACGTAACACAGCTCATTTTTCAAGGTACCATATAGTTTTGTAATGGTGAAACGACGGCCAGTTTTGAGAAGCATTCTGGCTTAGCGTCTCGACAACTGCCTCCTCCCATGACTCCAGTACTCTCTAGTACTCTACACCTGCCTCCTCCCATGACTCTCTAGTATACTCTCTACACCCCCCTCCTCCCATGACTCTCTAGTATAATCTCTACACTCCCTCCTCCCATGACTTTCTAGTATACTCTCTACACCCCCTCCTCCCATGACTCTCTAGTATACTCTCTACACTCCCTCCTCCCATGACTCTCTAGTATACTCTCTACACCTCCCTCCTCCCATGACTCTCTAGTATACTCTCTACACCTCCCTCCTCCCATGACTCTCTAGTATACTCTCTACACCTCCCTCCTCCCATGACTCTCTAGTATACTCTCTACACCTCTCTCCTCCCATGACTCTCTAGTATACTCTCTACACCCCCCTCCTCCCATGACTCTAGTATACTCTCTACACACCCCCTCCTCCCATGACTCTCTAGTATACTCTCTACACCCCCCTCCTCCCATGACTCTCTAGTATACTCTCTACACCCCCCTCCTCCCATGACTCTCCAATACTCACGCCAACCTAAACAGCGGCGACTCCTCTCCTCTGCCTCACAGTCCTCTCTCTGCCTATCCAATGAATAATTCCTCAAGGGCACCAGCGATTACCTGCAGGTGGCGGTGCAGGTGGGGACGCCCTTCCTCCTGGCCGGCTATTATAGGATTTATTACTTAGATTCTGACTTATGAGCGCAAAAATTCAACAGGAAATGAGATGACATTGTTACAAGGACAAGGGGTACGATGGTGCAGGCAGATGAGGCGGAGGGTAGCAAGGGTCAAAGGTCAATGGGTAAAAAAAAGGTCACTTTCCCTCTGTCGTGCTGTACTCATATATGTATAAGGAAAAGTAATGACGGTAAGGTCGCTCTTCAATGATGATTAACTTGTTACACGGGCAAGGCAGGACGGGAGAGCACTGGTGTAATGAGGCGGAGAGTAGCAAGGAAAGGTAAGGTCAGTGGGTAAAAAGAGTCACGTTCGCTCTGTCGTGCTGAACTCATACTTGGATAAAGAAAAGTAATGTCAGTAAGGTCGTTTTTGGCAGCTTTTAACGCGGCGCTAGTGGAATGAGGCGGAGAGGAGCGAGGGCAAGTAAGGTCAATGGGTAAAAAGAGTCACTTTTCCCCTATCGTGTTGTACTCATATCCGTGTGAGGAAAAGTAATACCGGTAAGGTCGCTTTTGGCAGCTTCTAACGCGGCCCTAGTCGAATGAGGCAGAGAGGAGCGAGGGCAAGTAAGGTCAATGGGTAAAAATTATTATGTTCGCCCTGTCGTGGTGTACTTATACCCGTGTGAGGAAAAGTAATACCGGTAAGGTCGCTTTTGGCAGCTTCTAACGTGGCCTTATTGATCCGGCCCGGAGCGTGTCGTTGTCGTGATGCACAGGTGGGCCATGACATATTTTAATGGCGCGTATTACACTAGCTCAGACGATCCCTGGCGAGGCGCCCGTCGAATCCTTCCGCCTCATTGGTCGTCCCTCGGAGGAAAAGACACGGTTACAACATACCAAAGTTTTGCAGCTCCATAATATTAGCCAAGTCCGTTGTGTTTGATATTGAACTACTACATTGTTTAACTTATTGATTGAGTTATTATGATAGAGGGTCTAGTATCCACACAAACATGTATAATCAGGTAGAAAATAGAATATAGTAAATTAACACGGTCACCAATTGTATAGAGGAAAAAGGTAAATATGCAGTTTATTCACATCCCTCGTTTTGAAGTCCACTGTAGTTTTGTTCAATAATGTTCAAGGAATACAGTAGCGAATAGGATGCTGTTAATTGCTTTACCTCACAATTCACTTCTTATCTTGTGTAATTCTATAATATTGTATCACTTCAAGGTTGTTTTTATGAGGTCTTTACGTAAATGGTAAAAGTCTACGCTTAATTTGCTCATTTGGTGTACTCCCAGGGTTCTTTAAGGCATTCGTTTGTCTTCCTGGAGTTAAGTGGCGGTGGTGGGGAGGTTGTGGCGTGGGGGAAGGTCGGGAGGGAAAGTGAGGGGAGAGTGAGGGGAGGGTGGAGGGGAAGGAAGGGAAGGTAGAAGAGGCAATCTCCATTAGGATGCAAATGAGTCCCACCCTCTTTACAATGGCAAGGTTAGGTGTTTTTCCCCCTGCAGTAGGAGAGAGAGTTGGTATAAAGGGTCCTGGTGCTCCTCGCTACCGTTTGCTCCCTCCCTTTACCTCGCCACAAAAAAGTCCTGAAGACCCCTTATCCCTATATCGATACATTTCTCCCCCTTTTCATTGACGTCACGAGGTTGTTGGACGTCACGGTTGTCAGTCAGGGGGAAGGAAGGGTAAGGAGTCTCGAGGCGTCGCTACCTTTTGAGATCTCATGAAGATCCGCCACCCAGCTATTTTGGGGAGGCCGATCTTCATGTGCGTGAGAGTGGTTTGATAATCCAGTTAGGTTAGGTTAAGTAACCAATGCGAGGTTAAGTTAGTGCACTAGCGCTGGGTTCTGGGGGCCGCAGGCCCAGTTAGGTCTCCCAAAAATAGCTGGGCTGGCGGATCTTCATGAGAACCACCTTTTGTATACTTAAGACCGTAATTTTCGTTATTCAGCAAGAAATATGTGATGCAACTCTTAGTAAGCTTAAGTCATAAGTATTGTGGATTTTTCTTTGCGCCTTTCTCTCTCTCTCTCTCTCTCTCTCTCTCTCTCTCTCTCTCTCTCTCTCTCTCTCTCTCTCTTACTGCATACTAAAACAATCCAAGTTCCACATAAACAAACAAAATGTGATATACGAAATCCTTTCCATTTGTTTGCATTATTTTCTCGGTTTTGCCGCATAATATCGGATTGATATTCCTTACTTCCCTGCTTGTGCTATTGTGGCCAATTCAATATAGTAGTAAAATATTTGTCCCAAAAAGAAGTCTACAATGAGACAGTTTACAGAAAGCTTTTAAGTGCAAATCATTCAAACAGCTTGAGAAGGGACATGCGGCTTTGCATTTGATGTATAGAGACAGAAAAAGGAGGCAATGGCAGTCTGCTGTGATGCAAACACTACATACGTCGGGAAACAGAGGGTTGTACGAAGACATCCACATACACAAAACAATCATATGCCAGTTCCCGAAAAGTCATTATAGTATATCTCTGGTGCTCATGATCGCGAGCCGAGGTATGTTTTTAATGTTGTACGTCAGTGATAAGAACTTTGAGAAAATAAATAAGCCCAAAACAATATTATTACCGACGACGGGACCACAACATTAAAGGAGCACTGAATTTATGTAGTACTAAGCAAGACCAAGGGAATAAGGCTCTAATTCCCTTAGCTTTGCTCGTAAGAACACACTCAAAGCAAATTAAAGGTTGTATTTTTTTTTTCTTCAATAATCTTACAACAGTAGAATTGAACTAGAAACATTTGCTTTTGGTAATGCTGTAAGTTTGCTGTAAATCACATTAATTCACACACTATGAATCCTGAAGCATCCAAAAATAAGTCACGTTATAAGCAATATGCCTTGGCCAGTCCTTAATGATGTAAAAAAAAAAAAAAATCATCAGGCGGGTTAAAGGGCGTATTCTGTGTTAAGATTGAAAATTTGGAGGAATCTTGTGACAGGCTATCCAGTGTGCACTCCTTCACTCCCCTCTCACCCCTGACCTCCTTCTCTCCCCTCAACCCCTCCTTCTCTCCCCTCAACCCCTCCACTCTGCCCCACTCTATCCCGTTTCCCCTCTCCTCCCTCTGCATCCTTTTCCCTAAGCCCTTCCGTTCCTCCCCCCTTCCCCCTCTCTCTCTCTCTCTCTCTCTCTCTCTCTCTCTCTCTCTCTCTCTCTCTCTCTTTTTCTCTCTCTCCCCCCCCCCACACACACCCAGTTTGTGTTTGCATTCTGTGTCTCGCTGCTCGTTTATTTGTGACGAGAGTGGGTCGTGGCGGAGAGCCGTGGCGTTTTTCCTTATTTTTTTTTTGTCCTACTGCATATACACACAACCACAAATACAAACACACACACACACAGACATATACAATCTCTCTCTCTCTCTCTCTCTCTCTCTCTCTCTCTCTCTCTCTCTCTCTCTCTCTCTCTCTCTCTCTCTCTCTCTCTCTCTCTCTCTCTCTCTCTCTCACACTCGTAGTATATACTGACTATTATACTGTGTTGCGAGACCCTTGGTGCCTTCCCTAAAGTATGCAGTCACACACACCAAGGCGAGCCCCTGGTCTCATTTTTAGAAGACTACACAAGACACATCTCCGTAGGGATAAGGCTGCCCCGGATTTCAGATTTTCTCTCATCTTGTAAGTGTCTGAAGATGGAAACCGTCATTCTCGAAACCTTACAACAAAAATTGCCAACACTTTTCCTCGAGGTGTAGAGTTTTCTTACACACACACGCACACGCACACGCACACGCACACACCACAACACACACACACACACACACACACCAGAGTAACGTAACTAAATAATAACAATCAAAGTACTGTTTTTTTCAAGGGCAAGTAATCAAGTTTGCTCACTACGGGACAACCAGGACTAATAACACGGCTTGAAATTGGTTGTGGAGCGAAATAATTATACTCTAGATGGAGCCTCTCTATAAACATTGTTGTTCTTCCCTCTGGCGAATCAAGTAAAGCAAACTAATTGCTTTAAACGACAACTATGTCATTATTTAGCCACACCTATTTTTCTGCAATCTCGTACTGTCTTCTTTATAGGGACTGGCGGCTAGCGTGCTTTTGGTTACTTTTTTACATTTTTTGCCTTTGACTAGTCCCTTGAAATGTAAAAAATTAAACACAAAAAAAGACACTGGTGAAAGTTACTAAGAAGGCTGAGAGGAACAAAGTAACAAATCAAACATTAAATAGTTTCCAAGGATTAAAATACGCTCACGAAAGGCAAGAAAGGTCGGGCAAATATCATCAGCAAGTGACAGGAAGTGACGAGGCCGCGGCACTCACTAGGGACATTACGACAACTTTAAGGGACATTACGATTACTTTAAGGGACATTACGACTACTTTAAGGGACATTATGACAACTTTAAGGGACATTACGACAACTTTAAGGGACATTACGACAACTTTAAGGGACATTATGACAGCTTTAAGGGACATTATGACTTCAAGGGACATTACGACAACTTCAAGGGACATTACGACAACTTTAAGGGACATTACGACAACTTTAAGGGACATTACGACAACTTTAAGGGACATTATGACTACTTTAAGGGACATTATGACAACTTTAAGGGACATTATGACAACTTTAAGGGACATTACGACAACTTTAAGGGACATTATGACAGCTTGAAGGGACATTATGACAACTTTAAGGGACATTATGACAACTTTAAGGGACATTACGACAACTTTAAGGGACATTACGACAACTTTAAGGGACATTACGACAACTTTAAGGGACATTATGACAACTTTAAGGGACATTATGACAACTTTAAGGGACATTATGACAACTTTAAGGGACATTATGACAACTTTAAGGGACATTATGACAACTTTAAGGGACATTATGACAACTTAAGGGACATTATGACAACTTTAAGGGACATTATGACAACTTTAAGGGACATTGTGACAGCTTTAAGGGACATTGTGACAGCTTTAAGGGACATTGTGATAGCTTTAAGGGACATTGTGACAGCTTTAAGGGACATTATGACTACTTTAAGGGACATTGTGACAACTTTAAGGGACATTGTGAGAGCTTTAAGGGACATTGTGACAGCTTTAAGGGACATTATGACAACTTTAAGGGACATTATGACAACTTTAAAGGACATTATGACAACTTTAAGGGACATTATGACAACTTTAAGGGACATTATGACAACTTTAAGGGACATTACGACAACTTTAAGGGACATTACGACAACTTTAAGGGATATTACGACAACTTTAAGGGACATTATGACAACTTTAAGGGACATTATGACAACTTTAAGGGACATTATGACAGCTTTAAGGGACATTATGACAACTTTAAGGGACATTATAACAACTTTAAGGGACATTATGACAACTTTAAGGGACATTATGACAACTTTAAAGGACATTAGGACAGCTTTAAGGGACATTGACAACTTTAAGGGACATTATGACAACTTTAAGGGACATATGACAACTTTAAGGGACATTATGACAACTTTAAGGGACATTATGACAACTTTAAGGGACATTATGACAACTTTAAGGGACATTATGACAACTTTAAGGGACATTATGACAGCTTTAAGGGACATTATGACAGCTTTAAGGGACATTATGACAACTTTAAGGGACATTATGACAACTTTAAGGGACATTATGACAACTTTACATGAGAACATAATTGGTACTACGCGCTAACACACCTTTCAAAGAGGATGACGTTAGCTTTTAACCCCATCACGCCCAATCTTTCCTTTGCTATATAAAAACGTCTGTTGTTAGCCATAAAATTACGAAAACTATCTGAATATACCAAATTAGCTAGTGGACAAGGATACTCAACAGGTCATAGCTATAAAATATTGCTTACATTCACTAACAATAGTCTAATGGTACAAAAATTACAATGGAAATGATGTTCTGGGTTTCAAGGAGTTAATTAAATGTTTCCTACTTCAGTACCCTGTGCATCTATTACAAATACTTTCCTTTATGCTATTCTCCCTCCTCCCCCCTTCTTTCTTGCATAAACTAGCACCTCCATCATCATCATCATCATCATCATCTTTCGCAATACACTTTTATATTTTTTAAACTTAAATAACATGGCAGTTTTTTTGTTGTTTTTTTGTTTTTTTACATAACATGGCACAGTTTTAAAGCACAGAGGTACTACATGATTCTGGTTCAGCGTAGACCTTTAGTACACAGCGGCCTGCGCAGTACCAGAGAGTCCTGAGGCAAGAAGTGGTATGAATAATTACAGGAATTTATAATGAGGGGAAAAATGAGTCAAGAAAAAAAGGTTGAAAAAAAAAGCGACAAAGGAATTTCTGGAAACGGCATTTTTGTTTTCTGTAATGTAAAAAAAAGCAGAGTTGAATTACATATTTCTAACATTGCTAATCAGAGCAGGTGTAATAGGAGACGAATTGATATGGCATAGAAATGGGAAGAAAAATGTTCAAATGCATTAAAAAGATATATAAAAAACCGTCGAAAGAAAATGAGGTCACCCATTGAATAGATAAATAAAAGATTGATATATAAGATCGATAGATAATATGGAAAGAAATATAGATAATAGATATATAAAAGTACTGAAAGATTACATGCAAGAAAGTCAATAAAAAAACTAAATATGGAAGTGGAGGATATCATGAAACAGATTGATGGAAAAAAGGCATCGGAATGTACGAGAAACAAAATAAAACTTGCCAAGGGAAATGTAAAGCAAAGAATGATGACCCAAGCGCCACCTTCCCTCAACCCTTCTCTCCTTTCCCCTCCCCCCTTCCCTCCCCCCTCCCCCCTTCCCTCCCTTCCCCTCCCCCACCACCCTTCCCTCCTTTCCCCTCCCCCCACAACCTTTCCCCCTAACCTTTCCCTCCTTTCCCCTCCCCCTCAACCTTCTCTCCCTTCCCCTCCCCCCACAACCCTTCCCTCCCTTCCCCTCCCCCTACAACCTTTCCCCCTTTCCCCTCAACCCTTCCCCCTTTCCCCTCAACCTTTCCCTCCTTTCCCTCCTTTCCTCCCCTCCCCGCAGTCCTACCTCGTAAAACATACATTAGGTTTCTCTTTCTTTTTCTTTTTCTTCTTTTCTTTTCTTTTTTTCTTTTGTGCAATAAAAAAAATCTCTAAATCTCTTTCTGTGAAATAAAAAAAAATATGTAAATCTCTTTCTCTGCGAAAAGAAAAAAATCTAAATCTCTCTCTCTGTGAAGTAAAAAAATATCTATATCTCTTTCTTTGTGTAATAAATAAAATGTATAAATCTTCTCTGAAATAAAAAAAAAATCTAAATCACTTACTTTGAGAAAAAAAACTAAATCTCTTTATCTGTGAAATAAAAAAAAATCTCTAAAGCTCTTTCTATGAAATTTAAAAAAATCTCTAAATCTCTAAAGTTTATACCTCTCTCTTTCTCTGTGGAATAAAACATATCTCAATTTTTTTCTGTGAAAAAAAATCTAAATCTCTCATTCTCACGAAATAAAAAAACTCAAAATCTCTTTTAGCTGTAAAATAAAAAAATTAATCTCCAAATTTCTTTGTGCAATAAAAAAAATCTCTAAATCTTTCTGATATAAAAAAAATCTCTAAATCTCTTTCTCTGTGATCTAAAAAAAATCTACAAATCTTTCTGTGAAATAAAAAATTCTCTCTCTCTCTCTCTCTCTCTCTCTCTCTCTACCCTCATCAACTTGCCCCTTCCAAAGTTTACCTATAATCCCCTGAACTTACAAACCTTCCCTCACATTCTCCCTTTTTGAAGATATGCCCCCTTCAAAACTAGATCAAGAACACATATATTACTATGAGATTGATATTACTATGATATGAGACATATATTAAGCGAGATTGAATATATTAGAAAGACAAAAGATTGAGACTAAGGCAACGTTATGTGCACGAAAAAACCCCCCTGAAAAAACGCAGTATAATACCCTTGCTAAAGAGTAAAGGTTAAAGCTCTTTATAAACCGTATGAAAGAAAAATATACGCTATCAGAATACATGCTATACGTGGGTGGCTGTACCTGTAATAGATATCCGTAACGGGAAAATAATGACAGTTTCACTTTACAGGTATAAAGCGATTTTTATTTAGTTTTTTTTTTGGGGGGGGGGGGGGGGAGGGGGAGAGGTATCGATGCAACCAATATGCCGGGTAAGTGGTTCGAGTGATTGAAATCCAAAAAGGGGAACAAAAATGGAAGCTCTGAAAGTTTAAATGTACTCGATACACGAATATAGAGGAGAGATTGACTGCCGGAAAAATGGAGAAGGGGAAACGAGGTGAAAAAAGAGAAAAGTTTCATTGGTTGTTGTAAAAGTCACTTCAGAAATATCCCACGGCCTCTGATTTACCTATACGTATATATATATAAAACAGAACACCTCTCCCGGCAGTCCCTCCGATGGTAAGGGGAATAAAGAACACTACTTGTAATATATCAATCATTCAATCATTGGGGGCATACGCCGGGGGGCGCGTCGCCTCGCCAACCCTACGACGCCACTCCCGGGGGTCACAACGCGCGAGTCTCCATGCAGGCTTCTTTCCCATATCAAGCAGCTCTCGACAAGAAACATCAACTTGCCCCAGTCACGAGCCTTGTGGGCTCCCCATTGGCCTCCTCCACGCCGGATTGTCTCTTACAGATACAACCCGATGGGAAGGATCGGTTTCAGGGTAGCGTGCCACATGCCCAATATAGCCGAAGTTGGCCTTGACGGACTATGCAGGTAATAGGCCTCGATTCAGTCTCACGGTGCAATCGCTGATTTGACACGTAATCATCCCAGCGATACCCCATGATTCTGCAAAGACACTTATTACCAAAGGCATTGATTCGTCTCTTCAAGTCACTATTTAGTGTCCATGTCTCACAACCATATAGTAAGACAGGGATCACAAGCGACTTGAAGATCCGGATCTTTGTCTCCTGAACAGGTACCGACAACGCCAAATACTCCCGCTGAGCGAGTCTATAGCACCGTGAGCTATGCCAATCCGCCGTAAGACTTCTTGACGTGACCCGCCGTCATTAAGGACTGCTCAACCGGAGTAACCTCAACAACTGACGGCTGCAGTTTGCTGGAGATGCCTATAGCTACTCCCCGTTTACGGTGACCATTGCTCATGCCGGACCAGTAGTAGGTGTAACCCCCATTGCTAGTCTCGCCACTGCCAGGCCTCCTCGTCTCAGAGAGTCCCACTATATCCACCCTCAGCCTACTGAGCTCGCCCGATAGGAGAGGTAGTCGACGATCGTCCGAGAGGCTCAGAACGTTCCACGAGCCCACACGAAGAATCCTCCGGAGGTTTATCCCAGGAGTGATTCGACGGGCAGGCGCCGCTTCTGCACCGCCCCGGCCACCCCCATTAGAAAAAGTTGGGCTAGGGGGCCCTACCACTCGATTTGGAGTGCGGGATTCCGGAGGGCTTTGCCCCGCACTCGTCATAGGTAGGCCCCTCCCCTGCGTCGGCATTGGAGGGGTCTGCATGGTCGGGCCCCCCGGCAAAACTGGGTCGGGGCGCTATTAACCCACGCCCCTGGCCTCTACCTCGTATAATGTTAGTGGCTTAGTTTGGTTTTTACAGGGAGGGGGTGCAAGCCCGTCCCCAACCAATCTATGTCAGGGATTGGCCTTACTGCTCACCGTGGCCAGGGACGCAGAACCCCCTGTAGGAATTAACCCCAGGCTGCCCACTATTTAACCCATAGCTGGGAATATAGCGCACATATAAACCTATTAATGGAATATTCAATAGATCGTTCCATCCACTTAAGAGAGGTCTTTCTGGGGCTTTCTAGGCAAGGTATAATAATTCATTAGGAATATTCAATGTCTGATCTCTAGAGTTGCTGTTTCCGCCGTGTTTCCTAGTGACATGACCGAAAAATAAACAAGTTTGTTAACATGTTAAATTCACACACGCAAATTTATCTAAGAAGAAAAGAAAATAAATCTTAAGAAAACAAAAAGTTACAATAATTTATAAGAGCTAAAATTGGGATGGAGCAAGAATGACAGTGAAACGATGTATATATTGAAAGTGTTGCCAAGTAGCGTGACAACCTCTGATGACACCCTTGAAACTATCATGCACTATTCATATAGTTCTGTAGCGGAACATTGGCACGAGTAAATATTTATATTCTTCAAAGAGTCCTGCATCGGTATACTGGTGAAAATGAAATATCTTTATTGGCAAAAGAGCAGCTTCAATGAAATATGATAACACTTCTTAAATTCTGTATAAAAGTACTTTCTACTTTACCTCCAATGTGACCCCAAAGGTGTTTGTTATCTTTAGTAAATCTTTTACTCTACATTTTTTCTACTTATTTAATGCATCTGTAGATTGACTTGAATGTGTGTGTGTGTGTGTGTTAGCTAGTTGTATTGTACAGGGTCTTTACATCTATAGTTGTATTTTACAGGGCCTGAGCTACACTCGTATAGTCCAGTCTCCATATCTACATCTTATTTTGCTTCCTTAGTGTTTGTTAGCCGCAGCGGTACAACCCACACAGTTGTACTCTGAAGTCTATATCAAAACACAAAACTTTACTTTTCCTCTTCACACTCAACGTCTTACCTCCTCTGAAGATTGGATTTTCCGTTCCAGGTACGAAGGCTTAAAAATTCATCACCAACACAAAACACAAGCAAGTAAGGGCAAAAAATGTCTCCTCACCACCACAAAACAAGCAAGTAAGGGCAAGAAATGTCCCCTCACCAACACAAAACAAGCAAGTAAGGGCAAGAAATGTCCCCTCACCACCACAAAACAAGCAAGTAAGGGCAAGAAATGTCCCCTCACCACCACAAAACAAGCAAGTAAGGGCAAGAAATGTCCCCTCACCACCACAAAACAAGCAAGTAAGGGCAAGAAATGTCCCCTCACCACCACAAAACAAGCAAGTAAGGGCAAGAAATGTCCCCTCACCAACCCCAAAACAAGCAAGTAAGGGCAAGAAATGTCCCCTCACCAACACAAAACAAGCAAGTAAGGGCAAGAAATGTCCCCTCACCACCACAAAACAAGCAAGTAAGGGCAAGAAATGTCCCCTCACCACACAAAACAAGCAAGTAAGGGCAAGAAATGTCCCCTCACCAACACAAAACAAGCAAGTAAGGGCAAGAAATGTCCCCTCACCACCACAAAACAAGCAAGTGAGGGCAAGAAATGTCCCCTCACCACCACAAAACAAGCAAGTAAGGGCAAGAAATGTCCCCTCACCACCACAAAACAAGCAAGTGAGGGCAAGAAATGTCCCCTCACCACCACAAAACAAGCAAGTAAGGGCAAGAAATGTCCCCTCACCAACACAAAACAAGCAAGTAAGGGCAAGAAATGTCCCCTCACCACCACAAAACAAGCAAGTAAGGGCAAGAAATGTCCCCTCACCACCACAAAACAAGCAAGTGAAAGGGCAAGAAATGTCCCCTCACCACCACAAAACAAGCAAGTAAGGGCAAGAAATGTCCCCTCACCAACACAAAACGCAAGCAAGTGAGGGCAAGAAATGTCCCCTCACCACCACAAAACACAAGCAAGTGAGGGCAAGAAATTTCCCCTCACCACCACAAAACACAAGCAAGTAAGGGCAAGAAATGTCCCCTCACCAACACAAAACAAGCAAGTAAGGGCAAGAAATGTCCCCTCACCACCACAAAACAAGCAAGTAAGGGCAAGAAATGTCCCCTCACCACCACAAAACAAGCAAGTAAGGGCAAGAAATGTCCCCTCACCACCACAAAACACAAGCAAGTAAGGGCAAAAAAATTTCCCCTCAAGGATGCAACACCATTACATTAGCGTCCTAAAGATTACTCTGCCACTAGAGTCTGTCCCGAACGCATATTCCGTTCAGTGAGAGTATGTGGCGTTACACTGAACACAAGCGGATAGGACGTTAGTACTGATAGGTAAGATGGAATTTTCAGGGTTTACTTAAATAACTTCCCTGCAATCACAATGAGGGTATTTTCGAGAATTTCCAATGGTTGGTTTCGGAGCTACAGCCAAGCGTCTTCACTCAGAAACCACATACTCGCATAGAGAACGGGAATATGCGTCCCGAACACGTCACAAACACTCTAACAAATAACGAAACGTGATGCCATCTGATTAGTTTCATCACTTTTGCCATTACCATTTTGCCATTACATTTCCCTTCAGCTTCAACAGGAGGGGCGGTAAAGGTTGCTGTTGTTACCGACACTCACGCTAATGGAGCTGAAAAGGTGAAACACGCAGTTGGCTAAGGTGGGTTTAGTTTCGAAAGCGAGATGTATGTATGATCGTGTGTGATGCCGTGATGCAACACTTGAGGGATGAGGCTTGGCTTACGGAAGGTGGGTGTTGTGTGTGTTATGACTGTGAATGAAATTGAATTGGAATTTATTGGTAAAGCTGCAGATCTATAAAAAGTTGGATGCACAGCGCCCGAGAGGTTGAACAATTTGAAATCATGAATATAATGTTACATAACTAAGCAAAAAAAATAGAAACAAAAAACAAACAAAAAACAGTTACTACAAAGAAAAAAAATAATTGGAAAATACTAATGACTAACTCTACATAATACTCATCTAAACATACTTACCACTGACACCAAAAATAAAGATAAATTCTTAATTACTTTTACATTGGTGTTTTGCATCAACGAAATATATTTGAAATTTGTTGGCCTATATGTATAACTAGCCGCAAAGCCGCCCTCCGGGCGGACTTTTTGGCTAGCTCCTGCGGAGGGCTATTGGTGGGCCTTCGGCCCACCACCTGTGTTTGGTGGGGACTTCGGCCCACCAAACATGGACTCTCCAGATAGCCCCTTCTAACTTTCCTGAAATCATGGATGTAGAAATGTATGTATTCCCCCCACCCATTCACTCACCCATTACCCATCACCCATCCCCCCCCACCCATTCACTCACCCATTACCCATCACCCCCCACCCATTCACTCACCTATTACCCATCACCCCACACCCATTCACTCACCCATTACCCATCACCCACCACCCATTCACTCACCCATTACCCATCACCACACACCCATTCACTCACCCATTACCCATCACCCCCCACCCATTCACTCACCCATTACCCATCACCACCCCCACCCACATACCATCACACCCATTACCCATCACCCCACCCATTCACTCACCCATTACCCATGCACCCCCCACACCCTATTCCCTCACCCTCACCCATCACCCCTTAACCCATCACCACCACCCATTCACTCACTCCATCACCCACCACACTCCCATTACCCATCACCCCACCCATTCACTCACCCATTACCCATCACCACACATCAAGGCTTCCTCAATTCTCGCAACCCACTTTTTTTACACAATTCTCGCTATAGGCCTGCTAAAACAAAAAAAAAACACATGATCGATCACTCATAGTAGGCTCATGACCCTTCCCCTGTCAACCCGTCCAAACATGCTGCCCATTGAGGTGTTCGCACACCGTGGCGGACACCTATACCCACACCCACACACACAGACCAGACACACACCCTTTCCTATATTACATAGATAATTTGGTAATACATGTCCACGTAACCTCACAATTTCAGTTTCACATTAAACAAGGACATAAGCTCATTCCCTACAACCCCAGCGTCACACTTGTTACATACTCCATCTTCTCTATTACTCCTCATATCTCACCAGCATTTACAGGCATCCGTACCATTAGTCCATTAATCTATCACCATGATTCGCTGCTCTTCTGTCAAATTTCAATGTACAATTCCATGCCATAACTAGGCTTAAAACAGCATGTAGCTAACAAAAAGATTGGTTACTAAGTGGCATGCCAAGTTGCATCCACTGGTCTTCAATCTCAATTCCACAGGCCTTTTAACCCAGTGTGTTGAGGGAACTATCACAACACACCACAACCTGACATACCACATTCTTACAAATATTTTGATACAGGTAACCAATGGGAGGTTATAAAACCTAACCTATCCAACTGCAATAAGCATGATACATTATATTACAGCTTAAATCTTTTTATTTTTGTTATCTATCCATGATTCTGCTCTTTATATTATGCTACCATTCCATGCCAAATCTAGTAACTGTTTTTAAGATTTGTCTAATTCCATCCAAGTTGCAATCCATGGTTTTCAATCTCAATTCCACAGCCTTTTAACCCATGTTGTGTTAGGACATCTTGCAACAACCACATACCTGACATACCACATTCATTACAAATATTTTTGATACAGGCTAACCATGGAGAGGTATAAATCCCTAACCTATTCCAACTGCAATAAGCATTGATACATTATATAGCTATATTTTGTATCTTTTCCTGAAATTAGCTTAGACCAATATCCTATCATTCTGCTCTTTATATGTATGCCAAGTGAAATACTCCAAGTTCGCCATATACCATGTCATTACTATAATTTTTATGAACTCCTAGTAACTGTTTTAAGAATTTCAGATGCAATGTTTCTAACTCTCTAATGATATTATATCCCCAGATCTCAGATGCATAAGTCAGTATAGGTAGTACCATGGTATTAAAAAGTTCAATCTGCATGTCAACTGGCAAGTCAAGTAAGTGTGTGTGTGTGTGTGTGTGTGTGTGTGTGTGTGTGTGTGTGTGTGTGTGTGTGTGTGTGTGTGTGTGTGTGTGTGTGACTGGTGTGTGTGTGTGTGACTGTGTGTGTGTGTGTGACTGTGTGTGGTGTGTGTGTGTGTGTGACTGTGTGTGTGTGTGACTGTGTGTGTGTGTGTGTGTGTGTGTGTGTGTGTGATGTGTGTGTGTGTGTGTGTGTGTGTGTGTGTGACTGGTGTGTGTGTGTGTGGTGACTGTGTGTGTGTGTGTGTGTGTGTGGTGTGTGTGTGTGTGTGGTGTGTGTGCTGTGTGTGTGTGTGTGTGTGTGTGTGTGTGTGTGGTGTGTGTGTGTGTGTGTGTGTGTGTGTGTGTGTGTGTGTGTGTGTGTGTGTGTGTTTTCGTTTAACAAATTGAACTAATATCAAATAATAAATATAGAGTATAAAACTAATATAAACAGTTTTTTTTTTTACTTGACAATGACACATGTTACCAATAAACTATGTATAATCATTAATTAACATTCCTAAATCAAACACCAATACATTTCCTGCTTTATCATTAGAGCCTAGAACAAAATGATATGCCTAAATACTTCATCATGGCAAAGGTTCTATAATAAACCAGGTGTGGTGGGCGGGCGGGCGGGAGGCGGGCGAGCGGGTGATATGGATGGGCGGTTATGGGACGGACAGGCGGGCGGGTGGGTGGTATGGGTGGGCGGGCGGGCGGGCGCGCACTATATACATCTGTCCCGCGATCCTCCATCCATGTGGCATAAACAGGTATACACAAAGCTTAATTAAATACCGGTGCAGATCATCCGTAGCAAATCATTAGTTTGAAACGTTATTTGTTTCGTATTAAACATGGCTCTTCGTCCATGAGATGAAACAGAAGGCTTACCATTGATAGCCTTGGCGTTAAAAATGATGTCAATTATATTATTACTGCGACTGCTATTACTGCAACTACTATATTTTACTACCATCATTATCACTATTACTTCTCCATCTTCCATTCACTATTTTTCCCCTCTTTTTTGTGCACACTACTACTTCTCCATCTTCCATTCACTCCTATTTCCCCTTTTTTTGTTCACACTATTACTTCTGCATCGTCCCTTCAGTCTTTTTTCCGCCTTTTTTGTGTGCATAGTAGTGTGAATTATTATTGTAACCTGCTATGCCCCAAAAAACAAGCCTCACACACACACACACACACACAAGACAGTCTCACTCCTCACCGTGCTTCCCTTTAAACCCAAGAACAGATGCTTCAGTGAACGGGTGAGACGGGCCTTAATCAATTTGGTTCTGTGTGAGGTGAGAGGAGCGAGCAGTAGCGGTGTACGGTTGTTGGTAGTATACTGTCTATAGTAGCACGGTTGTTGGTAGTATACTGTTATATGTAGCCACGGTTGTTGTTACTCCTTTTATATAGTAGCACGTTATTGGTGTATCTTATTATAGTAGCACTTGTTGTTTGTGTTACTGTATATGTACCGGTTGTCTGGTAATACTGTTTTAGCACGGTTGTTTGTGTAGTATACTGTATATAGTAGCCCCGGTTGTTGGCTAGTCATACTGATAAGTAGCACGCTGTTGTAGTATATCGTCTATCGTACACGGTTCTTGGTAGTATACGATATAGTAGCACGGTTGTGGTGGAGTTATATTGTTCTGATAGTGAGCACGGTTGTTGGTAGTATACTGTATATAGTAGCACGGTTGTTGGTAGTATACTGTATATAGTAGCACGGTTGTTGGTAGTATACTGTATATAGTAGCACGGTTGTTGGTAGTATACTGTATATAGTAGCACGGTGTGGTAGTATACTGTATATATATAGTAGTAGGTGGTACTGTGTATGTATATAGTACTGTTGGTCTTGGTATTGGTACTGTGTTGTTGAATGTTTAGATAGAGCTGATAGGAAATGACATATACATATATTACATGGAAGTATAATTCTAATGTGAAAATAATACTTAGGCGCCACAACGTTTCCCATATAAAATTTTGACATTTGATGCTTTTGTGAATTACTGATTAGAGTAAATTTCTGGTCCATGAGTGATTTGGTATATTATGAAAATGTCTTTTTATGCATTTTTGTGGATAATAATCTATCTATCTCTCTATTATACCAGAGGCGACAAAACCTCTAAGCTGGGTAATAGGAGAGCGGGTCCACAACAGCCACCAACACCATCACCTAACCACACCACCTTGTCTTGGCCGCTACATACAAACTAAAAACAAACTTCCATCAATAAAAAATATAAAAAAATCACATAAGACCCAAAGAAAATAAGGAAGCTACAAGAGGCCGTGAAACCTACACATGGTAGTTCCTGTCTATCTATATCCCCACATCTTACTTATTTTTTCATTTTTTCACATCTACGACATATAATAGCTAGTTAAATAAATGTACAATTCAAAATAAAACACTATATTTTTTCCTATTTTCTTATTTTCTTTACCAGGACAACGAAAGGTGAATACAAAAACCCAATATCACATTTGGATTCAGCCTGTCTCATTTTCCTCCTCTTCCTCCTCCTTACACCCTCCTCCTCCTCATTACTATCTCCTCCTCCTCCTCACTACTACCTCCTCCTCCTCCTCCTCCTGGCACCCTCCTCCTCCTCCTGGCACCCTCCTCCTCCTCCTGACACCCTCCTCCTCCTCCTCCTCCTCCTCCTGGCACCCTCCTCTCCTCCTCCTCCTCCCTCCTGGCACCCTCCTCCTCCTCCTGGCACCCTCCTCCTCCTCCTCCTCCTCCTCCTGGCACCCTCCTCCTCCTCCTCCTCCTCCTGGCACCCTCCTCCTCCTCCTCCTCCTGGCACCTCCTCCTCCTCCTCCTGGCACCCTCCTCCTCCTCCTCCTCCTCCTGGCACCCTCCTCCTCCTCCTCCTCCTCCTCCTCCTCCTCCTCCTCCTCGCACCTTCCTCTTCCTCCTCCTCCATCTCATCTTACAGCATCCCCAAAACACCTGTACAAGATCACCCCTGCCCTCCAGATATTCCCCGAGTCTGCAGAAAAATTATCGGGCTATCAGAAAGTTATCAGGCGGGATTATGGCGGCTGGAGGGGCACCAATATGTAGTTGTGGAGAGGCTGTGAGAGAGAGAGAGAGAGAGAGAGAGAGAGAGAGAGAGAGAGAGAGAGAGAGAGAGAGAGAGAGAGAGAGAGAGAGAGAGAGAGAGAGAGAGAGAGAGAGAGAGAGAGAGAGAGAGAGAGAGAGTGATGAGAGCGATGGATAAAAGGAAAACACAAGAAATTACAAGATAGGGTGAATCTGAGACGCGTTATTACTTACAAACATTGAATTGACACTCCCAATGTTGAGGGAAAACAGCAATTACGAAAAGAAAAATAAAGTAAAATTTGGAAAAAGAGATGGAACCTTGAGTCATTCACGGATAAGATCGAGAGATTGATTTTGATTGATTGATTGTTTATTAACATTATATTTACAAAACAAGTTAATAACATTTATAGGTGTAAATCTTGTCCATTGAGCTCGTGGCTCCTTATGGACGCTATGCACTACTGGTTAGCTAGAGCAGTCGTGAATACGGGAAATACAATTAGTAGTATAAAAAGTAGTAGTAGTAGTAGTAGTAATAGTAGTAGTAGTGTTGTACTAAAAAATAATAATAATAATAGTAATAATAACAATATAATAATAATAAAAATAATAATAATAATAATAACAGTAATATTAGTAGTAGCAATAATTATAATACTATTACTATTTTAAGTAGTTAGTAGTAGTAGTAGTAGTAGTAGTAGTAGAGGATTAATAATAATAATCGTACTAAAAATGATCATAAATAATAATAATAATAATATTAACAATAATAATTAATGACAATAATAGGAACAACAACAACAACAACAACAGCAATAATAATAGTAATGATAATAATAATGATAATAATAATACCAACTGCTATGAATTACACCACATATATGATGTTCTAATAAGATTGCTGCAGGGCACTCTGTAATTACAATTGTATCAAACTGTAAGAGTCTTAGTATGCAGTTTTTAACTGTAGTTTAACTTGTAATTTAAATGAGTTAAAGGGTCTGGTTTTAATATCTAGTGGAGCTTCATTCCAGAGTTTAGAGCCTCTGAATATGACGCTGTGTTGGGCATGACTGGCTCTACACAAGGGGATTTTAAGATTGTTTGCGAGTCTTGTTTGGACGTTGGTGTGTGTAGCATACTCAAAACCATAATTCATTTCATAAATATTTAAGCATTTATAAACGAATATAATAGTTTGATATGTAATTATATCCTGCACTTTTAAAAGTTGAAGATCACGGAAAATGGGAGCTGTATGTGCAAACCTATTACATCCTGACATAATCCTTATTAATTTTTTTGGGCTGATGAATAATTTATCAATACAAGTCTTATAAGTACCCCCCAGACAGTCTTATAAGTACCCCCCAGACAGTCTTATAAGTACCCCCCAGACAGTCTTATAAGTACCCCCCCAGACAGTCTTATAAGTACCCCCCAGACAGTCTTATAAGTACCCCCCCAGACAGTCTTATAAGTACCCCCCAGACAGTCTATAAGTACCCCCAGACAGTCTTATAGTACCCCCCAGACAGTCTTATAAGTACCCCCCAGACAGTCTTATAAGTACCCCCCCAGACAGTCTTATAAGTACCCCCCAGACAGTCTTATAAGTACCCCCCCAGACAGTCTTATAAGTACCCCCAACAGCTTATAAGTACCCCCAGACAGTCTTATAAGTACCCCCCAGACAGTCTTATAAGTACCCCCCAGACAGTCTTATAAGTACCCCCCAGACAGTCTTATAAGTACCCCCCAGACAGTCTTATAAGTACCCCCCAGACAGTCTTATAAGTACCCCCCAGACAGTCTTATAAGTACCCCCCAGACAGTCTTATAAGTACCCCCCAGACAGTCTTATAAGTACCCCCCAGACAGTCTTATAAGTACCCCCCAGACAGTCTTATAAGTACCCCCCAGACAGTCTTATAAGTACCCCCCAGACAGTCTTATAAGTACCCCCCAGACAGTCTTATAAGTACCCCCCAGACAGTCTTATAAGTACCCCCCAGACAGTCTTATAAGTACCCCCCCAGACAGTCTTATAAGTACCCCCAGACAGTCTTATAAGTCCCCCAGACAGTCTTATAAGTACCCCCCAGACAGTCTTATAAGTACCCCCCAGACAGTCTTATAAGTACCCCCCAGACAGTCTTATAAGTACCCCCCAGACAGTCTTATAAGTACCCCCCAGACAGTCTTATAAGTACCCCCCAGACAGTCTTATAAGTACCCCCCAGACAGTCTTATAAGTACCCCCCCAGACAGTCTTATAAGTACCCCCCAGACAGTCTTATAAGTACCCCCCAGACAGTCTTATAAGTACCCCCCAGACAGTCTTATAAGTACCCCCCAGACAGTCTTATAAGTACCCCCCAGACAGTCTTATAAGTACCCCCCAGACAGTCTTATAAGTACCCCCCAGACAGTCTTATAAGTACCCCCCAGACAGTCTTATAAGTACCCCCCAGACAGTCTTATAAGTACCCCCCCAGACAGTCTTATAAGTACCCCCCAGACAGTCTTATAAGTACCCCCCAGACAGTCTTATAAGTACCCCCCAGACAGTCTTATAAGTACCCCCCAGACAGTCTTATAAGTACCCCCCAGACAGTCTTATAAGTACCCCCCAGACAGTCTTATAAGTACCCCCCAGACAGTCTTATAAGTACCCCCCAGACAGTCTTATAAGTACCCCCCAGACAGTCTTATAAGTACCCCCCAGACAGTCTTATAAGTACCCCCCCAGACAGTCTTATAAGTACCCCACCCCCCAGACAGTCTTATAAGTACCCCCCAGACAGTCTTATAAGTACCCCCCAGACAGTCTTATAAGTACCCCCCAGACAGTCTTATAAGTACCCCCCAGACAGTCTTATAAGTACCCCCCAGACAGTCTTATAAGTACCCCCCAGACAGTCTTATAAGTACCCCCCAGACAGTCTTATAAGTACCCCCCAGACAGTCTTATAAGTACCCCCCAGACAGTCTTATAAGTACCCCCCAGACAGTCTTATAAGTACCCCCCAGACAGTCTTATAAGTACCCCCCAGACAGTCTTATAAGTACCCCCCAGACAGTCTTATAAGTACCCCCCAGACAGTCTTATAAGTACCCCCCAGACAGTCTTATAAGTACCCCCCAGACAGTCTTATAAGTACCCCCCAGACAGTCTTATAAGTACCCCCCAGACAGTCTTATAAGTACCCCCCAGACAGTCTTATAAGTACCCCCCAGACAGTCTTATAAGTACCCCCAGACAGTCTTATAAGTACCCCCCAGACAGTCTTATAAGTACCCCCCAGACAGTCTTATAAGTACCCCCCAGACAGTCTTATAAGTACCCCCCAGACAGTCTTATAAGTACCCCCCAGACAGTCTTATAAGTACCCCCCAGACAGTCTTATAAGTACCCCCCAGACAGTCTTATAAGTACCCCCCAGACAGTCTTATAAGTACCCCCCAGACAGTCTTATAAGTACCCCCCAGACAGTCTTATAAGTACCCCCCAGACAGTCTTATAAGTACCCCCCAGACAGTCTTATAAGTACCCCCCAGACAGTCTTATAAGTACCCCCCAGACAGTCTTATAAGTACCCCCCAGACAGTCTTATAAGTACCCCCCAGACAGTCTTATAAGTACCCCCCAGACAGTCTTATAAGTACCCCCCAGACAGTCTTATAAGTACCCCCCAGACAGTCTTATAAGTACCCCCCAGACAGTCTTATAAGTACCCCCCAGACAGTCTTATAAGTACCCCCCAGACAGTCTTATAAGTACCCCCCAGACAGTCTTATAAGTACCCCCCAGACAGTCTTATAAGTACCCCCCAGACAGTCTTATAAGTACCCCCCAGACAGTCTTATAAGTACCCCCCAGACAGTCTTATAAGTACCCCCCAGACAGTCTTATAAGTACCCCCCAGACAGTCTTATAAGTACCCCCAGACAGTCTTATAAGTACCCCCAGACAGTCTTATAAGTACCCCCCAGACAGTCTTATAAGTACCCCCCAGACAGTCTTATAAGTACCCCCCAGACAGTCTTATAAGTACCCCCCAGACAGTCTTATAAGTACCCCCCAGACAGTCTTATAAGTACCCCCCAGACAGTCTTATAAGTACCCCCCAGACAGTCTTATAAGTACCCCCAGACAGTCTTATAAGTACCCCCCAGACAGTCTTATAAGTACCCCCCAGACAGTCTTATAAGTACCCCCAGACAGTCTTATAAGTACCCCCCAGACAGTCTTATAAGTACCCCCCAGACAGTCTTATAAGTACCACCCAGACAGTCTTATAAGTACCCCCCAGACAGTCATTATAAGTACCCCAGACAGTTTATAAGTACACCCCCAGACAGTCTTATAAGTACCCCCAGACAGTCTTATAAGTACCCCAGATTCATTTAAGTAACAATATAATCTGATGTTATGCTCAACGTTTATTAATTGTAAACATTTCGTTAATTGCAGATTAGTTTGATAGTTACCAGAAGTTTTAGTATAAGTTTAATAGTACCTTCATGTACGTTTATTCAATTATATCAGAAGAGTAATTAAGAGATGTAGCTTGTAACGGTAATATAATGAAAAATCGATTACTATATATGAATATAATGAGATTTTAGTTGATGTGTCACATGAATTTTTATTATCATATAATGAGTAATTATTATTGTAATACCACAGTGAATGAGTAATGGGTGCGTTTAGTAGTCTTGACGAGGTAAATGAGTGAAGAAATGTTTAACACAGGCAGAGATAGTAAGAATTTGTAAGAGGATGATTGTACATAGTAGGTATTGTAGTTTATCATATTCGGATAATAGTGCCCTAAAACCGAAGAGAGAGAGAGAGAGAGAGAGGAGAGAGAGGAGGAGAGAGGAGAGAGAGGAGAGAGAGAGGAGAGAAGGAAGGGAGAGGAGAGAGAGAGAGGAGAATCTACAGTAACTATATAGGGAGAGGGAAGGATTATTGCTAAGCTCTACTGCGGATTACATTAAAACCACGACTCAAGAATCTCTCAGCCAGATGGTAGATCCTGTGTGTGTGTGTGGGTGTGTGTGTGTGTGTGTGTGTGTGTGTGGTGTGTGTGTGTGGTGTGTGTGTGTTGTGTGTGTGTGTGTGTGTGTGTGTATGTGTGTGTGTGTGTGTGTGTGTGTGTGTGTGTGTGTGTGTGTGTGTGTGTGTGTGTGTGTGTGTGTGTGTGTGTTTACAGCCCTTCTTCCCGATAAGCCCACGTTCTCCCCTCATAAGTATTCACACAAAGGGAGGAGGAGGAGGAGGAGGAGGAGGAGGAGGAGGAGGAGGAGGAGAGGAGGAGGAGGAGGAGGAGAAGAGGCGGTAGGAAATTACTCAACACCCTTGCAGCTCCGAGAAACAAATAAATGGTTAATGGAAGAGAGAGAGAGGAGTGAGAGCCCCTGTATTCCTCTCCCTTCCTCTTCCCTTTCCCACGGGCAGGGGAAGGGATGGAGCCACCAGCGTAATTAGACTCCGGAGAGAGAGAGAGAGAGAGAGAGAGAGAGAGAGAGAGAGAGAGAGAGAGAGAGAGAGAGAGAGAGAGAGAGAGAGAGAGAGAGAGAGAGCGAGAGAGAGAGAGCGAGAAAGAGCGAGAGAGAGCGAGAGACAGAGAGAGCGAGAGAGAAAAAGAGAGAGAGAGAGAGCGCGAGAGACAGAGAGCGAGAGAGAGAGCGAGAGAGAGAGAGCGAGAGATCAGCATTCAAGCTCGAATCTAAAGCTATGGATGAGAGGATATTATCAGTTTCAGTTTCTCTCTCTCTCTCTCTCTCTCTCTCTCTCTCTCTCTCTCTCTCTCTCTCTCTCTCTCTCTCTCTCTCTCTCTCTCTCTCTCTCTCTCTCTCTCTCTCTCTCTCTCTCTCATATCCGTGAATGACTCAAAGTTTCTATCTCTCCAATTTTTACTTTCTTTTTCTTTTCGTTATTGTTGTTTCCCCTCAATGCTGGAGTGTCAATTCAATGTTTGTACGTAACATTGTGTCAGATTCATCCTATCCTATCTTTTCTTGTGTTTTCTTCCTATCCACTGTTCTCATACAATATCTAGTATATAAATTCCTATTCAATACAGGTGCATTCTCTCTCTCTCTCTCTTCTCTCTCTCTCTCTCTCTCTCTCTCTCTCTCTCTCTCTCTCTCTCTCTCTCTCTCTCTCTCTCTCTCTCTCTCTCTCTCTCTCTCAACACGTTTATCAAGCACACTTTCTTCCGCCTCCTTCCGCTGTGCTCTACTCTCACAAAGAAACATAATAATTGCTTCCGTCCCGGCCTGAAGACTGTCCCTCGTCATTCCACCTCCTCATTCCACCTCATCATTCCACCTCGCCAGCCTCGAGATGACACTTTTCAACTTCCACTCTGCATCCCCTCCTAACCTGCCCACCCAAGAACTTATCCCGTCCGCCCCACCTTCTGTCTCCCTCACCCACCCAAGAACTTACCCCGTCCGCCCCACCTATTTCCCTCACCCAGTCACCCACCCAAGAACTTACCCCGTCCGCCCCACCTATTTCCCTCACCCAGTCACCCACCCAAGAACTTACCCCGTCCGCCCCACCTATTTCCCTCACCCAGTCACCCACCCAAGAACTTACCCCGTCCGCCCCACCTATTTCCCTCACCCAGTCACCCACCCAAGAACTTACCCCGTCCGCCCCACCTATTTCCCTCACCCAGTCACCCACCCAAGAACTTACCCCGTCCGCCCCACCTTCTGTCTCCTTTACCACCATCACCACCAATCCCACTATCATCACCATCAGTCGGCATTTATTATACATAATCACCACCATCATCACTATTATCACTACTAACGGCTATTACCTCTATTGTTGATAAACTTGATATCACTTAGTACTTTAAATTCAATTGTTAACTGAAGCTAAATAACAACCACCACTATAACAATCATAAGTAAGTCAGATGCTTATTCAATCCTAAAACATATATCATTAGGGTTATCTATGTAGTCATATTAGTAATTATATATCTTAAATACCCATAAATATATTTTCAACACACACACACACACACATGAGTCGCATAAGATTTCGTGAAGCAGCCGTGACAATATATCATGTGTGTGTGTGTGTGTGTGTGTGTGTGTGTGTGTGTGTGTGTGTGTGTGTTGTGGTGTCGTGTGTGTGTGTCGTGTGTGTGTGTGTGTGATGTGTGTTGTGTGATGTGTTGTGTGTGTGTGTGTGTGTGTGTGTGTGTGTGTGTGTGTGTTGTGTGTGTGTGTGTGTGTGTGTTGTGTGTGGTGTGTGTGTGTGTGTGTTGTGTGTGTGTGTGTGTGTGTTGTGTGTGTTGTGTGTGTGTGTGTGGTGTGTGTGGTGTG
>JACEEZ010024189.1:440687-448187 GCA_016584305.1 Chionoecetes opilio
GAAATAAGAAAATAAGGAAGGAAGGGAGGGAAGGGATGGATGGAAGGAAAGAAGGAAAACAGGGAAAAAGAGCGAGATAAACAAAGGCGTAGGAGGCAAAACAATCTTTTATCTATAATTGCATCAAACAGCGGCAGTAGCCCACGCAGATATAACACAATAACATGTCCAGGTATTTCCTCTTTTACCGGCTTATTCCCAGATCCCGAGAGAGAGAGAGAAGAGAGAGAGAGACGAGAGAGAGGAGGGAGAGAGAGAGAGAGAGAGAGAGAGAGAGAGAGAGAGAGAGAGAGAGAGAGAGAGAGAGAGAGAGAGAGAGAGAGAGAGAGAGGAGATGAAATTGGGTGTAATGAGTTCAATGTGTGTGAGTGTGTGGGTGTGGGTGTGGGTGTGGGTGTGGGTGTGTGTGTGTGTGTGTGTGTGTGTGTGTGTGTGTGTGTGTGTGTGTGTGTGTGTGTGTGTGTGTGTGTGTGTGTGTGTGTGTGCGCGCGCGCGCCCTGTGCATGTCTTGTGTATTTCTTGAGATGGAACCGTGAAGAGAGAACGTCACACAGGCACAAACGTTTGTGTCTGTGTGTGTGGGTGGGTTAGAGCGTCCGGCGTCCCAGTGATTTTTCAACTGAGAAATTCGGGCGGTTATTGTCCCTCTTGAGCAAAGGGATGGGGGGTGTGAGGTCCCAGCATTACCCAAAGATCGCGGTAATAATGAGCTCCAATCTCGTTCCGGAAGGGTGAAACTGGCGATCGAGAGTCTAACTCGCGTGGAAAAGAGCATGGGTGAATGATACATTCACATACACTAACACACCCCTAACGTAACCTTGACCGTCCTGCATTGACCGCTGTGAGCTACTTCTAACCTTTCTACTAGTTTACTCATTCCACTTTCTTCACTTCCTCCTTTTCCTTCACTCGCTCTGACCTCGGTGTCCTTCATTTCCCTTCCCGCGCACGTCAGAACACAAGCCTGGAGCATCACAAGAATTGCATTTATCTACCGGACAAGGACAATCAAGGGAATAAATTAAATGGGAATATAATACATGAAACAATATATGCGAATGAATTAGATAAAGAGAGGCATGAAAAAAAACGAAATGAGGGATTCCTTTGTTATACTCATAAATCTCGTATCAGTTTACATTGATACGAAAATGTTTAGTATGACAAAGGAATTTTTTCATGCCTCTCTTTCTCTAATTCATTCACATATATTGTTTGATTTATTATTTACAATGATTGATTGATTTAATGCCCAAAAAGGTGAATGTGCCAGACATCAGAGGTCATATGGCACTATGGCAAAGCATAAAAAGGGGAGGGGTTGTAGAAACATTATTTACACGAATCATTATTATACTAAACTTCATTAAACAAACAGGACGCATTCCATATTACACTTTAATTCATTTTCTTTATCCTTTTCGTTGAAGAATGTTTATGCCCCCTTTTATATAGATTAATTTTCTCATAGTTACACAGGTTCATGGATGCTTTACAATGAGTGTCTGGATGAGCTTGAACCTGATATGCTGCGCGGTGCTATATTTTTCTGTATGCCTTCGGGTGAATTTATTATTATTATTATTATTATTATTATTATTATTAGTATGTGTGGCAATACAGTTCTGTTAGATTAAAAACGTTTTGAGAGCAATTTGTTTACCAACTTACTCATTTATGTAAAAGTATCCCGATTTTACTCAAAAAATCATGTCTTATATCTTTGACTATCTACTACTACTTACTCACTACTACTACATATATTAAATTCAGACAAATTAAATAAAAAGTAATGTGCCGTCATGTGTAGCCAAACGTCTCATCCCCTTAACCCCTTGAGGCCCAGAACATATTTTCCATTGAAATTTGACAACCATTAGATGATTTTTAATGAATATAAGGAATGTTTTTTATAGATATGAACTGTTTAGTATCCTTGTCCACTAGCTAATTTGGTTTATTTAGTTACTTTTCCTTATTTTATGGCTAACATACAATTTTTTATAGCAAAGGAAAGATTTGGGCGTGAAGGGGTTAAAGGAGACTCCAAAATAAGATTAATAAGATAATAAAAAATGTTAATACCCGTTAAGACTGACTGATCGCATACAAGTGTTACGAGTCCCAAGCGTTGCAAATACCCGGATTCGTGATTTTTTTACATTATTTTACACCACAAAGGAATTAAAAAAAAACCCGTTACAGCTACCAGTCCCTGTAAAGAAGACATTCAGAAATTGCAGAAACGGTTGTGGGCCGATTTAGTTCGATAATTTAGCCATTTCAGTTTTGATGATTAAAAAACATTAACCTTCCATCACCTTAAAACATCATCTCACACGCACATACAAACAACGCATAAGAAAAGTTTTTACAATACATTTTTATTAACAATTGGAATATTAAAGACCCCACAACTTTCTTTATTCACGAATAAACTCAACATTTTATTTCATTTTTCATTTTTAAATGTTATATTTTTTTCATTTTATATTCAATTTTTTAATAACAATGTAAAATGAAGTGTAAAACAATATATCTATATCCTAAATATTCATAATAAAGAATCGATGCATCACGAATACACAACAAATGATAAAAGAAAATAAAGAAAATTAGAGACAAATAATTAAAGAATCAAAAATAAGAAAAAAATAAAGAAAATTAAAGCTCAAGTTCACAGCAGCGACGGATGCAAGTTCAGTGTATTAATCATTCTTATTTAATCATGCATGCCAATCACTGTGCATACAACACTACACCATAGCTCACAATTAATTCTTTATTATGAATATTTAGGATAGTAATGTATCATGTTGTGCTCTAATCCCCTCATTGCACATTGTTATCAAATAATGGAATATAAAAAGGAAAAAAAAAGGAATAAAAAAATACAATGACATGATTTAGATGAGTTTACTCGTGAATACAGTTTTGTGAAGCCTATACACGACATGGCAACACTGCAACACTTATCTTCCATCTCTTCCTATAGCTTCCTATCGTGACCCCAGGAAGGACCTATCGTGACCCAAGGAAGGAATACATGAGTGAAGGAAAAATATATAAAAAAAATAACTAATAACGACAAATAAATCTTAATACGAAAAAATAGGCATTATGAGACAAGTGGTGGGATTGAAAATAAAATTAGAAAGCAACCTATAGTAAGTAAAATCATTTGTTAGTCTAATAATACAATGAGGAAAGTACTAAAAGTGTATTGAAATCTCCTTATGCTTTCAAATGGCTAAGAAAATATCTGAGAAAACGGTGAATAAAGCATGTCTGTCTTTTACGATTAAATTAAATGAATTTCTGAATGAATTAATTTCTCGAAAGAATTAAATTATCCTTTCTTACCTTATTGCCACAGATGTTTTCATTGCGATAAACATTCTCTATCAACACTGTCTCTACATTGGCAATAAAGAAAATAAATGAACTTATACGTACTACATTAAGCAAGCAAAAATTTATTACAGAAATATAAGAGCACATTAACAAGGTATATTTCCGGTACCAAAATATGAAAATTGACTAAAATAAGGAATATATAACTAAGAACACACACACACACACACACACACACTTGTTTGTTGTTTTTGTTTTCTTGTTTGTTTTGTTTAGAGGATAATGCCTCAGAGCCATAGTGATCTACCGCTGCTGCATATTAGTGTTGGCCGAAGCCACCACCCCCGGGGGGGGGGGGGGGGTTACAAACCCCGGCTGGCACCCGGTACCCATTCACTGCTGGGTGGACAGGGGCTAGGGATTTAAGAAAGACCACCCATCTATCTTTCGCTCCGCCCGGGGATCGAACCCGGGACTTCTCGGTTGTAAGCCGAGCGTGCTAACCACTACACTACAGAGCTCCCTACACACACACCACACACACACACACACACACACACACACACACACACCCCACACCCCACCCCACACCCACACCCACACAATCCACGCAGGTGTAATCAGAAACAGGTAACAGGTGTGTATCCCCCACCATGACAACACACCCCAATTACGACGAGCAGCAAAATAGACGTATAAAACAGCCCCGTAATTGACAGCCTATAACTGGTGCGATCGCCTGGCAATTGCAGGAATCATTTGCCATATTGAGCATCCTTCCAATGGGTGCGTGGACGGTGAGGAGAGAACGAGGGAGGCAGCATGAAGCGCGAGAAGGAAGAGAGCAGAGGTAAAATAATAAAATAAAGGGGATGAGAAAGAATAGGAAGAAGAAATATATTAGCAAAATTAGAAGGATGTGTAGGACGAGGAGGGAAGCAGTATGAAGTGCGATAAGGAAGAGGTCAAATTAAAGAAAGGGAATAAGAAGGAAGAAGAGGAAGAAAAAGATTAGCAAGAGTAGAGGACACGATTGACTAACCATGTGAAGGCATTGGAGAGAAGAACGTACAGGAATAATATGTGAATGAAATGTATGAATAAAGAAAAACAGACGACAAAGAAAATTATTAAATGAAATAAAACAGTGAGAGAGAGAGAGAGAGAGAGAGAGAGAGAGAGAGAGAGAGAGAGAGAGAGAGAGAGAGAGAGAGAGAGAGAGAGAGAGAGAGAGAGAGAGAGAGAGAGAGAGAGAGAGAGAGAAGAGAAGAGAGAGAGAGAAGAGAGAGAGACAGAGAGAGAAGAGAGAGACAGAGACAGAGACAGAGACAGAGAGACAGAGACAGAGACAGAGACAGACAGAGACAGAAGGACAGAAAAAGAAGAAGAAGAGAGAGAGAGAGAGAGAGAGAGAGAGAGAAGAGAGAGAGAGAGAGACAGAAGAGAGAGAGAGAGACAGAAGAGACAGAGAGAGAAGAGAAGAGAGAGAGAGAGAGAAGAACAATGACAGATCAAAGAAAGAACAAGACAGAAGAGACAACACCTATAGATCAGGCGGTATCGGTTCAGTGGCATCTGTGACATAACCAGACGTACATGAACAGAGAAAGAAAGCGGACGAACGAAATAAACGATCAGATCAAAAGAAAAACTATGGAAGGCCAGAAGAAAACAAACTAGAGCAAACTAGCCAACAATAACAACAATAAAAAATGACTAAATAGCCAGATGATTGAAGAAAAAAAAGAATCTGTAGCGAAACAAATTATGTTGTTTTTAAGGCAAGGGAAATGGCATGGAAATAATCTCGTTTTTTCTGCCTCGTGTTAGTCTGTGGATGCATTATTAACGGAGGCGATGTTATTAGCGGCGGCAGGGTCGTTAAAGGGAATATAAGAACCAGATGACTGTAAAAATATATGTATCTGTAGGAAAACAAGGAAGTTGTTTTTTTATGGAAAGGGAAATGGCATGGTAGTAAGCTCGTGTTTTCTGTTTTTTGGGGGTCTGTAGATGCAGTGTTAACGGGGAGCGATGTTATTAGCGGCAGGGGCGTTGAAGGGGGGGGGGGGGACAGAGGGCATTTCGGCGTTGGCATAGACCTCTCTCGGCCTCGTCGGGGTAATGAGGAGGTGTCGGGGCGCGCTCGGTCGCTAATTGAGCCATAAGTCGCTTTTTACCGGGCGTGTTGCCAAATATATTGTCGCTAACTACCTGCCTCGTTTGGTGTCTGCTAATGGCGACAGGCCCAAGTTTTACCCTTTATATTCACCACTGTGTTCCACTGTGTGTGTGTGTGTGTGTGTGTGTGTGTGTGTGTGTGTGTGTGTGTGTGTGTGTGTGTGGTCTGGTTTTATTTTAACGTTTATGATATTTTCCCCGATTCAATAGCTATTATAATACGGCCCCTCCCTCACCACACACACACACACACACACACACACACACACACACAACACACACATACAAAACAGCCAATAAAAGGTTTTTTCACTCTTTTCTCCCTTTATCATTCCAGACAAAACACCATCAATAAAGTGACAGTCTCAGCTTAACGTGAAAATGACAAAACTCGTGCTAACTTTATATTTGGGAAAACTTGCCTCCCACCTTAAACACACACACACACACACACACACACACAACACACACACACACCACACACACACACACACACACACACACACAACCCCGCCCCCCTCACACACAACCACACACACGCAAGAAAAGCAGAATGACATGCGCATCACCTCGTCGACACATTGCAGTAATCATGTCACAAAAACACAATAACACAAAACTGCAGATGAAAGAAAAGAGAAAAACACATTCAAGAAGCGTCTTTGTCCCGCCACCACTTATATCCCCCCCCCAGCCCCCCTCCCCCTTAGGCACCTCCTCACAACCGACCGAGGCACCGAGGCTTCATAGCGCAGCGCGTCGAGAACATATGATGCCAGAGGAGTAATATGTTTATAGGCCATGGGGTTGTAGCGCGAATAATGGGCCGCCATCCATCTTGGTCCCAGTGACGGCCGCTGCAGGGGGAGGAGGGGGGGGCATGGTGGGACGGGGGGGAGATGGGAGGGGGGCAGGGGAGGGACGGGGGAGAGACCAGGGAGGGAGGGGGGGGGGACAGGCGTTATTTTTCATTATTCTTTTAGAGGTACAGTACAGGTGGTGGTGGTGGTGGTCGTGCGTCTTTTCCCTTCCATAAACATATTCATAAAATAATTCGTAAACAAATTTCATAAACTGATTTGTGGCAGCTACTTTTTTTTATGTGTATCAGTTTCCTTTTTTTCCGTATTTCATATATTTCGTCCTTTTTTGTTGTTACGTGTGTGCCTATAGCGCCTGCAGGCTCTTCCGTCTCCATAAGGACTTAGGTGTTGAGCCATTTGGATTCCTCTGAGGGCTGTGATAGTCGGCCCTCCTTGTGGTGACGCAGACAGGATTTTGAGATTGACGTCTGCTACAATAGATATAGAGCAAAAGGAGCTACATTAAAAGGAAGCTTTATCGCGTTTCGGATGGTTTTTACTCACCTATACTTGATCGTTTATTGGATCTAATGTGATATAAATCCAAAAGTACATTTAAATCTACGGTCCATTGAGACGAAACTTTTATGGACCTCAGGCCTTAATATTTCTTGCTGTCATTCGTGGACTAGAGCGGACTTTTGATATTTATTGGCATACGTATCCTAGAGCAAATACTTACAAGTTTTCAAGTAATTAGAAAATCTGTAATAAACATTTGTTGTTAATGATGATGATAGTAAAGATGATGGATCACGATAACGAATGATTATGACAAATGTTAACAAATGTCATAGTCTTACGAACATTACTCATCAAAAGTCTTCTAAACATTGAAAACTCTTGAAATCATCCCTGTAATATTCCAAGACAAATATGTTTATATGCAGATATTTTGAGCTGAAAACAACACACGCACGACTTTCAAGGACAAAGGGTCACGTGGTAGTGTTTTTCTTTCTATTTTCTCCCCTAGAGATCCCCGGCAGCCTTGAGGCACACCGGTATTAGCTGTTGCAACGCTGACGTCATGCAGAACACTTGTAATACTAATAATACTCTGTTTGTCTGTATCTGTATGTCTGTTTGGTTTTATATC
>JACEEZ010024189.1:450687-465687 GCA_016584305.1 Chionoecetes opilio
CTCACCTCACCTCACCTCTGCCACTACTCCTGCCCCTCTTTCTACGTATCACCTCAACATTCCTTCCTTCCCCTATCACCATCCTTCCCCACACAAGCCTCCACACACAGACACACACACACATACATACACAGACATACACAGACACACACACACACACACATATATACACACACACACACACACACACACACACCCTATCCTTTATCTTTCCCAAACTCCTCACTCCATGTTTTTCAGCTTCCTACATTCCTCCCCGCCATCCATTTAAAACATCTTCATCCACATTCCGTTTCCCCCAACCACATCTCCATACACAATAACAACAACCACACACATAATCACACACACACACAACACGCACACACACACAATCCATACACAACAACACACAATCACACACACACACACACTGCCATAGATGTGTCATTCTTTATCGCCAAAATTATGAAAATAGTGAGCCATAGACGCTACAAAGGAATGTCATCAGCGAACACACAAGTAGAAGGCAAAAAAAATTAAAAATAATTATCTAAACGGTAATGTTTCTACGTCTATTTCAGTCAAAAATCACAATTGCATATGTAAACTGGTACAAAGTATAGCAAAAAAATCACCCAAGACGATACATATACATTTATCGTGTGTGTGTGTGTGTGTGTGTGTGTGTGTGTGTGTGTGTGTGTGTGTGTGTGTGTGTGTGTGTGTGGTGTGTGGCGTGTGTTCATTTGCACATTCCTGAATATTAACGTGTCGCTTCTGTGTTCAGGGACATTTATGCAGCACGACGAAGAGGAAGATAAATTTTTATACTCTCCATAATTAATACAAATTTCGAGTCAGTTGCCAGTTGTCAAGTTCGTCGCAAGATAAATAAAAACGACAGGCCGTTCGTGCGTTGCAATCCGTCGTTCCAGATTGTGAGTCGTGCACCGAAATGGCGAATAATTGAGCTCAGTACTAAAGTTATGCAGCCATTTCCATTCATAATATGCTTATTATTTTTTCCCCTCTCCCCGCAGTAGTTGTAAATTCCCTCGTTAGGATATTGAAGCCGATGTACTCTAACGACCGCTCTTTGTTGTGTGTGTGTGTGTGTGTGTGATTGTGTGTGTGTGTGTGTGTGTGTGTGTGTGTGTGTGTATGTGTGTGTATGTATCTAGTTGTATTTTACAGGGCCTAAGCTACACTCGTATGGCCCCGTCTCCATAGCTACATTTTTTATCATTCATCCCTAGTGTTTAGTGTTGGCCGAAGCCACCACCCCGGGAGGCGGGTCACAAACCCCCGGGTAACACCCGGTACCCATTCACTGCTGGGTAGACAGCGGCTCGGTTATTAAGGAAACAGCCCATTTGTCTCCGCTCCGCCCGGGGATCGAACCCGGGACTTCTCGGTTGTGAACGGAGCGTGCTACCACTACACTACGTAGTACCGTTACCGCATGCGAAATTGACCGCACGCATACCGAACGAAATTGACTAAGTGTTTCGAATCTTTCTGTGAGCGGTGCTTCAGTGTGTTATAACCGAGTCGTTGTCAGTTGCCAGGCGGAGAGAGAGAGAGAGAGAGAGAGAGAGAGAGAGAGAGAGAGAGAGAGAGAGAGAGAGAGAGAGAGAGAGAGAGAGAGAGAGAGAGAGAGAGAGAGAGAGAGAGAGAGAGAGAGAGAGAGAGAGAGAGAGAGAGAGAGAGAGAGTTCTATATTTTTCACGTTTCTAAATAATGAAGTGTTAAAAATAATTGTGTGTGTGTGTGTGTGTGTGTGTGTGTGTGTGTGTGTGTGTGTGTGTGTGTGTGTGTGCGCGCGCGCGCGCGCGTGTATGTGTGCGTGTATGTCTGTGCGTGTATGTCTGTGCGTGTATGTCTGTGTGTCTGTATATGTATGTGCGTCATTTCATACCCCTGTTGGTACGCAAGACAATAAATACAAGCAAACAATGGGGGTAAGAGAAACAAAAAGGAATAAAAGGGAGCGCTTTGATATGCCACATTGCGTCTATTGTTTCATTATCATACTGGAGAAGAAAGAAAAAAACTAATAAAAATAGAAGAAGAAAAATAGAATGGGAAAAGCAGACAGATGGGAAAGAAAGTCCCGTGAAGGAAATGAAGGTCGGTGGCGGCGCTTCTATCTTCAAGGTTTACAATTTACAAAGGATATTAAGGATACCCGCGACATGGGAGGGGTGTAGGAGGGGAGGGAGGGTAAAGGAGGGTGTAGGAGGGGAGGAGGGGGGAGGGAAAGGGGTAGGAGGGAGGGAGGGTAAAGGAGGGTGTAGGAAGGGAGGGAGGGTAAAGGAGGGGTGTAGGAAGGGAGGGAGGGGAGTAAGGGTAAAGGAGGGGTAGTAAGAGAGGGAGGGGAGTAAGGATAAAGGAGGGGTAGGAAGAGAAGTAGGCAGAGAGGGGGGTGGGGGCGGGATGGGAATATTAATTTTTAGATGTATTTTAATTTTGTTTCCTTCTTCCTAGTTCTTATTTCCCCTCAACTGTGTATCCCCTCGCATGACTGAATGAATAGGAGGAGGAGTAGGGGCAGAGAGGGTGGTGTGGAAGGAAAGGTGTTTTGAGCCGTCAGTGAAGAAGATTAGAAGATGGTAAGGTACAGAAGGAATAGAGAAAGAAGGAAGGAAGAAGAGAAGGAAAAGAAGGAAGTAATGGAAGGATGATGGGAGATAGAAAACAGTTAGTAAGAGGAGGTAAATATAGAACGAGAAGAAAAAAAGATATAAATAGATACGTGAGAATATGAAAGGTTACGACAGAGAGAGAGAGAGAGAGAGAGAGAGAGAGAGAGAGAGAGAGAGAGAGAGAGAGAGAGTGAGAGAGAGAGAGAGTTTAGGATGGTATTCACAAAGGGAGGATGAATGGTGTTAGGACTAGATTAGTTAATTGATGCACAATAATTAGGTTAATGAAAATAAAGGGAAAAGGAAAAGGATCAGTAATTTGTCCATGCATAATTACCCCTATAATTGTCCATAGTAATTACCGCCAACTCTGACCTGTCATGATTAATTAAAGAAAAGCATAGCTGAAATTAATACTTAGTACTTTGTTTACCTAGAAGATAGACGATTAGATAGATAGATATAGATAGATGGATGGGTAAATATAAAGATGAATAGATATATAGTTAGAGATGGATAGATAGATATAGTCAGATATAGATAGATGGATGGATAAATATAAAGATGAATAGATATATAGTTAGAGATGGATAGGTAGATATAGCCAGATATAGATAGATAAATAGATGGATACACTGATGGATAGATAGATATAATTTATTCATCTGCATAACACTAAATATGACTTCAGTGCAGAGCGAGAGCGAGAGCGAGAGAGCGAGAGCGAGAGAGCGAGAGCGAGAGCGAGAGCGAGAGCGAGAGAGAGAGAGAGAGAGAAGAGAAAGAGAGTGCAAGCCTGAACCTCTGAATTTATTAACAATGCCAGAGGAAATTCTCCCGTATTCCTCTTGATTACTCGATTTAGCCAACGTATATATGTCGAGCAGGCAGTAGCTGGTGCACTATATTGGGGTTAACGAATGGCCTACGTAGGGATAGAAAATACTGCTGATTCGGCCCTATTAAAATAAAAAATAATGAAATAAAAAATAATACAATAGTCACCCCTCGAAAAGCCCTTCCAATATATATATAATTCGAGGTTAATGACGGTTAAGTACAAAGTAACACTCAAGTAGATGACATTTACCACCAGTATCAGTGCCCGGATGACGCTCATTGAGTCATTTAACACGTCACTTTATACTGCATTAACGGCATGCGTATTTTCCCAACTGCCTCATAATGTCCTTTACCCTAAAAAATTAAAATAATCACATTAATTCACAACGAAACACTAATACATGGAAACAACAACAAGGCAACACTAATACATGGAAACAAGGCAACACTAATACATGGAAACAACAACAAGGCAACACTAATACATGGAAACAACAACAAGGCAACACTAATACATGGAAACAACAACAAGGCAACACTAATACATGGAAACAACAACAAGGCAACACTAATACATGGAAACAAGGCAACACTAATACATGGAAACAACAACAAGGCAACACTAATACATGGAAACAACAACAAGGCAACACTAATACATGGAAACAACAACAAGGCAACACTAATACATGGAAACAACAACAAGGCAACACTAATACATGGAAACAAGGCAACACTAATACATGGAAACAGCAACAAGGCAACACTAATACATGGAAACAGCAACAAGGCAACACTAATACATGGAAACAACAAGGCAACACTAATACATGGAAACAACAACAAGGCAACACTAATACATGGAAACAACAACAAGGCAACACTAATACATGGAAACAACAACAAGGCAACACTAATACATGGAAACAACAACAAGGCAACACTAATACATGGAAACAACAACAAGGCAACACTAATACATGGAAACAACAACAAGGCAACACTAATACATGGAACAACAACAAGGCAACACTAATACATGGAAACAACAAGGCAACACTAATACATGGAAACAACAACAAGGCAACACTAATACATGGAAACAACAACAAGGCAACACTAATACATGGAAACAACAACAAGGCAACACTAATACATGGAAACAACAACAAGACAACACTAATACATGGAAACAGCAACAAGACAACACTAATACATGGAAACAACAACAAGGCAACACTAATACATGGAAACAACAACAGGGCAACACTAATACATGGAAACAGCAACAAGACAACACTAATACATGGAAACAACAACAAGACAACACTAATACATGGAAACAAGGCAACACTAATACATTGAAACAATAACAAGGCAACACTAATACATGGAAACAACAACAAGGCAACACTAATACATGGAAACAACAACAAGGCAACACTAATACATGGAAACAGCAACAAGACAACACTAATACATGGAAACAACAACAAGGCAACACTAATACATGGAAACAGCAACAAGACAACACTAATACATGGAAACAGCAACAAGGCAACACTAATACATGGAAACAACAACAAGGCAACACTAATACATGGAAACAACAACAGAGCAACACTAATACATGGAAACAGCAACAAGGCAACACTAATACATGGAAACAGCAACAAGGCAACACTAATACATGGAAACAGCAACAAGGCAACACTAATACATGGAAACAGCAACAAGGCAACACTAATACATGGAAACAACAACAAGACAACACTAATACATGGAAACAACAACAACGTAACACTAATACATGGAAACAACAACAAGGCAACACTAATACATGGAAACAGCAACAAGACAACACTAATACATGGAAACAGCAACAAGGCAACACTAATACATGGAAACAACAACAAGGCAACACTAATACATGGAAACAACAACAAGACAACACTAATACATGGAAACAACAACAAGGCAACACTAATACATGGAAACAGCAACAAGGCAACACTAATACATGGAAACGGCAACAAGGCAACACTAATACATGGAAACAGCAACAAGACAACACTAATACATGGAAACAACAACAGAGCAACACTAATACATGGAAACAACAACAACGTAACACTAATACATGGAAACAACAACAAGGCAACACTAATACATGGAAACAACAACAGAGCAACACTAATACATGGAAACAGCAACAAGACAACACTAATACATGGAAACAGCAACAAGACAACACTAATACATGGAAACAACAACAAGGCAACACTAATACATGGAAACAACAACAAGGCAACACTAATACATGGAAACAACAACAAGACAATACTAATACATGGAAACAGCAACAAGACAACACTAATACATGGAAACAGCAACAAGACAACACTAATACATGGAAACAACAACAAGGCAACACTAATACATGGAAACAACAACAGAGCAACACTAATACATGGAAACAACAACAACGTAACACTAATACATGGAAACAACAACAAGGCAACACTAATACATGGAAACAACAACAAGGCAACACTAATACATGGAAACAACAACAGAGCAACACTAATACATGGAAACAACAACAAGGCAACACTAATACATGGAAACAACAACAAGGCAACACTAATACATGGAAACAACAACAGAGCAACACTAATACATGGAAACAACAACAAGGCAACACTAATACATGCAAACAACAACAAGGCAACACTAATACATGGAAACAGCAACAAGGCAACACTAATACATGGAAACAACAACAAGGCAACACTAATACATGGAAACAACAACAGGGCAACACTTACAATAAACTGCAGACGAATCCTTGATACTACCAACACGTCTTTTGGTATATAGTGATACGCGTTTCACCACACACCTATAACGCACTCCACCACACACCAACGCACTACACACACACACTCCTCCGCAGCCTTCCGTCACCGCTCTGAAAGTAAAGGAAAGACCCATTTCTAAAACAGTGCAGAGTCGAAACTTAAGAACCACCTCAAAGTTTTGTTCGAGCTGCCTGCGTCTCGTTAACTCAGTCCCTAGATACTGCCATCTAGTGTTCCTTTTATATATGATAAACTAATTCAAGACTCTCTGCGTTTCTCTCACAGGATACACTTCATATGCTATTTATTCTCTGCTGCTTCATTCTATTTAGCAACACATTTTTATGCACTTATGATTCAACAAGAGTAGTAGCAATTGGTAGTAGGTTAACTTCTCTCAATGAGCGAGACGATGTAATTTGAATATCCCGTCCTTTCTGGAACGAAATTGACTAAGTGCTTCGAATAGTTGCTTCAGTGTGTTATAACGGAGTCGTTTTTAGTTGCTAGGGAGAGAGAGAGAGAGAGAGAGAGAGAGGAGAGAGAGAGAGAGAGAGAGAGAAGAGAGAGACGAGAGAGAGAGAGAGAGAGAGGAGAGAGAGAGAGAGAGAGAAAAGAGAGAGAGAGAAGAGAGAGAGAGAGAGAGAGAGAGAGAGAGAGAGATAGAGAGAGAGAGAGAGAGAGAGAGAGAGAGAGAGAGAGAGAGAGAGAGAGAGAGAGAGAGAGAGAAGAGAGAGAGAGAGAGAGTCCAGCTAGTTATTTTTTTTACGTTTCTAAATAATTAAGCACGTGTGTGTGAGTGTGTGTGTGTGTGTGTGTGTGTGTGTGTGTACTGCGCGGCTAAATAACATACAATGTGAAGATGTAACTAACTGCACTCTATAACTACCCAACCCTTCCTTCCTCCGCAGCAAGAATATTCCCTGGAGGTAGGCAATAAGCGGCGTGACCACACTACTGATTCATCCCGGGCCTTGCTTGCCGCCTCTCCTTGCCTTGCCTCCCGCCCGGCGACATGGCTCCCCGGGGTGCCGTGTGCTGCCACACACTCCCTGCATGCGAGGGAGTGATGACTTCAGGAGTGAGGAATTAATAATAATCTGTCATATCCTCTCTCTCTGTCTCTCTCTCTCTCTCTCTCTCTCTCTCTCTCTCTCTCTCTCTCTTCACACACACACACTGAGGAAGCAAAATCAAAATGTAGCTATGGAGACGGGGCCATACATGTGTAGCTCAGACCTTATAAAATACAATTAGATGAATACACACACACACACACACACACACACACACACACACACACACACACACACACACACATATACACACACACACACGCAAGAGTTGCCCACAATCCAGGACCAGCAAAGAGTGATAAACCGAGATATTTCCTGTGAATAACTTTACAACAGTAGGAGCGGCGACGTCTGCATCAAGGCTAGATTTGTCTGCCTTTCTGGCTTCTCTCGTGAATATTTCCAACGTTTCTTTTTCTCTCAAACAAAATCATCTCGAGGCATTTCGCTACAAAGTGAGAGACTTGCCGCCTTACATGCTGTGCTGTTTTTTTATATGGCAGGAAAACGCAACACTGTATTTGGAGGTGTTAAAAGGGAGTGACGTTGTACACTTATAATCTGTTTTCTTAGTTTGGCTTACGTTGTTATTTTACCTAAGCGAGTCAATACCCATCGTTCGACCACCTTCGCCTTTCCCTTCACTAATTCAATATCAGTTGAAATATATACAAGTGTTGCGTGGTGGCCTCAGTAATCACGATATTTTGTATGAAGAAAAAATATATACAAATAGATACACACCATAAATAACCCAAAGTTAAGTAAACAGAAAATGCAAATGGCTACTATTAATCACGACTAAATGGTAACTCATAATTAATACTAATAAAACTAAGTCTATCGTCGCTCCTGATCACGGTAACACTAATAACAGTATATCCAGAGACCGTCACACACCGTCACAACTACTACTATTACAACCACCAATATCAACAGTACCAGAAGTATAGCCATTACTGCAGCCATTAGACTTTCACAACACGATCGCTGCTGAATAACTTACTAATCCACCCAAGGCGATCACAGTGGGAGCTGGTGGCGTATTGAGTGTATTGCAGGAAGGGATAAGATAAGATAAGATACTTTGATCCTATCTAGACATTTTGCAAGTACCAACTACAAGGTTATTGACTATACAAAGTGCCACCACGCCAGGACGAACTTGGTGGACTCGAACCGCTGACCGAATGCAGGGACTCTGCACGCGAGCTCACGACTCTACCAACCATGCCACCCTGCCGGGTGAGGAAGGTATAAGAGAGGAATAAAACTGTTCCGAGAAGATATACTGTTGAAATCATCCAGTTAATAATATATAGTAGGGGAGGGAGAGAGAAAGAGAGAGAGAGAGAGAGAGAGAGAGAGAGAGAGAGAGAGAGAGAGAGAGAGAGAGAGAGAGAGAGAGAGAGAGAGAGAGAGAGAGAGAGAGAGAGAGAGAGAGAGAGAGAGAAAGAGAAAGAGAGAGACAAAAGAAAAAAGAGAAAAACAGATTTGTTTTTCTCAGTGATAAACAAAGATAGAGAAAAACCACACAAAAGAATCTTTCTCTATACAAGTAGAAAAGTTAATGGTTAAAAAATAAAAGAAATGCATAAAAAGAGGATAATTCGGCTGGATTAAATTGCTTTCAACTCTTAGGATTATTAATGCATCAATAATCCTAAGAGTTGAAAGCAATTTAATCCAGCCGAATTACCTTCTTTTTTTTCTCATTTTTATTATTTGGCCAAAAACTATTGATTGAAGCTATCCTAAACTCGCAAAAAGAAGAAGTATATAATAAAGCTGACTTACTACTTCTTGCCATGTATAGGAAATGCTTAATGATCGAAAATAATAACAATGTGTGTGTGTGTGTGTGTGTGTGTGTGTGTGTGTGTGTGTGTGTGTGTGTGTGTGTGTGTGTGTGTGTGTGTGTGTGTTTGTTTGTGCGCGTTGCCCTGGTTTTTACGAATATTTATTCACTAAATTGAATGCAACAAACATCATTGTATTCAGCATATTCTTGGAAAATATCAGTTGTGATGAAATATGTTGAGCTCGCTTGGGACACGTTGAACATAATTCTTTAGGTATTCTGCGAAGTTAACCTGAATAGTTTTACAGAGCAACGAGACAAACAACAAACTCGCCAGCTCTTCAACCTTCACTCTTAGTACCTACGACGGATTTTTGTTTTTATGTTTTTGTGAGTAGGTTACTTTTCTTTCCTGCTTACCATAAGATGTAGGCGAAGAGTCGTGTACCCATAGCAGATGCAGCAAAACAGGAAGGAAGGAAGGAAGGAAGGAAGGAAGGAAGGAAGGAAGGAAGGAAGGAAGGAAGGAAGGAAGGAAGGAAGGAAGGAAGGAAGGAAGGAAGGAAGCAAGCAAGGAAGGAAGGAAGGAAGGAAACAAGCAAGGAAGGAAGGAAGGAAGGAAGGAAGGAAGGAAGGGAGGAAGGAAGCAAGGAAAGAAGGCAAGCAAGGAAGGAAGGAAGGAAGGAAGGAAACAAGCAAGGAAGGAAGGAAGGAAGGACGGAAGGAAGAAAGGAAGAAGAAAAAGAATACGACGAAGAAGAGAAGAAAAATACAACGGCACATATATCCAGCAAATATGTGATTCTATATTTTTTCATAACATTCCAAAGACACTCGTACACAGTTTTCTTCGCAACAAAAAAGGTGATTTATTACATTTATATTTATTTCAGGCAGCGCGGAAATTTACCCATGAACCCAGTAATTGCGTGCCTTCATTTTTAGCGGAGCGTCACAATTTAGTTTAAATGTTAATGGAATGTACTGTAAACGAGGTGGAAAGATACGGAGAAATGGAGTATTATTTGTTTTGCCTGCCTCTCTCTCTCTCTCTCTCTCTCTCTCTCTCTCTCTCTCTTTTTTTTCTCTCTCTCTCTCTCTCTGATGAGGACTCTTGCCTTGCCCTCTAACTGTCCTTTCACCACCACTCTTAACCACAATCACCTCCTGTCGATACTAAGGACGCTCATTATGTTATTCTAAAAAATAAAAAATAAAAAAAGAAAAAAAAAAAAAAAAAAAACGCACCCCCACCCGCAAAAAAAAAAAAAAAAAAAATAAATAATACATCTTCTTTCATTGCTGCGTTATATTTTTTTGACCTCGTGTCTTCCCTCTAGCAATCCTCTCCCGTGACCTGACACAGCGGTCTCTAATGGCCTCGGTGGCTGGACAATTACTAAGAACTTTCCTCCTCTCTTTATGTCAACTACGGTAATATATATTTTTTGGGGGGGGTATCTGTCATTTCATTTAACAGGTATCTGGACAGTTTATATATTTAATGTTAGGTTCATATGTTCGTTTGAGAGAGAGAGAGATGGAGGAGGGAGAGAGTGAGAGGAGAGAGAAGAGAGAGAGAGAGAGAGAGAGAGGAGAGACAGAGAGAGAGAGGAGAAGAGAGAGAGAGAGAGAGAGAGAGAGAGAGAGAGAGAGAGAGAGAGAGAGAGAGAGAGAGAGAGAGAGAGAGAGAGGATATGTTCGTTGAGAGAAAGAGAGAGGAGAGAGAGAGAGAGAGAGAGAGAGAGAGAGAGAGAGAGAGAGAGAGAGAGAGAGAGAGGAGAGAGAGAGAGAAGTGAGATGGAGAGGAGAGAGAGAGAGAGAGAGAGAGAGAGGATATGTTCGTTTGAGAGAGAGATGAGAGAGAGAAGAAGGAGATGAAAGATGAGAGGAGAAAGAGTTCTAGAAGAGAGAGAGAGAGAGAGAGAGAGAGAGAGAGAGAAATGTTCGTTGAGAGAGAGAGAGAGAGAGCAGGATGAGAGAGATGAGAGAGAGAGAGAGAGAGAGAGAGAGAGAGAGAAGAGAGAGATTGAGAGAGAGAGAGGAGAGAGAGAGGGGAAAAAATCTTAAGTCATTCCCTTTCATTTCACTTGTATTCACTCTCATCGCAACAAAACATAACACGCTGTACTATTGTAAATAATAAATTGGTATAAAAAATCATTGCACTTACTTGACATATATTAGACGGCAAGAAAAAAATCTACCACATCTTCAAAGCCTAAAGTAACCTTCGTCGTCAAGTAAAGTCGTCAAGTAGTACCTTCGTCGTCAAGTAAAGTCGTCAAGTAGTACCTTCGTGTTCAAGTAAAGTCGTCAAGTAGTACCTTCGTCGTCAAGTAAAGTCGTAAGTAGTACCTTCGTCGTCAAGTAAAGTCGCAAAAGTAGTACCTTCGTCGTCAAGTAAAGTCGTCAAGTAGTACCTTCGTCTTAAAGTAAAATCGTTAAGTAGTACCTTCGTCGTCAAGTAAAGTCGTTTAAATAGTACCCTTTGTCGTCAAGTAAAGTCGTCAAGTAGTACCTTGTCGTCAAGTAAAGTCGTCAAAGTAGTACCTTCGTCGTCAAGTAAAATCGTCAAAATAGTACCTTCGGCGTCAAGTAAAGTCGTCAAGTAGTCCTCCGTCGTCAAGTAAAGTCGTAAGTAGTACCTTGTCGTCAAGTAAAAGTCGTCAAGTAGTACCTTCGTCGTCAAGTAAAGTCGTCAAGTAGTACCTTCGTCGTCAAGTAAAGTCGTCAAGTAGTACCTTCGTCGTCAAGTAAAGTCGTCAAGTAGTACCTTCGTCGTCAAGTAAAGTCGTCAAGTAGTACCTTCGTCGTCAAGTAAAGTCGGGCAAGTAGTACCTTTGTCGTCAAATAAAGTCGTCAAGTAGTACCTCCGTCGTCAAGTAAAGTCGTCAAGTAGTACCTTCGTCGTCAAGTAAAGTCGTCAAGTAGTACCTTCGTCGTCAAGTAAAGTCGTCAAGTAGTACCTTCGTCTTAAAGTAAAGTCGTCATGTAGTACCTTCGTCGTCAAGTAAAGTCGTCAAGTAGTACCTTCGTCGTCAAGTAAAGTCGTCAAGTAGTACCTTCGTCTTAAAGTAAAGTCGTCGAGTAGTACCTTCGTCGTCAAGTAAAGTCGTTAAGTAGTACCTTCGTCGTCAAGTAAAGTCGTCAAGTAGTACCTCCGTCGTCAAGTAAAGTCGTCAAGTAGTACCTTCGTCGTCAAGTAAAGTCGTCAAGTAGTACCTTCCTCGTCAAGTAAAGTCGTCAAGTAGTACCTTCGTCGTCAAGTAAAGTCGTTAAGTAGTACCTTCGTCGTCAAGTAAAGTCGTTAAGTAGTACCTTCGTCAGTCTCTCTAATGGCAACCGTCTATACTTCTTATCTCCCAAGTATTGATTTGCCTCACTCACTGCTTCCCTTTCCATACCGCCCAAGGTAAACCCGCCCAAGGTAAACCCGCCCAAGGTATACCCGACCAATGAAAACCCGCCCAAGGTATACCCGCCCAAGATATACCCGCCCAATGAAAACACGCCCAAAGTAAACCCGCCCAATGTAAACCCGCCCAAAGTAAACCCGCCCAATGAAAACCCGCCCAATGTAAACCCGCCCAATACTGTACAAAGAGGATGCATGCCCCTTCCCTCGGTCCATCCTATAGTAAAGTAAAATAAACAAGGCGAGTCTCATGGTATTATTACTCATTTTCGTAAGTCTGTAGTATGATATAGAAGGTTCTTATATTATTCATCCTTGTGCTTCCTCCCTCCTCCTCCTTCATACCTTGAATATATCACGTATTTATCTTCCATGAAAAATAAATGAAATAAGGTACATAAAACTTTAAGAACAAACATCGTATATTCAACATTGCCTACCTGAGATTCTACGTAGTATTGTGCTAAAAATGTTAAAAAAAAAAAAAAAAATCCAATAGTCACGTTCTCATTTCCCTTAAATAAATAAAAAAACGAATCATTACCATTTCGGCACCAAATTGGAAAGAATACATGTTTGTTGCCTCCACTATAGCGCTGTTCCCTCACGTCCCACGCTGCCCTGACGCCATGTTCCTGCTATTGTTTACACGTCAACACCAACGCCATCTGATGACCTAAAAATGAATGAAAACAAACAAAACAAAAGTACGTGCAGGAGGTTAAACACACATACATACACACACTCACTCACACACACACACAGCGTTGCCCGTATCGTCGCCTACAGCATACCAGAGAGCCTAAGTCGCTGTAGATTTACTTAATGTATCACAGATTGCGTTTATTTACATACATTACAGTCATTTGAAGCACAATAATTCACCTCCAGGACAATATCTCATTCCCTCAACGATTATGAGTTACTGTGAGGGAACGTGTTAATTCTAGTTTGTGGTGTGTGTGTGTGTGTGTGTGTGTGTGTGTGTGGGTGTGGGTGTGGGTGTGGGTGTGTGTGTGTGTGTGTGTGTGTGGGTGGGTGTGTGTGTGTGTGTGTGTGGGTGTGTGTGTGTGTGTGTTTTCCATCGTTGTCTGCCTACTGCCAACCGTGTGTCCTCAGAAATTTGCATGGGACGAACCCAAATCCTTTCCTCTATTTTTCCTTTTATTTGTTTCCCCAGTTGTAGTTTTTATTGGTTGGAGGTGGACGGTGTGGCGGCGTCCCGAGTGGAAGCCCCGATTGCTCCGTTTATGTCCGGCCGCGTGTGATGTTTTCTCTTTTTTTTTAAATGTCCCTCGTTTTTGTGAGTGTGTGTGTGTCCCCGTGTACTAATTTGAAAGAAAGAAATGTGTTAAATGTATGAATGTGCATGTCATATTTTGGATCTCTCTCTCACTCTCTCTCTCTCTCTCCACTCATCCTCTTGCCTCTACTTCTTTTGCCAATGTCCCAGAAAACAATATCCTATTTGCATCTATCATTATACAGAAAATCATAATTCTCTCTCTCTTTCTATCAGAAACATCAATCTTCGGATATTTCAATGTTCACCACCAGCCGCGTCTGTCATCTTTCATCACCAACCAGCTGCTTCACAAGTCCTCAGCTTTGCCCACTGTATTGCCTTGACCACTTGTTGCGACGCACTCCTCGTATTCCTGACAGACATAGGAGACATTCAAAACTTTCCTTAAGAACCCTTGGGCTACATGGTTCAAATTTTCTGTGTTGCATTTCTCCTATGATTACCTTCCACTCCCACATGCTGTTTGTATACATGAGCCTTGTCAGTCTATGTGTGGCTATCATCTCGTGTGTGTGTGTGTCTGTGTTTGTGTGACGTGTGTGTGTGTGTGTGTGATGGAGTCGTCAATCACACAAAAGTTCTAAACAGAGTAAAGGCAAAGGCTGTTGGTGTCTTCAATCATTCATCTTTCTGACTATATTCTACCCAATGTTTTTTTTTTTATGGTTGCTTCGAGTTCCATTATCTTATAGAAAAAAAAATAATGACAGCATAAGTTGAACGAGTCACAAATATTCTTCCTCCTCAGCTAGTAAGCTTCTTAGAACATAAATCTTTCTTAAACAGCAACAAAAAGACACTGACTAATCGTAGGCTATTAAGAAAACTACACCGGCATAAAACCCAAAAATGACGTAGTTCTTAGAAAAATAAAGTCACGACAAACATTCCTATTCCTAGCTTCATGGATGGAGGATAAAATTTTGAGTCTAATTAATGGATGGAGGATGACATTTTGAGTCTAATTAATGGATGGAGGATGACATTTTGAGTCTAATTAATGGATGGAGGATGACATTTTGAGTCTAATTAATGGATGGAGGATGACATTTTGAGTCTAATTAATGG
>JACEEZ010024189.1:468187-485687 GCA_016584305.1 Chionoecetes opilio
TGTAGTAAAACTTGCCCGCTGATTACGATTTGACTCATCGAGAGCTATGTGGCAACTTGTTTGTGCAGTTACAATTGAGACAGTGCGGTGAGAGGTGTGTGCAGCTCCCAATAGGTCAGTACTATCAATATCTGCAAACAGAAAGCTAGGATAGTAGGAATTAGGAGGATTTGTTATGGCTTTTCTCTTAACCTTGTAACAACATACCATTGTAATTTCTATTTCGTTTTATGCTGGTTTTTTTTGTTTTCAAAGCTTGTAACTATTCCAGCTTAGTGTTTTATTTACATAGGTATATATTTCTTTTGTTTCAGATCATGTCTGCTCCTGCTACGTCTCGTCGTAAATGCCTAAACAACCCTGACTCCTTCTGCTATATATGTGGTAGTTTCACCATTCCAAGTCAGAGGGCAAGCATCAGCGTATTTGTCAAACAAGCATATTTCGCATATTTTAAAGTGAAACTCGGTGATCAAGACAAGCTATGGGCCCCTCACAAAGTGTGCAAGCAGTGTGTCGAGAGATTACGGATGTGGACCAAAGGAACACGTGAAAAGTTGGCATTTGGTATCCCCATGGTTTGGCGAGAGCAAAAAGATCACTCCACAGACTGTTACTTTTGTTTAGTGAAAACATCAGGATTTAACAAGAAAAATAAAAGTAAAATAGAATATCCTAATCTACCGTCAGCTATAAGACCAATGCCTCATTCAGCTGAAATTCCAGTGCCAGTTTTCGAACAACTACCTCCTCTAGAAGATCTGAGTGATGTTGAAGAACGCAGTGACAGCAATGATGCAGATTTTGACATTCACGAGGATTCAGTTCGTAGGGGATTTGATCAGCACGAGTTGAATGATTTAGCATGTGATTTGGGCCTATCCAAAAAAACTTCAGAAATACTAGCATCAAGACTGAACGAGAAAAACATACTTGAACAAGGAGTGAAGGTATCATACTTTCGAACCAGAGAAAGTAAATTTCTGCAGTACTTTCGAAGTGCCAGCGGTTTTGTGTTTTGCCATAACATTCCTGGTTTACTGAAGGAATTAGGGCTTTCAATCTACAATCCAAATGAATGGCGATTGTTTATTGATAGCTCAAAGCGGAGCTTGAAGTGTGTCCTTCTACACAATGGCAATTTGTTTGGCCCAGTCCCTATTGGGCATTCGGTCTGTCTTCGTGAAGAATATGGAGATGTAAAGAGAGTCATTGAGTTATTGCAATATGACAAACACAATTGGATCATCTGTGTTGACCTTAAAATGGTGTCCTTCCTTCTTGGTCAACAACGTGGATACACAAAGTATCCCTGCTTTCTCTGTATGTGGGATAGCGGAGCTCGAGAGAAGCATTGGGTTCAGACGAATTGGCCTCCGAGATCTGATCTTAAACCTGGAGATCCTAACATTGTACATGAGCCACTTGTTGACAGGAAGAAAATAATATTCCCACCTCTGCACATAAAACTAGGTCTCATGAAACAATTTGTAAAAGCATTGTCAACTGATGGCGACTGTTTGAAGTACATCATCTTGGCATTTCCTGGACTGTCAATTGAAAAAATCAAGGTCGGTGTGTTTGATGGTCCACAAATTCGACAGCTCATCAAAGATGAACATTTCAACGGTACTATGTCAGACCTTGAAAAGAATGCTTGGCTATCATTCAAAGACGTCGTCAAGAACTTTCTTGGAAATACACGTGCAAGTAATTACACAGAAATTGTTCAGAAAACTATTGGAGAGCTACAAAGCGCTTGGTTGCAACATGAGTATTAAAGTACATTTTTTGCATAGCCATCTTGCCAACTTTCCGGAAAATCTTGGTGCTGCTAGCGACGAGCAAGGTGAACGATTTCACCAAGATTTGAAGGTTATGGAAGAACGTTACCAGGGTAGATGGGATGTGCATATGATGGCTGACTATTGTTGGAGCATCAAACGCGATAGTCCTCAAGTTGAACACTCCAGACAAAGCTACAAACGTAAATTTTTACCTTAACCTGCACACAATTATAGCCTTATCCTTTCTAAAAACATGATAATGTTAAATAAACATTCTATTCATGCCTATTTCTTTCATTTTTCATTGTATGTTAACATTTGCAACTTTTTATAAAATAAGCACTGTTACTGTTATGTACAGTATTTTTCATATTTTTTAAGAAAACGAAAATCCTACAGTTCAAAAACTTGACGTGATAGAGAAAAACTGAGATCAGTTTTGGATTCAGCACCCAAAAATTACTTAATAACAAGTGTCAGACCTAACTCAACAAAAATTTGTTCCCCAGTGTTATTACTGTTAATATAAGCCGATGAAAAAAGCGCTGCAGAGTGATTGCTATTCACATTTATACATGAGTACTCGTTCAGTACATGGAATAAGCTTGTTTTCTGGCTAGTTCGTGCTGACATAATCGCTCTCTTATCTCACCCACAAACACACACACACAATAATTGGTAGGCACATGAAGGCTGGATGTGATGAGGCCCGCCAACGCACCCTTGATTGCGACGTGTACTCGAGGATAATACAAACCATGAAGCAGACACCAAGCAGAATGACACCTTTAATAGTCCGTATGAGGGTCACTCGCAAATGCTATACGTGTATATTTCTTGAAAAATAGAATATAGACGAACATAAACAATGGGCAAGACGACACAAGCGCAATGTGAGGCGTGGCAGCAGCAGGAGCCCCGCAGCACCACGACCCTACAGGCCAAGGTACCCAAGATCGAGGAAAGGGATCATAATCTTGGGTCTTAGCTTCAGCACCTTGGTTAAAACACCTATAGCAGATCACCACCTCTATACATTGTGCACTACATCCGAGTAAGCGGGTGGGAGATCGTTCTCAGGCACGTATGCACCCTGCGGCGTGCTCCTACCCGGCGGTATATAACCCGGGGCAATATACTGATACTGGACACCGTTTAGCCCCGCCGAGGTTGGTACAGAGGTTCCTTGGGGCACGGGCATGATGTGGTACACCTGCCCCCCGGCGTGTGCGGGGTTGGCCATCACCTGGTTCTGCAGGGGCGGCACGGCATACACTGTGGGGCCGGACGCCTGGTAGATGCTGCGGTAACAGTACTTGGCGCGGTCCGGGTGGTCTGAAGGCAGGCTGTCGAACTGTCTCTTGGCTGTGACGATCAGGTAGATGCCCAGCCCTAGAAGGATACCTGTGGAGGGACAAACAGTGTTGAGACCACAAGTATTATTAACCCCTTGAGGCCCAGAACGTAATTTATATTGTTATATGACTACTGTTAGACGATTTTTAGTTAATATAAGTAATATTTTATAGATATGACCTTGTAATGGTGGTATTGGTAATGTTTAAATGTTGGTATTCTGGCAACCACCGGCTGACGCTTAGCGAGGTGCTTTTGTTTGTCACGGACAGCCAGGTCAGCCCGCAGAGTGCAGACCTCTGACCCGACCCCACTCACTCACAGCCACCCACAGTCCACTGCGAAAGGTCACCCCTCTCTTCCTTGCCTCGGCTGTGCCGGGCTGGGCGGACACGTTGTCTTGGCTTCTCTTATTATTCCCTCCACGTGTATATACAAATACTACATCAATACGGCGACACGAGTATTCTTCTATCCCTGCATCAATCATCAAGAAAGGAGGTAACTTATCAATCACTAGGCGCGTCCTTTATGGGCGTGATAGAACACTCCACGCTGCCTATACCCGCTACTCTGGCTGTTTACACAACCCTGCAGCCTTCACTACACTCCAAGATCCTTCTATTATAACCTGTTTAGTATCCTTGTCAACAAACTTATTTGGTATATTTAGTTATTTTTTCATAATTTTATGGCTAACAACATACAATTTTATATAGCAAAGGAAAGATCTGGGCGTGAAGGGGTTAAGAGCTTGAATAAATACATGGCTATTTTCAATGGTTATTCTTATCATGGTGCATCAAAATATCAAATATTAACAAAGAGTTTCACAAGCGAAGCACGGATACATTTTTTCTTTTGGTTTAATGGACAAGAAAGGAGTCTTTCATCCCAATAAATTATCTTGTTTATCAAGTAGCTATGTAAGTAACACACAGCAGTTATAATTATGGCTCAAATATTTGTCTTTCGCTACGTATTTCACGAATAGTATAACATTTTCCTATAATAATGCAGTCATGGGATAAGTCGTATAAATCTAAGTTCCCTTCAGTCAATGCCGCTACAATACAATATCTTTCCAAAACATAACATTTGACACAATTCCAATGAACTGCAACTCGAGAAATGCCAGTGGTCGCTGGCAGTTTTAACTCAAAGGTGTTTGTTGTTACTACTTGTGTTTTGGCTCCGCGACTAATATTTTCATAAATCAATTTCGTGATAAATATTGATGCACCGCATCTGAATACCAAAAAATATAGTTCTTCTGTTGTTCTACTAATTGTATGGATGACATGCATTACGATGGAACGTTCTATAATAGCAATTTAATGCAAATTACTCGCCTCGAGTATCAAAGCTTAATATATTTGTTACATGTATATTGTAGCATGTTTTATTGGGGCGATGTTCACACTGTTTTCTAAGACAGTACTGCTGCGTCTGGCAAACGCTTGTCAAAATACAATAAGCAATGCCTTGGAAAAAAGAAGAATATAGAATGCCGAAATCGTTCTGTTGCTGCGACAATGTAGGTTATAATTGTGGAGGCGACATGCCGCGGCGGGGAGTGGTGGCGGGGGAGATTGTGGCGGGGAGATTGAATCAAAACATTGCGACTTCACGCGTCGACTCATTGCACTTCTAGGCTTTCTATCTAATTGATACACAATAATAACAGGAAAATATGACTGCCTAGGTATAGTTAACTTCTAAACATTCGTTATTGACTATATAATATCATAGAGTAACATTTCCATCGCCTCCTCAACTATAACCTGCTTGGTTATTTGGTTATATACATGTTTTACAGAATCAGGCTTCTATACAATATACATATAGAAGAAAATCGTTCTTAATATTATACTTGTGTGTTTTAAGTGCAGTGGAATAAGCCCATATTTTGTTTTCCAGTAGACAAACTTATCAAAAAAGTGAGTTAAAACTGCCAGCGACCACTGGCATTTCTCGAGTTGCAGTTCATTGGAATTAGCTCCATGACTGCCCGTGCATCGTGAGTCTGGTGTTGAGCCCCTTGTGGCGTGTCATTGCCCCTGGAGGCCTGTCTGAGCCCCTTGCGCCGTGTCAGTGCCCCTGGAGGCCTGTCTGAGCCCCTTGTCTCACCTCCCGGCACCAGGAAGATGACGCCGGCGTGCAGCCCGAAGAAGGTGTTCACAACCCCGATGAAGAGGATCATGCCGCCCAGCGTGCACAGCAGGATCATGTGCGGCAGCAGACACCGACACCCGTTGGAGAACTGGCGGGGGAAAATTAAAGTATACCAATAACTGAATGAGTGATTATGTACTTTAAAGTCATTCAAAAGAGTCAAAGATAAAAACCGTCCCGGCTTCTTTTTAAGTTATACTATATAATGTAGCAGCAACAACAATAGCCATGCACTGTAACACAACATTTCTTCCTTTCTTAAGTATATTTGATGTGATACCATCCAATCCATGCGAATTTCCACACTATTTGTTTTAATACACACATTATCTCACTGTTTCATATCTGTATATTCCTCCACCTTTACACTTTTGACTCATAATAATACTATTAATCAAAAAAATAACATGATAAAAATACTACGTACTACTACTAATATTAATAACAATAAAAATACCAATACTAAAATCAATACTATTACTACTACTAGTAATAATAATAACGATATATTGTGTGAAGGTATGTATGTATGAATGTGTGTACAGGCATTCGTTTCGCATCAGCACGCTCTCTCTCTCTCTCTCTCTCTCTCTCTCTCTCTCTCTCTCTCTCTCTCTCTCTCTCTCTCTCTCTCTCTCTTTCTCTCTCTCTCTCTCTCTCGTTAGTTAGAAAAAAAGTGCGCTTTCTCTCTTTCGTTGGTTAGAAAAAAAATGCTGAGAAAAGTGCACTTTCTCTTACTCTCTCTCTAGTTAGTTTGAAAAAAAAGTGCTGCTGAGAACCGAATGCCACCTATCAGTAATACACGTGCGACCAACACCCTAACGGCAGGCCTCAGATCCCCCCCCCCCCCACCCAGACTGCTGAGGGCGGCGGTGGCGGGGTGGATCAAGGGTGGCAATACCTGGGCGCCTCTGTTCAGGTAAGGTTGGCGGGCGTAGTAGCGCTGTGTAGGATCCATGGAGGCCGGGTTCACCACCAACACCACCGGTTGAGGGCTGGCCTGGGGGGGCTGCGACGGTGGCTCTGCGGGGAAGGTGACAACATGCACTCGTTACAGTCTGTGTTCATCTATAACTTGGGTCAATGCTTGGGTGTAAGTGACAATGAAGTGTTTGAGCTATAAGTTCTGTGTGTGTGTGTGTGTGAGAGAGAGAGAGAGAGAGAGAGAGAGAGAGAGAGAGAGAGAGAGAGAGAGAGAGAGAGAGAGAGAGAGAGAGAGAGAGAGAGAGAGAGAGAAGGCAATCTCTGAAGTGAAGGAAAGTCAAGAAGAGGAGGATTGTGGAGGATGGAAGAAGGGGAAGATGAAGAAAATTAAGTGTTTGAGCTATACATTAAGAGAGAGAGAGAGAGAGAGAGAGAGAGAGAGAGAGAGAGAGAGAGAGAGAGAGAGAGAGAGAGAGAGAGAGAGAGAGAGCACCCACACACACTATGTCTCTCACAAAGATAAAACAACGAAGTGACTTACGTTGAGAACTCATATTTACAACAAGTTTCAGCAGATTTCAGAGATCGAAGCACGTATAGTAATCTCCCCTACACTTGGCAGGGCTGGCGGGATGACAAGTGCATACAAGGCCCCAAGGGTGAATCTCCTATACTTGTGGCAGTCATTCACACCTCAAGGTTCATCATGACGTCATTCCTAACTACTGTGTTCGGTATCAGCACACAGTAGGCAACATAAACAAATTAGAACCGAGCTATGTCAGAAGGTCACGTATAAACGAACATAAACAAAAGAATTACGTAATGTGGCAGTACTTGGCAACTTCACTCACTCGGTTCCTCCATGCCACTCCCATGACGTCGAGAGTAAATTACTTTTCAACACATTTCCACGATTAACAAGGGTGTATAACTATTCCCTTGATAACAACACTATTCATTCACGTTAGTCTGATCTCACTTTTCAGGTCAGATAGGTGGGCGGTTAGTGGAGGATCGATATAGCGCCATGTGGTGATCACGAACAACAACACAACGTCCACCACCAATGCGTCTCTTCCACTACGTTCCCCAAGGTTTCGGAGTCCCTCCTCGCCCTCCGCTACCCCCTTCCCCTCCGCTATGGTGGTGCAATCCCCGTCCCTTCCTCCCCTCCACACTCCTATCCACCGCCACCCCGACCCAGTATCCTCATCCTCATCCTCACTTTAATGGTTCCACTCCTGCGTTCATGAGACTTAGTGGAGAGAGAGAGAGAGAGAGAGAGAATACTTTATCATGAGTTATATTATCATTACCGTTATTCTCATATTAGTTTATTATTGTTATTGTCATGATCATTATTATTGTTGTTGATGTATTTATTAGTAGTTATTCGAGTGACGACTGATTGCCAGGCACTGACGTAAAAGTTCATAATTTTGTTCTAATTACTGTTCATGGAAAAAAAAAAGTCGCTGCAGATAGACTCCTTCAATACTAATAAACTTACAACTGCGAGCACAATAAGATCTTCTCATACAATATTTTCTCTTCACAATGATTCCAAGAAAAATCATTGATGCCGTTCCGAAATAATCAATACAAATTATGTAACTTATAAAAGTCGTAGTTTGTTCGTACGTGTGGCAGCTAGGCACAGCGGCAGCCCCGGGTGTCGTACTGCCTCTGTGCACTGGCAGCTACCCGAGTGGTGTCCCAAATCCGCTCGTTGCCACCATGTGTTTATTTCCATCGTTTTCGGAGCATTCACGATTCACCCAGAACGATGCTTTGACTCCACGACATCGGGACTGGAGTGGTGATTACTGAGTGTTAGGTCGCGTCAGTGTGCAGGAAAAAGTGACATTGTACGCTTGTCTCCCGTGGGGCATTGCAGAGTGTACATGTTTGTGAGGGGCGAGGTGGGAGGTAGCGAAGTGGAGGCAGCAGGGGAAGGTGCCAGCCAGCCAGCCCGCTAGCGTACACATGTTTGAACAGTGACTCATCTTCATAGTGGATCTGTATTTACACAACATGGGAGGAATCAAACTAAGGTGTAGGTGACAGCGGCCGTGTCTTCGTGTGAATGAGGGAACAACTGAGAACCTTGGAAGCTCGAATCATTCACCTCACTCTGGTTCTCTGGTTACACGATCTCTGTACCAGTGACCTTCTCAAGACTCCTACAACCCACCACAAGACAAGCGTATCTTCCTGAAGGCGTGGCTCCCTCCTTCCTCCTGCTCCCCTGGGACGTGACTTTTTGTAAGGTAATGTTTGTGAAGATTCAATGTTTAATTCACAGGTTTGATATCATGTTAAATGTATTAGAACTTGTGTCGTGGGTACAGACATGGTCATCACATTAGTTTTTCAAGCTTTTAAGTGTCGACTCATTTTTGTGGTATTCTGATGGGTTTATTTTATGTTGCAGCCACTTCAGTACTACACAACTATTATCTAAAACTTATGAAAAATACCAATGCTTTTTTATTTATTTCGTGAGGAAACAAGTATGTCTTGAAATTATATATAACAGTCGAACAAAGTTAATTACTTGAAATAACATAATAACCTTCTTAGCTAATAGCATAAAGGTTAAAGACGATCAGGCAATTTTACAGCAGTCTTCCATTTCGTTTTCTTCGACGAACTACCTTAACAGTGACCACCCTCTTTACCAGAGACTTATGTATACATTTTTGTGGAGATCTTTCTATCCACGTTTCTAATGCAACCCAGATTGATTAAGAGTGTTAAGGAAGTAAATAATTAATACATAAGAGTTTTTTCAGTCCTATTAACACTTCAGACAATGGTTTACGCTGCAGACAATGATGTTTGCAATGTCGTGGTACTTTAATTAATGTACCCACTTGGTAACAAGACTGACGAATATAATTTATTCATCCTCTGTCATTCTGTCCATGCCTTCTGTGTTCAGTTGGACAGTTTCGAGTAGTGACAGCGGTAAGGGAGTAATATAGTGTCATACTATCCAAGATCCAAGGGCGCCGAGTAATGGTGTGTATGAGAGAGAGAGAGAGAGAGAGAGAGAGAGAGAGAGAGAGAGAGAGAGAGAGAGAGAGAGAGAGAGAGAGAAATACACTGGTCGAGAATAGGATAGTTAGTTATCCTGAGTGTCCTGACCTTCACTGCCTCACTCGCCCTCAACTTTCAGCTTCACTTGAACATGAAGCCATAGTTGCAGGTCGACATCATTCAGCATCAACACGCACTTGACCAGAGGAATTAATTGGAAGAACCATTTTTTTTATAATCCTGATATCTAATTAATGATCCGCCCAACAAAAGAAAGAGAAAGAAAAATATCAAGTATAGATCTGGTTCGATTTTTTTTTAGACAGGTTACATTTTCATTGAAAGAAAGATATAAAAGTAATTTATAATTTGCATGTGCGCATTATAAATTCACCCATCCAGACCTTGATCACGCGTTGGATTTGGATCGACAGCTGTTCTTATCCTACCAGAGAGCTTATAGGTACGAGCGACCGATCTCTGGGTAATGGTGATACCTACCACACCACACACCCAATCCCCTTGCTCAAGAAGAAGACTAACTGCTCGCTCGTCTACGGAAAAAAAAACTAGCAGCCTTGAGTAGGGGATAAACCTCAAGAGAGAGAGAGAGAGAGAGAGAGAGAGAGAGAGAGAGAGAGAGAGAGAGAATCGTAAACACTATATTTATTTAGCTGCGCGCCAGATGTGCCTCTACCCCAACCCCTAGTTCAGTTTTAATGTTATTCTTTATCCTTCGATCCAAGACAAGCCACCGCTACGTGCTGCCGCTGCTAATAATGCACGATTTCCGAGTAAAATTTATTCCAGCAGACGGGTAGCGCGTCGTCCTTGCAGTGTTATTTCGAAGCTTCCGGACAAGGAGGTTCCTAATAAGACATTGGTGTTTCCATTCCAGGAAATCTAACGTGGATGCGATTTGATGCTCCAAACATTTATGCGCACAATAAGCGTTCACGTCTCGTATTACATGCGTGGTGGGAAGGTTTTACGGAAAAAGAAGAACAAAACCAGTAAGGAAAATATGAGCTCGGAATATGATTACTGACGTGACGGCAAAGCAAACATTTTTGTTGTCTTTACATGAAAAATAAATGAAAAACATTTTTATGACATTATGAGCTATGTAGATAACATGATAACATTGTAGATAAATAAAAATAAGTAGTAGAAAAATAAATGTAGAAATATTTTTATGACATTATGTAATAGACTTATTATGAAATACAAACACGAGCTGTGAACTGTTTTGTGGCCTCCAACCCATTGATGTTCTTTATGGCTGGGTTTTAATAATTAACTGTCTGACAACTTTTCATGACACTATGCACAATACGAGGAAAGAAAACTAGATAACTTTGCAGGAATTTAAATGATAACTATAAAAATGATAAAAATAATAATGCTCATAATAATAACTAATAATATTAATAATAATGATAATGACGATAATAATAATAATAATCATAACAATAATCATGATAATAACAGTTTACTCATACTGGCCATGAAGTGTACCTACTATAGCTATCCATGTGGTGTTGCATATAATAATGTTGCTCATTTAGATATACATAATAAATTTGTGTTTGGTGTTACAGAGGTTGTTGTGAGGTGAAGGATGACGTCAGCAGAGGCGGGACAAGGGCGACGCGGGGTTGTCATGGTGGGACCCTCTTACCTGTACCACGGGGCCCAGGTAAGTTAGGGGGGGGGGGGAACACACACACACACACACACACACACACACAAGTGGGGGAGGGCAAGAATGTAGTTATTTTTTTTCTCCTTTTTTTTTTAACTTCCTCCAAGTTCTTCTTTCCCCCTAACTGTCTAACACACACACACACACACACACACACACACACACAGTCACACACACACACACACACACACACACACACACTCCTTTTTTTTTTTAACTTCCTCCAAGTTCTTCTTTCCCCCTAACTGTCTAACACACACACACACACACACACACACACACACACACACACACACACACACACACACACACACATAACCTTTCCCTTCACTCCATCTTCAGGTGTGTGGACGAAGGACAAGTCGTACCTGTATCTTCCTATTGGGCACCTTCGGCACTGCACTCAACCTGATCGGCGTCGTCTTCCTCACCGCCGATCTCAGCATGGAGTCTGGTCTGTGGGCGGCAGGACTGACGTGCATTCTTCTCGGCAGTAAGTAGTAGCGAGAAGCCATTGTAAGGTTGAGGCCTGAAGGAGAAAAAATGAGAGGTCTGAGGGATGAAGGGGAATAGTGAAAAAGAGTAGAGTTTATAGGAGTAAGGGAAGCAATAAAGAAACTAATGGGAATGTCAAAAAATGGTAGGAGTAAGGAATGGTAGGAATTCTTCTCGGCAGTAAGTGTTTAAGAGAAGCCATGGTAAGGTTGAGGCCTGAAGGAGAAAAAAGGAAAGGTGTCAGGGATGAAGGGAAAGAGCTTATAGGAGTAACGAAAACTATGAGGTAGGATGGTAATGAGTATGAGTATGAGGATTGTAAGGTTTGAGACCCTGCAGGAGAAACAAAGAGAGGTGTGAGGGATGAAGGGCAAGCGTTTGAAAGAGTCGAGTTTATAGGAGTAACGAGAACTGTGAAGATAATAATGGGAGTGTGAAATAGGTATACGAAATAGTGAAATACAATGAATGGTAAAGAAGGGTCAGGTAAGAGAAGGGCAGAATAAAAAGAGAGAATGGATGTGGAAGTAATAATTAAAGGAGTGACGAAAACTATGAAGAGAATAATGGGAGTGTGAAAATAATAGGAAATAGTTAAACGAAATAAAGGTAAAATAAGGGGTCAGGTAACAGAATGGCAGAAGAAAAAGTGGAAGAGTGGAAGAGTGGAAGTAATGAGTGAGTGGGAGGGAAGGAGAAGGTGGGAGAATACCTGCGTTAAGAGTGGGAGGAGGAGGAAAGGTTTAGGTTTGGATTCTGAAAGGGTGCGTGGGAGGAGGACAGCTATGGGGTGTGGTAGAGGGGGTGAAGATGGATGGCTTGTGGCGCAAAGGGGAGTGAAAATAGATGAGGGCAAGGCGAGCGAGATGAGTGGGAAATGACAGATGGAGGGATGCTGCAAAGGGGGAAAGAGGGGAGGGGAGAGAGAACTAGAAGAGGGGAAAAGATAATCAAAGGAGGGAAAATGATAAAGACAAAGGGAGGATGCAAAGGGGGAAAGAGGAGAAGGGGGGAGATAACCAAAAGAGGGGAAATAATGACAAAGGGAGGATGCAAAGGGGGAAAGAGGGGAAGGGGGGAGATAACCAAAAGAGGGGAAATAATGACAAAGGGAGGATGCAAAGGGGGAAAGAGGGGAGGGGAGAGAGAACTAAAAAAGGGGAAAAGATAACCAAAGGAGGGGAAATGATAAGGACAAAGGGTGAGACAGAGATTGCGTTTAGGTGGGTGGAAATTGTGTGATATTATGTGTGTGGCTTTGAGGAAGAAACGCAGTACAAAGGGGGAAAAAGGGATTGTATGAGAGAACATGGAAAGTTGAAATAATGATGAAGTAGAGGTAACAAGGGGGGGGGGGGGGGGGGGTTCTTCTTCTGGAGGGAAAGTTTTCGCTTCATGCAGTGTTACAAGATTTTTGAGATATTTAACCCTATTTAGCAGAAGAAAATTATAGTTTGGACAGTCTACACACACACACACACTCTCTCTCTCTCTCTCTCTCTCTCTCTCTCTCTCTCTCTCTCTCTCTCTCTCTCTCTCTCTCTCTCTCTCTCTCACTTCCTTTCCTGTGTTGCACCATTACGTACAGTATATCGTGCCCTTCTCGAGTTACAGTACTGTGTGGGTAGTGTTGTGCGAGGAGCAGGATACAGACACCACTGTAATAAGTGTTTAGAACGTGGTGCTGGAGTGTGTGTGTGTGTGTGTGTGTGTGTGTGTGTGTGTGTGTGTGTGTGTGTGTGTGTGTGTGTGTGTGTGTATGTGTGTGTGTGTGTGTGTGAGTGTGTGTGTGTTTCCGTGATGCTACTATACCTACACACTACATCTCTCCCCCTCTCTGCCCCTCCTGCTCTTAACACTCCCTTTCCACACATCTCATTTTACCTTATATATATATATATATGTGTGTGTGTGTGTGTGTGTATATAAAATATAAAATAATAAAATATATCTATCAGTGTGTGTGTGTGTGTGTGTGTGTGTGTGTGTGTGTGTGTGTGTGTGTGTGGTGCGTCGCGTGTGTGTGTGTGTGTGTGTGTGTGTGTGTAGCAGTTCACCAGGTGTTCATTTGCTGTGTCCCTCAGTGGTGCTGCTGGTGTGGTTCATCACGCTGTGCTGTGCCGCGCGCTGCACCTTCAAGGCCTTGCCACCCTCCCACCCGGCAAGAACCACTTCCTCCGCCCCTGTCCTCGCCCCGCCCCGCTCCTCCACCTACCAGCTGCTGCCGTTGTCACCCAACAGAACCCACGTGACCCCGGGCTCTCAGGTCTCAGCCACACAAACGCTACCCATCTCAGCCACCCATAAGGCCTCTAGAATGAGTGACCCCATCGGGTATCCCACGTGGGGGCACGGGGGACGGGGTAAGGAGTATGAGGCAGGGCAGGCAGGTGTCCAGCCAGCGGTGTATACGTGGGCCGCTTCTCAAGGCCAAACAGGGCACTACCAAGGGCCTAGAGGATACTCAAGTCAACATCATCTGATAGGGTACCGCAATGCCACAGTCCCGACGAGACACCTCCTGAGAAGCACCACGCCAGCTCTTCAGGAGGAATTGTATTCGCCTGGATTCCGCATGGGCCGCCAGCTACCTACGCGTCGTCGACAGGTGTGGGTGACGACAAGCCGCCACCCTATTACAGTGTCGTCGCTGGCCCGTAACCTTGACCTACGAGTGTCTTCCTCCTCCTTCCCCACTCCTTCCTTCCTCCTCCTCTCCCTTTTCTTCCCTATTTCAATGCTAACCCTTCTCTCTGTATCCTTCCTACTTTGTTATATCTTCCTCCTCATTGTTCACTCATTCCTTCCTTCTCCTCCTACCTTTTTCTTTCCAATTATAATGCTGACACTTCTTTCTCTATCTTTCCACTACTTGTTATATCTTTCTCCTCCTTCCCCATTCATCCATTCCTCCTCCTCCTCCTCCTCCTCCTCCTCCTCCCTTTTTTTCCTCCTAACCTAACCACCTATCAATGCTAACACTTCTCTCTATGTCTTTCCACTACTTGTTACCCATCGCTTCCATGTATGAGGTACAAATCTATGTCCTCCCTGTCCCTCCCCTCACCACATGTCCCCTCATTATCCCATCTTCCCTCCCTCCCACGCCTTGCTCATCAGTAGCCTTGACTTGCTACTTTTTAACATTATACATAACGTCTTAACATAATAACTTTTTAACAATGAGAGTATACGTATGATCTATATTGACCATATAATTTAAGTTTTATCCAATCATGGTACTATTTAGAATTTAAGGACATGAATGTTTGTATAGAAATTATGATAGTGTGTACATATAATGTTTGTATTAAGAAATGATTGCAATAAATTTTTCAATTCTCCTTTTCTTTTTAGTTTACGATGCCCACATGTACACTAAACGAAAACGGAATAGAAAAAAGAGGTAGGCACACACATTACCAAAAACACATCATACACACACACACACACACACACACACACACACATACACACACACACACATGAAAGGACACAAAATTCAACACAAACACACACAAACATGAAAGGACACAAAATCCAACACAAACACACACATGAAAGGACACAAAATCTAACACACACACACGCATGAAAGGACACAAAATCCAACACAAACACACATGAAAGGACACAAAATCCAACACAAACACACACATGAAAGGACACAAAATCTAACACACACACGCGCATGAAAGGACACAAAATCTAACACACACACGCGCATGAAAGGACACAAAATCCAACACAAACACACATGAAAGGACACAAAATCCAACACAACACACACATGAAGGACACATCCAAACACCATGAAAGGACACAAATCACACAAACACACAGAAAGGACACAAAATCCAACACAAACACAAACATGAAAGGACACAAAATCCAACACACACACAAACACAAATATGAAAGGACACAAAATCCAACACAAACACACACATGAAAGGACACAAAATCCAAACACACAAACACACACATGAAAGGACAAAATCCAACACACACACACACACACACACATATGAAAGGACACAAAATCCAACACACACACACACACACACACATGAAAGGACACAAAATCCAACACACACACACACAAACACACATGAAAGGACACAAAATCCAACACACACACACACATATGAAAGGACACAAAATCCAACACACACACACACAAACATGAAAGGACACAAAATCCAACACACACACATGAAAGAACACAAAATGCAACTCACCACCACCACTAACAACAACAACAATGACAAAAAAAAAACCCTAATTGAAACAGACAGACAACAAACAAAAGCACGAAATACCCCACGCATCGAACAATGAAACAAAATAAAAACCAAATACAAAACCCGTACATAAATATAACAACAACAATGTACAGTACCTCGCGTCTCGGTTACGAAAAAACCCATCAATGATAGTTAGACCTCAAAAGCGCTGTGAAGTACATACATACAGGGTACATAACATATAGATATACACGCACGCATACACACACACACACACACACACACACACACACACACACACACACACACCCACACACGGCAATATCAATGTCACAAATATAAAGAAACAATTATTCCGCTTCTGTCATGCTACTAACGGCAAAACGTAATGACAATCAGATACCCATGAAGCAATAGTTGTAAAGAAATAATAGCAAAAGAGGTAACAATGAGGCCAAGAGGACATCGCTGATATAGTACATGGCAGCTTTTCGACCCTGACAAGCGTACCATGAAATCTCAATAAGCGTAACAAATCAAGAAGTCAAGAAGGCAGCAAACAACCACATCATTCTCTACTGCATTGTAACAGACGGCCAGCGGTTGACTGTAAAAACCTCAACGCTCGATTCCTTCTCACCAATAAATGAACCATGACGGTATTTTGTGGTGGGTGAAAATGGACATGAAAGTCTCTGTTAGTGGAGTCAAATAATCTCCGTGGCATAAAGTCACATGACTCCGCTGCAATGTTCATGTTGAGCTGGTTAGTCCAGTGTATTATTGCTCAGCATTGTACACTGATGCCGAAGTAAATACGCTGACATTACACACACACACACACACCGGATACTATACTCGTATTATCTTGTATTATCCTTGCACACACACGAAACAGAGGAAAAATAATCTACCTGGTGTTTGCTGAGAAAAATAATCAACACATGCTGTTATAGTACCTGTATATAGGCTTCTCAGTAGTGCCTTGATAGTTAGCCCATGCCCGTGGTGGCACTGACATACATGCACACTTAACGAAAAAGAAAATATATATAGAGGTATGCACACACATTAAAGAATACACACCACACACACACACACACACACATGAAAGGACAAACAATGGAACACACACGCTCTCTCTCTCTCTCTCTCTCTCTTCTCTCTCTCTCTCTCTCTCTCTCTCTCTCTCTTTCTCTCTCTCTCTCTCTCTCCTCTCTCTCTCTCTCTCTCTCTCTCTCTCTCTTTCATAGTTTTTTTTATAGTAATTTCAAAGTGACGCCTGTGGTTTGAAGTTCATGCCACTCTCTCCCTCCTGCGTCCCCCAATCCCCTCCCTCCCGCGTCCCCCAATCCCCTCCCTCCTGCGTCCCCCAATCCCCTCCCTCCTGCGTCCCCCAATCCCCTCCCTCCTGCGTCCCCCAATCCCCTCCCTCCTGCGTCCCCCAATCCCCTCCCTCCTGCGTCCCCCAATCCCCTCCCTTCTGCGTCCCCCAATCCCCTCCCTCCTGCGTCCCCCAATCCCCTCCCTCCTGCGTCCCCCAATCCCCTCCCTTCCTGCGTCCCCCAATCCCCTCCCTCCTGCGTCCCCCAATCCCCTCCCTCCTGCGTCCCCCAATCCCCTCCCCGTCAAAGGCAGTGTCGATGGCCAGCGTCACATTGCAGTGCAGCATTTGGGTCAAAGAATATAATAGTCTTGAATATAATGGAATATAAATAGAATAGTCTTGACTCTTGAATAGTCAAGGAATAGAATGGGTTTTTAGA
>JACEEZ010024189.1:490687-493187 GCA_016584305.1 Chionoecetes opilio
AACTCGTTGCAGAAACAATTCTCGAAAATTCTCGGAACATTTCTGAAATCACGTACATTCCGCGAAAATGGAGATGTGTTTCGTGACAGGTCGCCAAAATGCTCGTCAATTTTGCTGAAGGCGAGTGAAATTAATCTTGAAACTAATAAAATAAGTTTCTTTAGTTATTTGTCCGTCTATATGTCGAATTTGATAAGTTTTTATCGAGTAGCAACAATTTTATCAGGCTATCTGTAATCGATGTCAATGCACTGTTTTTCATTTCGTTGTTCGTTCGTTCTGTTTGTTTGTTTGGTAATTATGGAGGAGAGTTTCACGTTTACTTTTCAGAGACACCAACTACTTTTTCTTGGCCTACAATAGGTGCTTGTTCTAATGGTGCTAGTTTTATTTTGCGCACACCCCCCCCCCCCCCCCCCCCCCCAAAAAAAAAAAAAAAAAAAAAAAAATGAAACCTAACCTAACCTTATGTTTTAATGAAACCTAACCTAACCTAACCTAACCTAACCATGAGTTTTTCATGATGCCAAATTTTATGGGGTCACAATATTCCTATTGTTTTATAAGACAAAAATATGCCCAAAAGGCGAACTTCTATTTGATGTAACTTTCTTATTTTAGGTCCTAGGAGGGTCATCTTGGTGTCATTGGAAAGTTTGTTTCAAGAGCTTTCCACTGATACCTCTTGCAATAGCATTTAACAATTTTGATTTTTTTCCCACATAGCTATAATATTATCATTTCTTTACCGTGTTTTACTGTTTTTTATTTGATAATATTATAGAACAAACATTTACGAAGATTACAGTATATCATATATACTGATAAATCAGTCTATATGATACGTATATATATATATATATATATATATATATATATATATATATATATATATATATATATATATATATATATATGAATCCGAGCGGCCCTCCGACTTCAGGGCAAGTTCAGGCCCATGTGCAACAGGCCGATATTCCGTGCGCAGTCCAGGTATACAGTGGTCTATGGTCATATCTATAAAATATTGCTTATATTCACTAAAAATCGTCTAATGGTACCCAAAGTACAATAGAAATTACGTTCTGGGCCTCAAGGGGTTAATAAGGTATTCTGTTTTAATCAGTGCCTAGTTGGTTAGACCTCTTAGGCTTCTGGTTCATTACGGGACAGAACTCGTGACGAACTTGTCCCATCCCGAGCCAGGTAGTGAGTGGGCCGGTTACCTACCCTCCCCTCATCCTCCCCCCTCCGACCCCCCGCCGCTCTTACCAAGCACCAACTTCAAGCAAACACTAACACGATCTGGAGGGTCACCGATAGTTCCAGTAAGGAGGACCTGCAAGGAGAACATGGGGTCCTCCTTGACCCTTTAACGTAACATTATTATTATAATTATTTTACATCACAAAGGACTGGCCATGAGCAAAAAAAATAGAAGTAACAAAAAGCGCACTTAATTGCCAGTCCCTATAAAGAAAGACAGTAAGATAATAAAAAAAGTGGGAAGAGCCAATTTAGTTTGGTTATATGGTTAAAAGGCCACATATAAAAAGGCCTTAATTTTATCATTGTTTCTTAACTTTCTTTCCCTCTTTTTTAATTGCAGACATTAATTACCTTTCTGGCTGTTGTAGATGTTAAGTGTAGTATACATGTAGTATAGTACTCTATATATACTTGTGTGTGGCACTGTGTGTGTTGTTGTTGTGTGTGTGTGTGTGTGTGTGTGTGTGTGTGTGTGTGTGTGTGTGTGTGAGAGAGAGAGAGAGAGAGAGAGAGAGAGAGAGAGAGAGAGAGAGAGAGAGAGAGAGAGAGAGAGAGAGAGAGAGAGAGAGAGAGAGAGAGAGAGAGAGAGAGAGAGAGAGAGAGAGAGAGAGAGAGAGAGAGAGAGAGAGAGAGAGAGAGAGAAAACCTCAGAAAGTACAATTATTTTCAAAAGTAAGTTATCTGAGATTATTTTGTTAAGATGGAATATTTTTGTTTGATGACACGTAACTGAACCGACATTACAGTTTTGCAATAAGTTTTTTATCACCATCATTTGATTGTTGTTTGTTGTTGTTGTTGTTGATAGTGGGGGTATTTGTGTTGCATATCAATTCACATTATCATTGTTATTATTATCGTCTGCCCGCGGATCAACCATTACATAATTATTATCATCATCATTATTAGTCACGATCATTATATTTATCATCATTGCAACTTTCACTACTACTAATAATGTAAATCATTCACAATATTTCCTTACAACATTTTATTTATATATTTTATTTGCTACTTTTTATGATTACTTGATCGCTACAGAATACACATAATTTGCACACCAAGGTTCAACAAACTCCTTCGACATTGCCCTAGATTAATAGCGTCATCGTACAAAATAACTCTCCCACACCCACACGAATATTACAAACTCTCTTGTTTATAGTTTCATCGTGCAAATAGCTCTCCCACACCCACATGGATATTACATACTCTCATGTTCTTAGTTTCG
>JACEEZ010024189.1:498187-500687 GCA_016584305.1 Chionoecetes opilio
CAAACAGATAAACAGACACACAAACAGATAAACAACACAAAAACAGATAAACAAAACACACACAGATAAACAGCCCCACAAACAGAAAAACAGACACACATCCTAAAAAACAGACACAAAAACAGAAAACAGACAGAAAAAACCGATAAACGACCCCAAAAACATAAAACCCAGACCAGACAGAAGGCAAACTAAAACCCAACACACAAATAGAAAAAAACAGACACACAAACAGAAAAACCACACACAAACAAAAATTAAACAGACACAAAAAAGATAAACAGACAGACAAAAAATTTAAACCCAGACCCCCAACAGAAAAACCAGTAGAAAAAGATCAAAAAAAACAGAAAAAAACAGACACACAAACAGATAAACAGACAGAAAAAAGGAACAAAAAAAAAGAAAAACAGACACACAAACAGAAAAAACAGCCCACACAAACAGAAAAACAACACCAAACAGATAAACAGACACCCAAAACAATAAACAACACACAAACAGAAAAACAACCCCAAAAAACAGAAAACCCAGCAAAAAAACAATAAACAGCACACAAAAGTAAAACGGGAACACAAAAAACGGGTAAACAACACACAAACAGAAAAACAGACAAACAAAAAATTTTAAACAGACCACAAACAGATAAACAGAAAAACAAAAACCAATAAACGAACAAAAAACCCAGTTTAAACAGACAAACAAAATAAACAACACAAACAGATAAACAGACAAAAAACAGAAAAACAGACACCAAACAGTTTAAACAGACACAAAAACAATAAACAAAACACACAAACAGATAAACAACCACAAACAATAAACAGACAAAAAAACAGAAAAACAGACCACAAACAAAATAAACAACACAAAAACCAGAAAAACAGACACACAAAAAAGAAAAAACAGACACACAAACAAAATAAACAGACACAAACAGTAAAAACACACAAACAGATAAACAACCAAAAAACGGGAAAAACAACCAAAAAACAAAATAAACAGAAAAACCCAAACAGATAAACGACACACAAAAAAGAAAAACAGACACAAAAACCAGTTTAAACAAACACAAACAGATAAACTAAAACCCCAAAAACCAGTTTAAACAGACACACAAACAGTAAACAACCCCACAAACAAATAAAAAAGCCCAAAACAAACAATAACGACACACAAACAGAAAAAACAGAAAACAAACAGATAAACAACCCCCAAACAGTTTAAACAAAAAAACAAACAGATAAACAGACAGACAAAGATACAAACAAACAGATAAACAGACACACAAAGATACAAACAAACAGATAAACAGACAGACAAAGATACAAACAAACAGATAAACAGACAGACAAAGATACAAACAAACAGATAAACAGACACACAAACTAAAAACAGACAGCCAAAGTACAAAAAAAAACGATAAAAAAAAAACAAACAGATAAACGCCCACAAAACGAAAAACGGGACACAAAAAACCAAAAACAGACACACACACAGAAAAACAGCCCAAAAAAACAGTTTAAACAGCCCCAAAAACCAGATAAACAGACCCACAAACAGATAAAACAGACACAAAAAAAAGATAAACAGCCCAAAAACAGATAAACAGACACACAAACAAAAAAACAGAGACCCCAAAAACAATAAAGAGAAAACAAAAACCAGAAAAACAACCCCAAACGATAAAAAACAAAACAAAGATAAAAACAAACAGATAAAAAAGACACCAAAAATCCCAAAAAAACCCGAAAAACCCAACACAAAAACCGGTTTTAAACAACCCCAAAACAGAAAAACAGACCACAAACAGAAAAACCCCCCAAAAACAGGTTTAAACAACACCCAAACAGATAAACAGACCACAAACAGAAAAACAGACACAAAAACAGATAAACAGACACAAAAAAACAGAAAACCCCAGAACAGCCAAAGTCAAAAAAAGGGGGATAAACAGAAAACCAAACAGATAAACAGACACACAAACAGATAAACCCAACACAAAAACAGATAAACGCCCAAAACACAAAAATCCCCCACACAAACAGATAAACAAAAGAAAAAGTAAAAACAAACAGATAAACGGGCCCACACAAACAGAAAAAAAGCCCACACAAACAGTTTAAACAGACACACAAACAAAAATAAACAACCCCAAAACCCAAAAAAAAACAGAAAACAAAACAGAAAAACAACACACAAACAGAAAACAGACACACAAAAAAAATTAAACGGGACACAAAAACCAGATAAACAGGCAGACCAAGAATGATAAATCTAAATGGGGGAAACATTGACGTGTAGAAAGGACCATCAGAGGGATGAGGGAGGGGAAGGGAGAAATAAAGGGGAATAAGAGGGATGCTCCAACACAGACTAATGGTAAAGACGAAATGAAGGCTGGAGGGAGAGCGATATGGAAGACAATGATTGAATGGAAGGAGGGAGGGAGTTTAGCTAATCTGTGGGTGGAGGGAAGAAGGGAGGGAGGGAGTTTTGC
>JACEEZ010024189.1:505687-508187 GCA_016584305.1 Chionoecetes opilio
GGTAAATAAATACATCGTAGGTTGATGGATGCGTTATTCAGAGAGAATGCAAGATGGCTGGATGAATAGATAGATAAATGCCGCGAGGAAACCCATACATAAATACTACACACGGATATGTTCGGATGAGAAGACAATGAATGACACTACAGAAAAATACTAACTTTTACACTACAGAACACAACAGTTACCACTCACGGGGAACGTTACAAATTTACAAGTTTATTGAGAAAAGGGGGAGGAAATTACAAAGAGGGGTGCGGGGGAGGGGGGGGGGAAGGTACACAAAAGATACAGAAAAACAGAACTACGAACGCCCCCTGCATCATCTCGAGATAGATACAGACTCCTAAACAAACTTACACAAACGCATACATTACAGCAAATCATAATGCACACCAACAACAACAGTAAAACAGTCTTATTTAACAACACGTACGTACAACCCAGGTGGATCATAACTATAACACACACCACACACACACACACACACACACACAGTCACACACACACACACACACACACACACATAAACCCGCTACGCCTGCATCTGACGCAACACAAACATGAACAAACACTGCCTTCACAAACACCCAGCAGCAATGACCGGGGAACCACAATACACGTTCACAACACGTCCCGTAGCCCCTCGTGTATGCATTAACTTTCGCCACATCTGGTTTATTGCGGCGTTACATTCATGCATGCAACGTGACAGCTGTTGCTAGTTTTGTTGCTAATTTTGTTGCTAATTTTGTTGCTAGTTTTGTTGCTAGTTTTGTTGCTAGTTTTGTTGCTAGTTTTGTTGCTAATTTTGTTGCTAGTTTTGTTGCTAGTTTTGTTGCTAATTTTTTGTGTTTTGCTAGTTTTGGGGATTTGCTAGTTTGTGTTGTGCTATTTTGTTGCTAGTTTTGTTGCTAGTTTTGTTGCTAATTTTGTTGCTAATTTTGTTGCTAGTTTTGTTGCTAGTTTTCACGACCATTTACCAACCTTGTATCACATTTCTCGCCAATAAGTAATACGTGGCAGGTCAAGTGGGGATGCTTCCTAAGGCAAACTTGTGTGTGTTAAGGCTATTGTATTGTATTGTTAACACCTTCACGTCCAATCTTCTTTGCTATATGAAATCGTCTGTTGTTAGCCATAAAATTACGAAAACTAACTGAATATACCAAATTAGGTTGTCGACATGGATACTAAGCAGGTCATATCTATAAAATATTGCTTATATTCACTCAAAATCGTCTAATGGTACCCAAATTACAGTGGAAATTACGTTCTGGGTCTCAAGGGGTTGGCATGTTGATGGATGTTGTGGACCGGAACCCCAGTAACCTCTTGAAATCACATAGTCTTACTTCTACAAGGATAAAACGTGTGAAAAAAACTAAATCCTTGACTTAGTATTTTCCCTTGACAATAGCCTAGTGTTTTTGTGCAATGGGGAATAATGCATTAATCAGACTTGAAACAGCTCCTAATACTTGTCTTGTTCATGATTATTCTCTCTTATTTATGTGGCTCACTTTAGGCAAGTCAGGAATTAGAGAGAACTGAAACTCGAGAAATGCCAGTGGTCGCTGGCAGTTTTAACTCAAAGGTTGGTCTATGGTTTTCCCCTCCGCGACTCAATTTTCATAAATTAATTTCGCGTCATAAACATTGATGCACCGCATCTGAAAACCCAAAAAATTACTCTTCTTCTGTCTTTCTACTTAATACATTTTGCACTGCATTTACGATGGACGTTCTATAATGCAATTTAATGCAATTACTCGCTCGTGGTAGCAAGCTTAATATTTTTACATGAGCTATTGTGGCATGTAAAATGTGGGCGCATGTTCACACTGTGTTTTATAGACAGTACTTGCGTTGGCAACGCTTGAGTCAAAAACAATAAGCAATGCTTGGAAAACGGAATCAAGGAATGCCGAAATCGCTTGCTGCGCGCAAATTAGGTTATAATTGGCGAGCGATACGCCGCGCGGGAGTGGTGGGCGGGAGATTGTGGGGTAGATTGAATCAAACATTGCACTTCACGCTCGAACTCATTGCACTTCCAGGCTTCTATCTGATTGATACACATATACAGGAAAATATGCTGCTGGTAAGATAACTTCCCAAACATTCGTATTGACTATATATATCATAGAGAGCATTACCTCGCCTCCTAACTATAACCTACTTGGTTATTGTTAATACAATTTTACAGAATAGCTTCTATACAATATCATATAGAAAAAAATCGTTTTATATTATACTTGTGTGTTTTAAGTGCAGTGGAATAAGCCATATTTTTCTTTCAAGTTGACACTTTTCACCAAATTGTGAGTTAAAACTGCCAGCGACCACTGCCATTTCGGAGTTGCAGTTCTCTCTAATTAGCACAATAATCTCATATGGACACTGTTTCCTCTTTCTCTCTTCCTCTACGAGACTCTTTCTTCCTCTTTCATGGCTTCCCTCCCTCCTCTTCCCTTCCTCCCTTCCCTTCCTTCCC
>JACEEZ010024189.1:513187-538187 GCA_016584305.1 Chionoecetes opilio
GAATACCCCATGAAAGACGTAACACCTGGTCGCCTCATCTGCCTCTTCCGCCCCTAAACCCATCACAAGCGGGGCCTCAACCTCCCAATTTGCTCTCGCCAGTTCCATCTGCATTTCTCTTTGAAAACCACAAAGTTATCGCCTTGCATGTTTTGCTTCAATCTTACTTGAATACTTTTATTTTCTCTGCTATCTGGTCTCTCTCAGTCTGGATATCAACAAGTGCTTTCATCATAGGTTAGGTTAAGTTAGGTTAGGTACAGTTTCTCTGCTATCTGTCCTCTCTAAGCCTGGTCATTAACAAAGGTCTTCATCATAGGTTAGGTTAGGTTAGGTTAAGTTAGGTTAGGTAAAGTTTCTGTGCTATCTGTCCTCTCTAAGCCTGGCCATTAACAAAGGTCTTCATCATAGGTTAGGTTAAGTTAGGTTAGGTACAGTTTCTCTGCTATCTGTCCTCTCTAAGCCTGGTCATTAACAAAGGTCTTCATCATAGGTTAGGTTAGGTTAGGTTAAGTTAGGTTAGGTAAAGTTTCTGTGCTATTTGCCCTCTCTAAGCCTGGCCATTAACAAAGGACTTCATCGTAGGTTAGGTAAGGTTAGGTTTGTCTGCTATTTGCCCTCCTCTCCCAGGCTAGCCATCTGCAAGGGTCTTAATTTTTTTTCTTCTTTAATACATTTTTTTCTCAAAATTTATGTTAAATATGTTATTTATGTTATTTGATCAAAACTCATTTTTACATCATTTATATATTAATGCGCATTTTTTCATCATTTAACTATATATTAATACGAATGTTTTCATCATTTATATATTGATACGCATTTTTTCAACATTTATATAATGATACGCATTTTTTCAACATTTATATATTGATACGCATTTTTTCAACATTTATATAATGATACGCATTTTTTCAACATTTATATATTGATACGCATTTTTTCAACATTTATATAATGATACGCATTTTTTCAACATTTATATATTGATACGCATTTTTTCAACATTTATATATTGATACGCATTTTTTCAACATTTATATAATGATACGCATTTTTTCAACATTTATATAATGATACGCATTTTTTCAACATTTATATAATGATACGCATTTTTTCATCATTTATATATTGATACGTATTTTTTCAACATTTATATAATGATACGCATTTTTTCAACATTTATATAATGATACGCATTTTTTCAACATTTATATATTGATACGCATTTTTTCAACATTTATATAATGATACGCATTTTTTCAACATTTATATAATGATACGCATTTTTTCAACATTTATATAATGATACGCATTTTTTCAACATTTATATAATGATACGCATTTTTTCATCATTTATATAATGATACGCATTTTTTCATCATTTATATAATGATACGCATTTTTTCAACATTTATATAATGATACGCATTTTTTCATCATTTATATAATGATACGCATTTTTTCAACATTTATATAATGATACGCATTTTTTCATCATTTATATAATGATACGCATTTTTTCATCATTTATATAATGATACGCATTTTTTCATCATTTATATAATGATACGCATTTTTTCATCATTTATATAATGATACGCATTTTTTCAACATTTATATAATGATACGCATTTTTTCATCATTTATATAATGATACGCATTTTTTCATCATTTATATAATGATACGCATTTTTTCAACATTTATATATTGATACGCATTTTTTCAACATTTATATATTGATACGCATTTTTTCAACATTTATATTTTAATGCGTATTTTTTCAGCATTTATATATCAAACTCGCCAAAATGGATGCGAATTATTGGCCGCAGGCATAACTCAGTCCCTCAGACCTTATCGTCAGCAGTCTTGATTTCGTAAAGTTATGTCGATTGAAAGAACGGACGCACAGACTCCACTGAAAATACTTGGACAGTTTCAAATTAACGCGATATTATTTTTTCTTCTTTTCCCTCTGAATGATTCAATTAATGCAAAACTGGGAAAAAAATTCACTTCAGGTGGCTCCTTCGATCATTGCGAGTAATTACCCTCGCCATTTTCTCTCCCCTCTTCCTTTTCTTCTAGTTTTTATCCTTCTCTACTGGTTTTCTTAATCAGTATTTGTTGAAACTCCACCGTCCTCTCCACTATTTCCTGCGTTATTTCATTTTCATCTCTCTCTCTCTCTCTCTCTCTCTCTCTCTCACACACACACACACACACACCATGCCCTTCCTGACGTGACTGCTCCTACACAGTTCATTCAAATTGATGTTCACACGCACTTGACCACATCAACACACACACACACACACACACAAACACACACACAGACAGAGAGAGAGAGAGAGAGAGAGAGAGAGAGAGAGAGAGAGAGAGAGAGAGAGAGAGAGAGAGAGAGAGAGAGAGAGAGAGAGAGAGAGAGAGAGAATGTAATTTGATAGCCAGCTCAAAAGTGTGTCGGTAAACAAGTAAGTGAATGATCAAAAAAGAAAACGCGGCCGCAATCAAAACTAATTTTGTTTGAGGGAGAACCAATGGAAAATATAAATGTGAATCCCATTACTCTGAGGGTTTCCAAGGACACACAGTAGTTTCACAGAGTATGATAAGTGCGTCATAATGATCCTTAAGGTACCTAATGAGCACTGAACATTCATACAAGGTAAATAATACATCCGATATATCAGTAGTATGGAAAATATCAAAGAAAAAAATGTATATATATATAGCAAGGAGCGGCAAAACCAAGGATACTATACTTAGTCTTTTTTTTTTAATGAGGCGCAAATTCCATTCTATCTGAAGGTCTCATGATTAAAATTATGCTTCTGTTGACCTGATAATATTGTTAACTATGATAAAATAACAGCTGAAATTTAGAAGAAGCGTAGTATTCCCTTCCCCTGGCATCAAATATCAGTCAGTAAGAAGCAAGGAGTCAGGATTTTTCACCTCGTTAAAAATCCCAGACTATAAGGAGGGAGAGAAGCGTAACTATTTTCCTCCTTTTCTCCGATTGCACTCTCATATCCTCGTGTATTATCCTTGGGCAAAACTAAATACAGGACTCCAGCACGATAGAAAGCGAGGGGGCGAGCTTCGTAACATGTGCTTATGAATAAAACCATCACATGAATGGAGCTTGGGCAGTCACAGCACAAATAATAACACTGACCCTGACAAAAAAATAACACTGACCCTGACTAAATAATAACACTGACCCTGACTAAAAAATAACACTGACCCTGACTAAAAAATAACACTGACCCTGACTAAAAAATAACACTGACCCTGACTAAAAAATAGCACTGACCCTGACTAAATAATAACACTGACCCTGACTAAATAATAACACTGACCCTGACTAAATAATAACACTGACCCTGACTAAATAATAACCCTGACCCTGACTAAATAATAACACTGACCCTGACTAAATAATAACACTGACCCTGACTAAATAATAACACTGACCCTGACTAAATAATAACACTGACCCTGACTAAATAATAACACTGACCCTGACTAAATAATAACACTGACCCTGACTAAATAATAACCCTGACCCTGACTAAAAAATAACACTGACCCTGACAAAAAAATAACACTGACCCTGACTAAAAAATAACACTGACCCTGACAAAAAAATAACACTGACCCTGACTAAAAAATAACACTGACCCTGACTAAAAAATAACACTGACCCTGACTAAATAATAACCCTGACCCTGACTAAAAAATAACACTGACCCTGACTAAAAAATAACACTGACCCTGACTAAAAAATAACACTGACCCTGACTAAATAATAACACTGACCCTGACTAAATAATAACACTGACCCTGACTAAATAATAACCCTGACCCTGACTAAATAATAACACTGACCCTGACTAAATAATAACCCTGACCCTGACTAAATAATAACACTGACCCTGACTAAATAATAACACTGACCCTGACTAAATAATAACACTGACCCTGACTAAAAAATAACACTGACCCTGACAAAAAAATAACACTGACCCTGACTAAATAATAACCCTGACCCTGACTAAATAATAGCACTGACCCTGACTAAATAATAACACTGACCCTGACTAAATAATAACACTGACCCTGACTAAAAAATAACACTGACCCTGACTAAATAATAACACTGACCCTGACTAATAAATAACACTGACCCTGACTAAATAATAACACTGACCCTGACTAAATAATAACCCTGACCGACTAAAAAATAACACTGACCCTGACTAAATAATTATAGCACTGACCCTGACTGAATAATAACACTGACCCTGACTAAATAATAACACTGACCCTGACTAAATAATAACACTGACCCTGACTAAATAATAACACTGACCCTGACTAAATAATAACACTGACCCTGACTAAAAAATAACACTGACCCTGACTAAATAATAACACTGACCCTGACTAAATAATAACACTGACCCTGACTAAAAAATAACACTGACCCTGACTAAATAATAACACTGACCCTGACTAAATAATAGCACTGACCCTGACTAAAAAATAACACTGACCCTGACTAAATAATAGCACTGACCCTGACTAAAAAATAACACTGACCCTGACTAAAAAATAATACTGACCCTGACTAAATAATAACACTGACCCTGACTAAAAAATAACACTGACCATGACTAAAAAATAACACTGACCCTGACTAAATAATAACACTGACCCTGACTAAATAATAGCACTGACCCTGACTAAAAAATAGCAATGACCCTGACTATACAATAACCCAGAAATACTAAAAATACTAAATAATAACCCTGACTAACGAGTAATTACCCTCATCATTTTCTTTCCCTTCTTCTTGTCTGTCTCCTTCTCTACTCTCTTTTTTAGTCTGTATCTGCTGTATTTCTACCGTCCTCTCCATTATTGCATTCATAATTTCAGCTGTTTTCCTTATTCTTTTCTCTCTCTCTCTCTCTCTCTCTCTCTCTCTCTCTCTCTCTCTCTCTCTCTCTCTCTCTCTCTCTCTCTCTCTCTCTCTCTCTCTCTCTCTCTCTCTCTCTCTCTCTCTCTCTCGCAAAGGGATAAGAGGCGGTGCGTCGCGAGGCAGACAGTGAAGCTTTGCCTATCAAGATATACTCCTCCACTGGCTTCCTTAAAGGCGACCCCAGAGTTCTGTGCTGCGTTATAAATCTTCTGCATATTATTCGTTCCTGTGATTTATTTTGTGTGTGTGTGTGTGTGTGTGTGTGTGTGGTGTGTGTGTGTGTGTGTGTTGTTGTGTGGTGTGTGTGTGTGTGGTGTGTGTATGTGTGGTGTGTTTGTGTGTGTGTGTGCGTACGTGGTGTGTGTGTGTGTGTGTGTGTGTGTGTGTGTGTGTGTGTGGTGTGTGTGTGTGTGTGTGTGTTTTGTGTGTGTGTGTGTGGGGTGTGTGTGGTGTGTGTGTGTGTGTGTGTGTGTGTGTGCGCGCGTGTGTGTTTCTCACTCACGGTCTTGATCACGTGTTATTGCCCTACTGGGAAAAGCAGCTGAAGACCTCACAACAGATATATGGGTAAGACTAGAACCTTACTCACCATAACCCCCCCCCCATCTCCTTGCTCAAGGGGGACACTAACTCTGCCTGCTCGTCTCTATGACCTGTGAGCTTTTGTTGGCGCCCAATAACTAGAGATCACGAGTCTAGCACTTGATCAAGACTGTGGAAGAAAGGATAACACAAACACACACACATTAACCCCTTGAGGCCCACAACGTAATTTCGATTGTAATTTGGATACCATTAGACAATTGAAATGCATATAAGCAATATTTTAATAGATATGACCTGCTTAGTATCTTTGTCCACTCGTTAGTTTGGTATATTAAGCTACTTTTCGTAATTTTATGGCTAATAACAATGATTATTAGAAGAAAGGAAAGATCTGGACGTGAAGAGGTTAATCCTGTCCAATTGTCCTGCTATCGCCCGTCACCCCACTCCTGCTGCTCCTTCCCCTCCTTCGTGCTTCCGTCTCTTTATTGTCTTGAAAGTCTTAGTTGAATATCGTCTTTCCTTTCGTTTGCATAATGAACGTCAGTAAATCTTCCTTAATGGGAAAAACTCTTTAATATGTGGCATAAATATTGGTGTAATTGTATATGCGTTCTCTCTACCTTTCTTAATGAAGTGGTCACTCATACCCTCCAGTCTTGGTCGTGTGATGAACAGTATGAGGTCTCTCTGCGAGTCTCCTCCATGTAACTAAGAGCCACTTTTATGTTCGTCAACAGCCAATATTCCTCTCTGACGATCCAATTAATATGCTGCTCTGATAATTAAATTTTATTTTATTGCTTCCATATTTCTCTCCTCCTTTTATTGCCTAATGATTTTTGTTCCCACTTAACACTTCATTCTGAGTCAAACCTGTCCCTTTCAATCTTCACATTCAAATATTGTCCCAAAAATACATGTTTGCTGGTGTCTTAAAGTGGTCCACATTTACAGATTCGTAAGCTTATCCAAATCAATGACACGATCACTGACCTCTCGGGCATTCACCTGTCACACAATGACACATGGAAACCTTAATACTTGTAACTGCTCTTATCCGTCTTCCCATCAAGTTACCTGCAATTTATATACCCAATTTCCCGTGCATCCCTCCAATAGTTTTCAATTTCCAGTCTTTTAATGGATAGCCTTTTAAATCTTCTATTATTTTGTTTTAATTAAGGCAGTAGATATACCCATCCATCCTTCCCTCGCTGTATGATATCAATAACGCTGCACAAGCTTATTATCTTGGTTACGCATCATAATTCTTCGCAGAATCTGCCTACTTTGTTAAGGTTATTCAACTTTCCACTACAGCCGAAACATAGAAATCACTGCTTGGAATAAAAAAAATGAACTCGCAGACTACACTGGTTTGTTGTCCCATGATGTTTCTTTACCTAAATCCATATAAACACACACACACACACACACACACACACACACACACACACACACACACACACACACACACACACACACACACACACACACATACACACACAAGTACATGTTAACTTTAGCTTTACCCAGTGCTATTACTGTCACATCTTCATCCAGGAGACATTCAATAATAAATTTGGGTTGCCTGTTACCCTGCGCACTCCCTGTAATTTTTTCCACTATCTCCACGTGGTCTCACTTCAACATATTTTTTACCCCGAAATTCTTGACGACGAGCTTCAATAATAATTCCCTTCCGCCGCGGCAGGTGAGCAAAACAGGTGTTGGAGGGTCGTCCATCACCCTCGTGCAGGTGTTGACGCCCGGGGAGGGAAAACACCACGCGCCCTCCCTGCCCTGGGGTGGGGGTGGGGATGGGGGCATAGGTAGGGGGCAGCACTGGGGGGTGATGGTAGGGGGAGGGGGGTTGATATGAGGAAGGGAATAATGCATGGAATAGTGGTGGTTGGGGTGGGGTTGGTGGGGGTGTAAGGGGGTTGTGGGGTCGAGGAGGGGGTGGGGAGGAGGGTGTTCATGAGTGATGGATGAGGTGACGGAAAGTAATTACGTCATGGATTCTTCACTTCAATTTGTCCGGCAAGCGACGACAATACCGATGGCCGCAAGCACGCAAACGCAAACACACACACACACACACACACACGTCCCCCGCGGCGCCGACAAGCAGGACCAGTGCCGTGCCGTTGCCGTACCGTTGCCGTGCCGTGCCGTGTCGTGTCGTGCCGTGTCGTACCGTGGCGTCGCCGTGCCGTGCCGTGCCGATCACCACCAATCATTTTGTCCTCAGGCGAGCCACGCGTGACACGATTCAATCTTTTTGAATATGAATACAAGACTAATTGATTTCCTGACCGCAATTCACTTTCCCCAGTGTAATAATGGCACCGGCTATTTGCTGAGTGTGATATTCTGGGAGCTGGCTTTTCTATATACGTGTATGTGTGAATTTAAGTTTTGAATATTATAATACATATATAGTATTTTCTTTGATTTCTTTAACTGGTTTCTTTTCATTATAGTATTTTCTTTGATATATTATGCTTGTTTCTTTTCACTATCTATATTGAAAGGTATATAAGTAGTTTTGCTTTCTTTTCATTATCCATATTTGTTTTCGTTATTGACATTTCATTTAAAATATGTATAGTTTAGCTTCGAGACCCAATGCTTCCCTGCTTCTCGCTAACCTCAATAATGCATGTACACTAACTTATGCTTGCTGACTACCCGCTTCCTGAGACTGAGACTTGTTCAGCCAGACAAGTGAATACTCCTTCGGGCCTTTAGACTTTCAAGGAGGAGGAGGAGGAAGAGGAGGAAGACGAAGAGAATGTTCACAAAGACAACGACAAGGATGATGAAAACGACAACAAAATCAAGAAATACAATAATACACACGACAATAAACCTCACGAGAGAGACGACGACAATAATTATGATCAGAACAACAAATCAAGGACTACAGGAATGCACACGACAATATACCTCACGAGAGAGAGACGAAGACAATAATAATGATGAAAACGACAACAAATCAAGAACTACAAAAATACACTGACAATATACCTCAAGAGACAGACGACGACAATAATTATGATAAGAACAACAAATCAAGGACTACAAGAATGCACACGACAATATACCTCAAGAGAGAGAGAGACGAAGACAATAATTATGATAAAAACGACAACAAATCAAGAAATACAATAATGAACACAATATACCTCAAGAGAGAGACGACGACAATAATAATGATAAGAACAACAAATCAAGGAATACAGGAATGCACACGACAATATACCTCACGAGAGAGACGACGACAATAAGTATGATAAGAACAACAAATCAAGGACTAAAGGAATGCACACGACAATATACCTCACGAGAGAGAGACGACGACAATAATTATGAAAAAAACGACAACCAAATCAAGAAATACAATAATGAACACGACAATATACCACAAGAGAGAGAGACGACGACAATAATTATGAAAAAAACGACAACCAAATCAAGAAATACAATAACGAACACGACAATATACCCCAAGAGATAAGACCAAAAATGACCACGGGAATAAGGAGAGAAAGACCAGACTATTCTCTCATGACCTCCAGACTCCAAATGTAATACAAATGGGGATAACAAGGGAAAAGTGGGTAAAAGTAATGAGGGGAAAGAAAACTAACCGGCGGGGGTAGCTAGTTTTCTTGCCATTACTGAGTAGCTAAAGTGGTCACCCTTTTGCCCTCCACACAAATTTCCCAAGAGATTTACAGAGGGTTACGCCCTTTGTGTTGCTTTGTAGGCCCCCAGGTGCACCTTAAGGGAATGAGAGAGAGAGAGAGAGAGAGAGAGAGAGAGAGAGAGAGAGAGAGAGAGAGAGAGAGAGAGAGAGAGAGAGAGAGAGAGAGAGAGAGAGAGTTATGGGCCAAGATTAAAGAAGGGTGACAGAAGAGACAAGGCAATTTGCAGGAATATGATTATCAAATGTCAAAAAGTAGCTACTGCACGTGACACTTGGAGTATCTACGCTTTAGGAGAGGATACGTGTAAGGGGGAAACAGCCGCAGGACACGGTGAGAGATAAGAGAACGGGAGGGGAGGAAGTAGGAATAGGAGAGGTGTAGAGGAAAAAGTAAACCAATAACAAAAAAAAAAAGTTAAAAGTTCTAAAAAATTGTGATATGACAGTAGGTAAAAGGGAGAAAGAGTGAGAGGGAGGGGAGAAAGCATAGGAAGATTAAAAACACGGGAGTAAATAAATAAAGCGTAAAGGAAAAAGCACGTTAAATGAATAAATGTATAATGTTAGAGACTCAACTTTATGGAGAGGGACGTAGGAGGAGGAGGTAGAGGTGTAAAGGAAACAATAAACTAAGAAAAAAAAAGTAAGATGTTGAGTTCAGTACTGAAATACCAGAAGGAAAAAGCGGGAAATAGTGGAAGGAAGGGAAGAACGCATAGAAGATTAAAACAAAAGAAAAAAGAAGCTAAAGGAAGCAGCACGTTGAATATATACATCTAGCGTTAGAGACTTAAGTTTATGGTTAGCGTTGCCTGGGCGTTCAAATGCGTCTCTTTCCTCTCCAGACTAGTGGAAGAAAATCGCGAAGGACACAGCGATACATAACGTCAGAGCTACACCAGTAACCAGTTTACTACTCTTTGGTCTTCCCGAGAGAGAGAGAGAGAGAGAGAGAGAGAGAGAGAGAGAGAGAGAGAGAGAGAGAGAGAGGAGAGGAGTAGAGAGAGAGAGAGAGAGAGAGAGAGAGAGCGAGAGGAGAGAGAGAGAGAGAGAGAGAGAGAGAGAGAGAGAGAGAGAGAGAGAGAGAGAGAGAGAGAGAGAGAGAGAGAGAGAGAGAGAGAGAGAGAGAGAGAGAGAGAGAGAGAGAGAGAGAGAGAGAGAGAGAGAGAGAGAGGAGAGGAGAGAGAGAGAGAGAGAGAGAGAGAGAGAGAGAGAGAGAGAGAGAGAGAGAAACTAATGGGGAGGAAACGGAAGGCAGACATCCAAATGGACTTACGAAGTTTGTTGCCCCGATCAATCCCACAGAGTATAATGTTTGTGCCGGGACGAGACAAGGAAAAATGGATCAAAGTTGTGCCGCCGCGACTCCCCTTGTGTCACGCCGGAAATCCAGAAAGTTGACGAACATGGTTTTATATTAAAGGCATTGCATCAGTAATAGGTATATAATTAAAGGCATTGCATCAGTAATAGGTATATATGTACCGTGTTGATTAATTGATGTGTGAGAAATAAGTATCAAAACATTTTTCGAGCTAAAACTTGAACTTAAACAATGATTTCTTGGCTCCTTTTTGAGGGTAAAGTTCTAAGTTTGCTTTATACTCCTAAGCCAGTCTAATATTCCTGTAACAATAAAATTCCTGTATATAATAAAAAAAAAAAAAGGACGAACCCCCCCCCCCCCCCACTAGATAGTTCTGCAACCTTAAGCTGCTGAACAGAATGAAAGTATTGAAGTGGTTAGAAAGTGGTTGATATTCTAACTATGTCATACCCTGATTCCCTGTTCACTTCATTTTAAGAATAATCATCATTTTTATTTATGAATTATCGATAAAATCTGATTAATTCGAAATACAGAAAAATATCACACTTCCATAAAACAAAACAACGACTTTGATCCAGGCGACAGCAAAAACAAAATCGTGGAACAGAACGCAGAGTGTGAAGACGTAAAATAGAAAATAAAGTTCAGCTCGCCAAGGTTTCTAAGGGAATGCAAATAAAACTAAACCAGCATCAAGAGATCCCCGCCTCGCGTTTTCTTTTTCCTCGGGAATGACTTGTCGTGTGACGTTGCTATAATTGAATCTCTGACGCATGTTGACTCTTCCTCCTAGCGCTCTCTCTCTCTCTCTCTCTCTCTCTCTCTCTCTCTCTCTCTCTCTCTCTCTCTCTCTCTCTCTCTCTCTCTCTCTCTCTCTCTTTAATTTGTAAGTTTTCTCTGATCGTGTCTACAGTAACATATTTCTATCTACCAAGAAAATTTAAAGTTTAACAAATTGAGTCATCTTTAGCCTTACTTCTCTTCATGAACACTTAAATTTTATAACACATTGATATATTTATTATTTTCTACCATCCTTCCCTCATTCCTTCTCCTTTTCGAAAACACACAAGCAAGATTCAACTAATAAATGTATCTTCCACTCTCTGTCCTATTTCCTCATTATTTTTAACATCTTGGTAATTAACAATATCTTTTATATCCTTGTTTGCATTAACGATCTATTCCTACCTGTGTCCTTTCCTTTCCCTTTCCTCTCTAGCCTACTCCTTTCTTCCCCTTTCCTCTGCCCTCCCCTCGGTCTCTCCCTCCCTTTCCCCTCCTCTCTCGTTAAGAGCGAAGCGGTAATGGTTAAAGTCTATTTGTTGAAGAGATACAACGGAGGCGAGAGGACCGGAGGAAGTAAGGAAGAGGACAGTGGTGGAGGAATACATAGGAATACATAGGAATAACAGACACCAAGAGACCTATTGGTCCATAACTAGGGTATCTGTTGTACTACCTACTACTAACTATCAACTACATGTAAGAGGACAGTTGGAAAATGATACCATGTTCCTAAAGAAGATAGGAACATGGAAGTTTCGTAGCGAAGAATGATAGGATATGAAATATGCTAACTACAACTACCACTAACACTAATCGATCCGGGGGACTATATTATGAATTCGCAGGGCAATATCAATACCCATTTACTTTACAGTGCGCGTCAAGTCTGTTTTTAAATGAAGTTAATGTGCTGGCATCGACAACATTTGCTGGTAATTTGTTCCATCGATCAACAACTCTAACATTGAAATCATTTTTACGGAGATCAGTGATGCAACGTTGACCGTTCAGTTTAAAACCGTTATTTCTTGTTGTCACTTGAGGAGAAAGCTCGAATAGGCTCTCTTGATTAATGACATCAAATCCTTCTAGGATCTTAAAGGTTTCTATCAAGTCCCCACGGATTCTACGATCCTTTAGGGAAAACATATTAAGTTTCCGCAGTCTCTCTTCATAAGATGAATTTCGCAGAGATGGTATTAGTTTGGTTGCTCTTCTTTGAACTGATTCCAATTTGGCTTGATCTTTTACGAAACAAGGCGACCAGAATTGAACGGCATATTTAAATTAAAGTGCGGCCTAACCAAAGACGTGTATAATCGTGTCATTACTTTCGGAGTTTTATGTTCAAAGTTGCGTTTAATGAAGCCCAACATCATATTCGCCTTTTTACTGGCAGCTAGGCAATGCGTACTGGTTTTAAGATCATTACTAATGATGACACCTAAATCCTTTTCCTGCTGTACTTCAGTTAACGATTTATTTTGCAAATAGAAGAATAGGAAGAGGAGGAAGAAGAAGAAGAAGAAGAAGAAGAAGAAGAAGAAGAAGAAGAAGAAGAAGAAGAAGAAGAAGAAGAAGAAGAAGAAGAAGAGAGAAGAGGAGGAGGAGGAGGAGGAGGAGGAGGAGGAGGAGGAGTTAGTATAAATGTCACAGGTGGAAGAAACAATATGAAGAACATGAAAAATAACGAGAGAGAGAGAGAGAGAGAGAGAGAGAGAGAGAGAGAGAGATGAGAGAGAGAGAGAGAGAGAGAGAGAGAGAGAGAGAGACGAGAGAAGAGAGAGAGAGAGAGAGAGAGAGAGAGAGAGAGAGAGAGAGAGAGAGAGAGACTAAATATATATTTTAGTGTGTTTGTGTGTGTGTGTGCTGATGATTAAGAAATAAAATCCAGGAGCGACACACTCACGCGCCCATAAACAGGCCAGTTATACCTTTTCCATTATTAGTATAATTCCACGACAAAGAGGTGAAAGCGCACAATTAATTACAGCATTATGATAATCCTTTGTCCGGGGCGTAATTAAGGGTTCATGCGGACAAAATATAAATGAAAACACGCTCAGTAAAAAGGGACTTATGGCTCAATTAGCGACCCTGCACGCCCGGACGCCACCACCACCATCTCATTCACGCCTACAGCCCACCCAACGCCCCCAGCACACCCGAAGCCCCGCCCACAACCCACCCTACACCCCCACCCCCGCCCATCCGAAGCCCCCCCCTCACCACCACCACTATCATAATCGCTAACGCTAAGCCAGATAAGAATACCACCACTTTCCACTGAACTAACTTTAAGCTTTACAGGATAACAACATTTACATATTTTGTGCCCCACCCTCTCTCCCCCTCTACCCTTCCTTCGTTTGCCTACCCTTCCTCCACCTCTTCTTTCTCTCCCCCTCCTTCTCCTCTCTCTCTCTCTCATCTCTCTCTCTCCCCTCTCTCTCTCTCTCTCTCTCTCTCCTCTCTCTCTCCCCCCTCCTCTCCCTCTCCTCCACCTCTTCTTTCTCTCCCCCTCCTTCTCCTCTTCTTCTCCCCCTCCTCCACCTCTCTCTCTCTCTCTCTCTCTCTCTCTCCCCTCTCTCTCTCTCTCTCTCTCTCTCTCTCTCTCTCTCTCTCTCCCCCCCTCCTTCTCCCTCTCCTCCACCTCTTCTTTCTCTCCCCCTCCTTCTCCTCTTCTTCCCCTCCTCCACCTTCTCTCTCTCTCTCTCTCTCTCTCCCCTCTCTCTCTCTCTCTCTCTCTCTCTCCTCTCTCTCTCTCTCTCTCTCTCTCTCTCTCTCTCTCTCTCTCCTCCTCCTTCTCCCTCTCCTCCACCTCTTCTTTCTGTGTTCATTTTACTGAGTTGGATTAAAAGGTCGTAAATTAATCATATAAAGAGAGTGCGTGATGCAATACAGCTGTGACTATCACTCTTGATTAGTTTATGAGAACAGTGTCAATCTATCACATTAATTATAATCTGGCTGGTGTTTAAATAAGATAGAGGTATAAAGAACTGGATGGAAGAAGACGTACTAGGTGAGAAGTTTAAGAATTACATTTTCAAGCCAAACTTTTATCGAATACTTTTGAGTTTTGCTATGAAAAAAAACAAAACTGCTGCAATGAAATGTCAATGATAGGAAGATCTTGTTGAGAAGCCAGATGACTGGAAATTATTCAATGTGGAGTTCATTCAGACGATCAGAAATTAGATCTGTGAGTTGGTAAATGCTTGAGAATCTTTATACTCACGTTGGAAAGAAATGATGTTCCAAAGGTAGGGAATTATACTTAAGACGACAAATAGTGTGGGTATAAATAGAGAAAAATAATACTTAAAGGCGATATCATGATAGACATCTGATCTGATCTGATCTGAGGGCATTATCTGGTATTTGGGGAGACAGTGGCCGAGTAGTTAGCGTCTCAGAGTAGTGAGCTCGAGGTAAAGAGTTCGAATCCCGCCGGGGGCAACTCTTTCGGAAATCTTTACCACCGCACCAGAGAGAGAGAGAGAGAGAGAGAGAGAGAGAGAGAGAGAGAGAGAGAGAGAGAGAGAGAGAGAGAGAGAGAGACGTATAATAACAATAAGTAGATCAAACCTTCATACTTGCCTTTAGAACGATCGTTTTTCTCTCTGCCTGCCTCCTAATCCTTTATGTCCTTAGCCCCGGGACGCAAAGCTGCCTTGTTCTGCACAAAGAGAGAAAAAAAGATACATTACTGATACATCATAAATAAAATAAAATAAATGTTACAATCAATTTACGAATAAAGAATCTAATAATCTTGAAAATAAATAGTGCCACATAAGTATCGCATTATTATTGTATCATAATTATTGGCACAAGCATCGTCACCGCCTTCATCGTGCATATATTAGCCTGCATACATATTTACGGACGTCCAGACCAGAATGAGGATGAAGTTGGTGCCGATAGTTTGCATTTTAACGCCGAAGTTACTTTTAATGTTACCTTGGCATGTTTTTTTGGGGGTTTGTTTTTATATAAGAATTACAATGTTTATTATTCCTAAGTTATGATTAGAAAAGGAGGAAGGAAGAGACCAATGAAGGGAAAAGGCAATAGTAGAGTAAGAGAATAATAGTAAGTCTAGTGAGCAATAGTAATAGTATAGTATAGTAGTAAGTAGTATATAGTAAGAGATAGTATGAGAAGACAATAGTATAGCAAGAAGGGCATGTGTGATATACTTAAGGAAGTTTCGTAAATGCATTCGAGGCAAAACTCATCTATTATTTTCTATAAATCAAAAAGGACTAACCAAGGGCAGAAAAAAAGAAAAAAGAAAGAAAATAAAAGCCGGACAAAGGCATTCGAGGCAAAACTCCCCTATTTATTTATATACATCAAAAAGGATTAACTAAAAAACGTCAAAAAAGAGAGGGAAAGGTCAAGAGCAAAGGGCAATGTCAAGGGCATAAAAAAAAAGCAACAAAAACCCCGCTAGCTGCCAGTCCCCATAAAGAAGACAGTAAGAGAATAAGACAAATGTTCATCCTCTCATAACTTGGTCAATAAATCGGTCTTGCAGGAAAAACAAGGAAGGTAAACTATGGCAATTCCAGCCTATAGTCTATTTTTTTTAAAGAGGCAAAAATTTCATTCTATCATAAGGTCTCATGCTTAAAATGATGCCTATGTTTACCTGATAATAGGGTTAACTATGAGAAAATACAGCTGAAATTATGAAGAAGCGTAGTATTCCTTTCTCCCGGCATCAAATATCAGTCAGTAAGCAGCAAGGGGTCAGCATTTTTCACCTCTAAAAAAACCCAGACTATAGTGTATGTGTGTCGCGGTAAACAGAGGCTCCCGCTCACCACACCGAAGGAAATAGGGATGAAAAGCGAGAAAATGCAAAGTTCAGCACATATTCCTAACTTTGCCTACACATGCAGCAGTAATGGAGGTGACCTTGAAATTGAGGAAAACACAAACACACCCACACACAAACACAAAAAAACACACCCACACACACTCACCAACACACACACACACACACACACACACACACACACACAACCCACACAGCCTTGTTTTGGTCCTTCAGTGATCCATGGTTGTTGTTTTCATTGATTAAATTTTGCTGTGTCCTTCAATGCAGTTCAATATCGAGGAAGCATTCTAGTCCGGTGGCAGAGCAGCATATTTCCAATGAACCTTGCAATGTTTGGCAACAATCGTTTTTTGGGCTTATTTTGATAGGTATTAGTGTCTAGATAAAATTTAGGCTGGGTGGCCACTTGTCACCGGCTTGGCTTTTTCAGAATCCAAGATGGCCGCCAAGATAACCGCCATATATAATCAACATATAAATTAGGCTGTAACTCCTGTTCTAAGTACAGTAAAAGGATGAAATTGGTGTCTAAATATATGTTTTAGAGACCAAGGAAGTGATTATGATGTTATTGTATCGTTTGGCGGCCATCTTGATGGCATAAATCCAATATGGCCGCCAAAAATACATGTAAAAATGCCAAAATCACACAAAATCGCACCAAAAACTTAACGATCTACGTTTCGGTTGCAGGATCTGACGTGAGCGATGATATGGCTGAAACAGGAGGCCACAAGGATGCCAAGGAATGCTTCTTCAAGACTACTGTTTACAACTGTAGGGTTGGGAAGTTGATACAGTCTTCACGAATCGACACAATATTGGCAGCTAGTAACCTTCGCCAAGATGATATCAGACTACGAAAAGAACTATCTGATGGATCATCTACTGTTAGATGTCCCAAAAATTGCGTATCTAAGTATGTATCTCTTTCCACTCTCAATAAATTGGGCAAGCGTATGCCAAAGTGGATCGATCGCTATTTTGAATACTCTACAAAGAGCAGCACCAGATCGGCTCGAGCCAACGCTACCCGGGTCCATCAGCTCGAACGGAAAACTCCACTGCCGGCTCGGGACGCAGTACTTAAGAACTCAGCCAATAAGAAACAGCTCAACACTCTACTTTGCGATGCGATCCTGAGTGATGATAACTTCCTGCAGCATGCGACACAGAACCACCAGTTGGTGGTTACTGGGAAAAACGACATGCCCACGCAGGTATCGAAGGGTCGTAAGTCGCCTCGTCTGGACCTAGCATCAACACATGAAGAAGCTGACATACCCAACACTCAACAGGCCATCCACCTTGCAAAAGAAGATCCAGAATCACACGTGCGGGTCGTGTGTGACGACACAGACGTGTTCGCGTTACTTGCTTACTACTACTTAAGTGAGAAGCTCCAGTCATCATTGACGATGCAGTCTCCAATCATGGGTCGGTCGTGCATTGACGTGAAGGAAACCGCTCGTAAACATTCAGCAATCGTACCCGAGCTCTTGGCGCTTCATGCTCTAACTGGCTGTGACTCAGTTGCTGCGACTTATGGAATTGGGAAAACAAAAGCAATCGCTGTGGCTCGAAAAGGCTACACTCTGGATCAGTTTGGTAAGCCCTTGGCAAATATCGTTGAAGTCACCGAACAAGCAACAGCTTTCATGGGTGCGTGCTATGGCATTACAACTCCCACCTCTTCGATGACCAAGATCCGCCACAGATCCGGGCACAGAAGACTGGCAAATCGACAGCAGCACCGAAGCTGTGTAGTTTGCCCCAACTACAAAGCGTTTGAGCAGAACGTTCGTAGAGCACACCACCAATTCGCTCACTGGTACAGTGCCCTGAGTGGGGATCCACCAACTGTCGCTGCAGTGGAACACGGGTGGGAAGCTGATGACACTAACAAGTGCCTCATCCCTCGAAATATGGAGGACGGTGTATCCTACGCCCCGGAGCACATTCTCAAGCTGGTCAGATGTGGCTGCACATCTGAGTGAGCATGTAGAGGTGGGAAATGTGGCTGTATGGGGCGCCAACTTCCATGCACGATGTTCTGCACCTGCGGTGGTGGTACTGCCTGTTCCAATCCATTCAACATCACTGAGAGTGCAACAGATCATGCCGATATCCCTGATGACAGCGATGAGGCAAACGACCGAGCAATGGATGTCGACGATGAGGACGATGAATAGTTCCTAGATATAAGATATTTGGTCCATTGGGGCATTAATTTAGCTTAATTTATTAGAGTATAACTTGTATAATATGTATTGATATAACGTTGAAACATTTGGGCAACGTGAGTTGCATTTATTATTAGTATTATTAGTATTTATACTACATATTATTATTTATATTATTATTATTATTATTATTATTATTATTATTTATATTATTATTATTATTATTATCGGTAGTATCATATACTTTACATGTATGTCTACTTTTAAGTCACGCCAATGTCATGTTTGAGAGATGATAATTATTACAATAAATGTTGTCCGATTCTAAATAGATTTGTTTTCTTATATTTTGCTTGCTATCATAATCAATATTGCTTGTAAACTGGTGAATGACTTCAGAATCATATTATATGCTTTACAAAGCACATATATATACAGATACTTAATAATTCAACTGCATGTACAACAGATTATATTAGTTTTAGTGTGATTTTGGCATTTTTACATGTATTTTGGCGGCCATATTGGATTTATGCCATCAATATGGCCGCCAAATGATCCAATAATATCATAATCCACTTCCTTGGTCTCTAAAACATATTTAGACACCAATTTCATCCTTTTACTGTACTTAGAACAGGAGTTACAGCCTAATTTATATTTTGGTTATATATGGCGGTCATCTTGGCGGCCATCTTGGATTCTGAAAAAGCCAAGCCGGTGACAAGTGGCCACCCAGCCTAAATTTCATTTAGACCCTAATATCTATCGAAAAAAGTAAAAAAAATATTGTTGCCAAACATTGCAAGGTCCCCAGAACTATTCGGCCGTTGCTTGGTATTTGAATTTCATCTCTCTCTCTCTCTCTCTCTCTCTCTCTCTCTCTCTCTCTCTCTCTCTCTCTCTCTCTCTCTCTCACTCTCTCTCTCTCTCTGGACGATTAAGTTAACAACACTAGGACGGTAGAGGAGGAAGGGAGGCAGGAAGTGAAAGAGGGGAAGAAGGGCGTAGGAAGGAGAGGAGAGACGAGGAGTGGATGGAGAAGAGAAGAGGAGAGGAGGGATAGAGGGGAAGGATGTAAAGAGGAATTAGGGAAGACATAAGAAGGGAGACTTAAGAAAGATATAAGAAGTGAGGAAAATGGAGTAAACTGATGAAGGGAAGAGACATGGAGGAAGAGGAAGGATTGAGAGGATGAGAATAACTGATAAATTAGAAAATACCAGATAATTTTGACCATTAACTCTAGGGCTGAGAACAAGAAAGGCCAATGTCACAAATCTGTGAGGGAAAAAGGGTTAAATTGACGCAAGGTAATACAGCAGATGAAAAATTGATAATATTAGATTAAGTCAAAATCACTAAGGGCCCCCCGATAGGCAGTGTTGGTGCATCCAGTACATCATACCATAAGGCTGACAACTGGATAAGCAATTCAAAGAATTGAGCACCCTCTGAGTTCTTGAGTGGCAGGGTTGTTAAGTATTGAGATCCTTTTGATGATGATAAAACCATATGCAGATTGTTTCTTGTTTCCATAATTGACTAAGATTATAACCTATCATTTCTTGCATTGATAGATACACACATTTCCAGTTCGGTGGTGGACTTATCTAGAATTAACCATTATTTGACATTGGCCTTCTAGTTCTCAGCCCTAGAACTAATCCATGACAAATATTATCTAGCATCATCCTCTTCTTTTCCTATCTATCTAAACTCCTTAAGTGATTTGTTATCTATAGAATCCAATTATTTTTTTCACTTCGGAACTTGATATCTCGCCGCCGTAATCTTAAGTTCGAGAAAAACAATTCTGTGGCTTCTCAGGACAGAGGTGGGGAGAGGCGGGGGGGGGGGGGGGGGAGGGAGGTAGGGAGGGAAGGCAGGGAGGGGTGTAGAGAGGGGGGAGGGAGGGACAGGAAGAGAGGGGAAAATGGTAGAGGGGAACTTGAGAAGATAACGATAGATGAAGGCAATTAAGAAAATAAATAAAAGGAGAAGGAACACATACGAGTGTTTGAGAGTGAGAGAGGGAGAGACTGCGATTGACTGACTGACTGACTGACTGACTGACTGACTGACTGACTGACTGACTGCCTGATTCTGCATTGGCATCACAACAAGGCGCCAACAAAGGTCATTATGTAACTAGAGTAAGGATACACAAAAAAATAATTTAAAAGAAATCTATTGAGAAGGCAAAGATAAAACAGAATTAATAGAATCAGAAAATGTAAAAGGTAAGAAAAAATAACAAGTGAGGAAGGCCTGAAAAAAAAAGAGAGAGAGAGAGAGAGAGAGAGAGAGAGAGAGAGAGAGAGAGAGAGAGAGAGAGAGAGAGAGAGAGAGAGAGAGAGAGAGAGAGAGAGAGAGAGAGAGGAGAGAGAGAGAGAGAGAGAGAGAGAGATTAGCTGCAACAAACGAAGGATAGAAAATGACATGAAGGAAGATGAGAATTAGCGAGCAAATTATTGGGAGACTGGAGTGGAAGATACAAGGTCAAGTTTGTCGATTAAGTTAGCAATGAAGAAGGAAATGAGGCTGAGGTAAGGGGTGTGTGGAGGGCGGAAATGATCTCCAATGCAAAGTTTGTGTCTAACCCCCGCGAGGTCATTAGGGAGGCGATCTATAATGAGGAAGAAGTTGGTGCCGATAGTTTGCATTTTAACGCCGAAGTTACTTTTAATGTTACCTTGGCATGTTTTTTGGGGGTTTGTTTTTATATAAGAATTACAATGCTTATTTATGCCTAAGTTATGATCAGAAAAGGAGGAAGGAAGAGACCAATGAAGGGAAAAGGCAATAGTATAGTAAGAGAATAGTAGTAAGTCTAGCGAGCAATAGTAATAGTATAGTATAGTAGGAAGTAGTATATAGTAAGAGATAGTATGAGAAGACAATAGTATAGCAAGAAGGGCATGTGTGATATACTTAAGGAAGTTTCATAAATCAATATTAATATTATACTAGGTACTTAAGAACATGTCACTGCTGAAACGTAAGAAGTCTTTGAAGATGAAAATGTTCTTCTCATTTGAGACTATAAAATGTTTTTGTTTTCCTTTCAAATGGATGACACGTTTTTCTTAATCCTTTAATTATGTTCAAAAGTCTCTGAAGTTCTCACGTAATTTATATATGTGTGTATGTATGTGTGTGTGTGTGTGTGTGTGTGTGTTGTGTGTGTGTGTGTGTGTGTGTGTGTGTGTGTGTGTGTGTGTGTGTTGTGTGTGTGTGTGTGTGATGTGTTGTGTGTGCGTAGTTGCGTGCGCGTGTGCGTGTGTGTGTGTGTGCGTGTGTGTGTGTGTTTGATAGTCACTTAGCACCAGTGACGCAAGTACACTACCCTGTGGCTATTGACGTCACCGGAGAAGCCTGAAGCATGTTCCCTTGTGGCGGTGGCGGCTTTGCGTCATCGCTCATTCACCCCGGACGTCTCACCTGAACACTCGCGACCCGTTGTACACTTCATTAACTCTCTCTCTCTCTCTCTCTCTCTCTCTCTCTCTCTCTCTCTCTCTCTCTCTCTCTCTCTCTCTCTCTCTCTCTCCCTGCGCCACCATCCCATCAATTCCCACTGTCACTTTCATATATAGACTAAACATTAATCCTTGTACGACCCAAGCTACACAATCCAATTTAAGCGATACACAATCCTATCAAATTTCATCTATATCACAATGTAATACAGGAAACGGAGCAGCAATTCATAGTGTACAATTACATACATGTACATTGAACTCAAACTCTGTATGCTACAACTAGGCAAATACAACAAGGTGAATATATAGGAAAAGTTTTTACGGCTAGTAAGCAGGGTAGAACAAGCAGTAACGGATTCAAACTGGAAAAGTGTAGATTTAAAAAGGAAATAGGGAAAAACTGGTTCACAAATAGGGTGGTAAATGATTGGAACGTACCCAGTCGTCAGGTAGTTAGTGTGGAGTCAATAGGGAGTTTTGAAAGGAGGCTAGACAATTTCATGGATGGCTTCCTTATTTTCTTATGTTATGTTCTTATGAATGAATACACACACACATATGTAAATTAAAAGGATGTTATGGAGAAGAAGAAACTCGTGGGCGGCGACAATGGGCGGCCTGGACGGGACTTTGGTTCATTACGAGGTGGTGGTAGCGAGGCCCCTGAGGCGGTAAGGGCGGCAAGGGTGTTACTGCAGCGAGACACCGGGAGATTCTTTTCTGCCCTCAAGGGTGAACCAGGAAGCTCGCGGGTATTCTGCGAGGGTTGGGGAAGGGAGGGGAGACATGGAGAGGGGAAGGGATGGAGGAAGGGAGGGGAAGCGTGGGGAAGGAGGGACAGAGGAGGTGTAGGGAAGTTGAGGAGGGAAGGCATGGAGAGTGGCAGTGAGGATGTGGAGGATTGCGTGGGGAGGGGGAGGGACAAAGGAGGAGCAGGGAGGTTGGGGAGGGAAGGGGTGGGGAGGGGGAGGGACAAAGGAGGGGCGGTGAGGTTGGGGAAGAGAAGGGGTGAAGAGAGGAAGGGACGGAGGAGGGGCAGAGAGGTTGGGGAAGAGAAGGGACGGGTGGAGAGGGGCATTGAGGTTGGGGAGGGGTGGGGAAGAGAGGGGCGGGGTGGAGAGGGACAGTGAGGTTTGGGAGGGGCAGGGACGGAGGGAGGCAGTGAGGTTGAGGAAGGGTAGGGACGGAAGAGGGGTAGGAAGGTTGGGGAGGAGGATGGAGGGAGGAGGGGGAGAGAGGTGTCATTTTGAGGGGAAAGGAAGTTGACCTCCGACACGGTCGTCTCCATGACAACGCGGCCTTAGGGTCTCCCTCGGCTATAAACGGAGTGCAAGGTCTTCCCTGAATAGATTATTGTCTGTTGCCCAATGTGACCTCTCTCTCTCTCTCTCTCTCTCTCTCTCTCTCTCTCTCTCTCTCTCTCTCTCTCTCTCTCTCTCTCTCTCTCTCTCTCTGGCCAAATAATATAAGAAGGTGTTCTCACTTTTCCCTTGCCGCCACACGTTTTAATACGTTTGATATTGTTTTGAGAGTTCATTTCTATGTCATGATATTCTATATTTTCTTACCATGGTCATAACATCAGTCAGTTGTATGCACACAGGCCTAAGACTCGCAACCTTTCATGTATGTCTTTCCAAGGTTAATTGGCTACTTAATTGATACTACTTAATTGATACTACTTAATTGATACTACTTAATTGATAGTCAGTTGATCTAGTGTCTTTCCTCTCCAGTCAAGCCACAACACGGGACAAATAAAACTGGTAATTGACTGGCACTAATCTCCCCCTATACTGAACTAAGTCTTCTATGAAATAATGATTCATGAACGTTAATTCTTTCTTCAATTATACTGCATATAAAAATTAGTACTGATTTCTTCTGCAACTGCCATTTGTAAATTAGATTAATAATAATTGGCGCCTCTTTTTCTCTGATGATTAATTAATTATGCTACTACTGTCATTACTAACAGTGTTGTTGTTGTTGTTGTGTTGTTGCTGTCACTACTCTTACTACTAATATTATATTACTATAATATATAACAGGAACTACCTCGTGTAGATCTCACGGCCTCTTGTAGCTTCCTTATTTTCTTATGTTCTTACTACAAATATTGTTAACAGAACCGAACTAATAAAAAACATAGGCACTCATGGCTTCGCAAATATATGTGTGTGTGTGGGGGGGGGGGGGGGGGGGGGGGTCTGTGTATGACTACGACAACCTTGGCTACACGATGGACCGGAGGGAAGACAGTCTGACTACGAGATAGATTTGAAGATAACGGAAGAGAGAAGAGAGAAAATAAACGGGGACAAAGGAAATGAAAGGGTCACGGAAAAGATTGCAAAAAGTGCAAAGTGCAATAAAAGAAGGGACGAAATATCCAGTTCCCTTCACCTAACTTTTGGGTTTACTACGGGCGAGAGTGCCAACATCCGGGAACCTACCAGACCTGTAAACCTATGCCCCACTATACACTGTACCTGATGATTTCCATGGAAAAAAAAACCACAAAAAAAAGAGGGAAAGGAAAAAACGAGGGTACCAAAGGGAAAAAATAGAGGGAAAGAGTAAAAAAAAAAGAGGGAAAAAACATAATAAGGAAAAAACAGTTAAGAAAAAAAGGGAAAAAATAGTGGGAAAAGAGTAAAAAAAGAGGGAAAACCAAAGAAAGGAAAAAAAAGTAAGGAAAACAAGGTAAAAAATAGAGGGAAAGAGACAAAAAAAAGAGGGGAAAAACCAAAGAAAGGAAAAAAAAGTAAGAAAATAAGGGAAAAAATAGTGAAAAGAGGCAAAAAAAGAGGGAAAACCAAAGAAAGGAAAAAAAAGTAAGAAAATAAGGGAAAAAAATAGTGGGAAAGAGGCAAAAAAAAGAGGGAAAAACCAAAGAAAGGAAAACAATAAGGAAAAAAGGGGAAAAAATAGAAGGAAAGGACAAGGCAAAAAAATCTGAGGGAAAAACCAAGGAAAAAAAAAAAAAAGTATCAGTTAGGTGTGAGTTGTTTGTCTCCGGTGACATTAAAGTTAGTTGAATGATGTGATAAATGAGTGAAACAAGAATATTTACCGGTGTATAAGTAAGTACTAAAAGGCG
>JACEEZ010024189.1:548187-550687 GCA_016584305.1 Chionoecetes opilio
CTCTGTCACTGTCTATCTGTTTACCTGTGTGTCTGTCTAACTATTTTCTGTCAATGTCTGTCTCTCTGTCTCTCTCTCTGTCACTGTCTATCTGTGTGTCTCTCTAACTGTTTTCTGTCAATGTCTGTCTATCTGTCGGTCTCTAAAATTGTTACTTAAATAAAGAAATACCTTAATAACATTCTCGTTTGCATTTAGTTCTTCGATGCCAGTCGTTCACATGATAATAAAAGGCAGGGAAAAATAATAAAAGCAGCAAAGTATTTTTCCCATCTTCCTTCTACTCTTTCACAATGTTTCCTTTTCTGTGTCCATTAAACATTCTTCCTCTATTCATTTTTCTACTTTATTCATTTTTATCACCCACGTCCCCCTGAGTCTTAATTTTTTTCCTGTGTCCTTCCAGTTCTTGATTTTTTTCCTCCGGCGGAACATCCTCTCTTCCTTCCCTGCATATCCTGTTCTCTGCCTATATTCCTGAACTATACATTTTTTTCTGTATATTGTGACTATTTGTTTACACTCTCTCTCTCTCTCTCTCTCTCTCTCTCTCTCTCTCTCTCTCTCTCTCTCTCTCTCTCTCTCTCTCTCTCTCTCTCTCTCTCTCTCTCTCTCTCTCTCTCTCTCTCTCTTCTTTTTTATCACATTTTCTTCTACTGTATGTTCGACTCTCTCTCTCTCTCTCTCTCTCTCTCTCTCTCTCTCTCTCTCTTCTCTCTCTCTCTCTCTCTTCTCTCTCTCTCTCTCTCTCTCTCTCTTTTTTCCATTTCTTCTCTATTCTCTCTCTATCTCTCTTTTTCTTTTTTCCTCATTTTTTTTCTCTCATGTTCGAGGTCTTCCTTTATACTTTCTTCTCATCCATGTTTTTTTTTTTTTTTCTTCATTTTTTTTTTTCTTTTCTTTTTTGGTGTATGTGTTTCCTCCTCTTGTTTTTATTCTGACTTTATTATTCCTCCTCGCAATTCCCAAGGCTCTGTTTCCCCCCCAATCCCTTTTTTTCCTCCCACTTTTCCTAACCTTCTTCTTTCTTCTCGCCTTTCTCCCTCTTCTTCCCATGGATTTTTTGTCTTTTCTTTATCTTTCTCCTATGTTCCATCTCCTTCCTGCCTTGCCTTCTTCATTTCTTCTACCTGCTCCTCATCTCTCTCTCTCTCTCTCTCTCTCTCTCTCTCCTCTCTCTCTCTCTCTCTCTCTCTCTCTCTCTCTCTCTCTCTCTCTCTCTCTCTCTCTCTCTCTCTCTGTGTGCTCCTCCTCCTCTAAAGACTTTCCTATTTCCCTTCCTACCTTCCCTCTTTTCCTCCTCCTCCTCCTATTCTTCCTCTTCCTGTTCTTTTTCAACCTCCTCTTCCTCCTCCTCCTCCTATTCCTCCTCTTCCTGTTCCTTTTCAACCTGCTCTTCCTCCTCCTCCCTCCCCAGTTCCCACCGGCGAGGGAGTCTCCGGGTGCCTTTCCCCTGGACTTAATTGTGGCTAATAGTGAGAGTCTGGTCCGGGAACGATCCTCAAGGGAGAGCAACTAGCAGGACGAGGAGCCGCAGGGGGAAGGACAGAAAGTTTTGAGGTGAACTGAAGGGTGGACGGTGGCGGGCGGAGTTGAAAGGGGGAGCTTGGGTCAGTGGTAGTGGTGTGGTGGTGGTGTTGTGGTGGTGATGGTGTCGTTGTGTGTAAAGGGTGAAGAGGAGAGGTTGTGGTGGTGGTGGTGGTGGTGGTGGTGGTGGTTGGGGGTGGTGGGGTGTGGTGGTGGTGGTGGTGTGGTGGTGTTGTTGTTGTGGTGGTGGTGGTGGTGGTGGTGGTGGTGGTGGTGGTGGTGTTTTTGTTGTGTGGTGGTGGTGTGGTGGTGGTGATGGTGTCGTGTGTAAAGGGTTTAAAAGGAGAGGTTGTGGTGGTGGTGGTGATGGTGGTGTGTTGGTGGTGGTGTGGTGATGGTGTTGTGGTGGTGGTGATGGTGTTGTGGTGGTGATGGTGTCGTTGTGTGTAAAGGGTAAGGAAGAGAGGCTGTGGTGGTGGTGATGGTGTTGGTAGTGGTGTTGTTGTGGGTGATGGTGGTAGTGATGGTGGGTGGGGTGGTAGTGGTGGTGGTGGTGGTGGTGGTGGTGGTGTTGGTGGTGGTGTTGTTGTGGTGATGGTGGTAGTGATGGTGGTGGTGGTGGTGGTGGTGGTGGTGGGGGTGGTGGTGGGTGGTGGTGGTGGTGGTGTGTAGTGGTTGGGTGGTGGGTGGTGGGGTGGTGGTGGTGGTGGTGGTGGTGGTGTGGGGGATGGTGGGGGTGGTGGTGGGGGGTGGTGGTGGTTGGGTGGTGATGTGATGGTGGTGTGGTGGTAGGGGATGGTGGTGGTGTGGTGATGGTGGTGGTGGTGATGGTGGTGGGGGGTGTGGTGGTGGTGTGATGGTGTGGTGTGGTGGTGGTAGTGGTGGTGGTAGTGGTGGTGGTAGTGGTGGTAGTGGTGATGGTGGTAGTGGCGGTGGTGATGTGGTGATGGTGGTAGTGGCGGTGGGTGGTGTG
>JACEEZ010024189.1:555687-563187 GCA_016584305.1 Chionoecetes opilio
GTAGTAGTAAGTAGTAGTAGTAGTAGTAGTAGTAGTAGTAGTAGTAGTAGTAGTAGTAGTAGTAGTAGTAGTAGTAGTAGTAGTAGGTAGAGTAGTAGTAGTAGTAGTAGTAGTAGTGTAAGTAGTAGTAGTAGTATCAGTAGTAGTGGTAGTGATGAGAGCAAAGACAGAAACCTTAATAACAAAGACAAACACGCTGATATGAACACAGAACTTATCCCTAAATTTTCAAACGCTATCTTATTTCGAGTTTCCATTTTTCTCCACTCCGCGTGATTAATTCTGTTTCCTTCCACCTCCTCCTTCGCGCCAATCACTGTACATTATCGAGCTATTATCCACATTCCTCCGCGTCTCCCTCCATCCATCATGCTAATCCATTCTTTTGCCTGGACCCTCAGACATCTCCTTTTATCTTTCTTCTCTTCTCACCTCGATGCCTTACAGAAGAAAGGAGGAGGAAGAGGAGAGGAAGAAGTATAGGGAGGAAGAGGAGAGGAAGATTAAGTAAAAGGAGGAGGAAGAGGAGGAAGAAGTAAAAAGAGGAGGAAGAGGAGAGGAAGAAGTAAAAAAAAAAAAGGAAGAAGAGGAGGACCACTGAACCATATAGGCAAATTAATGATATATCCACACACCACACACACACACACACACACACACACACACACACACACACACACACACTGTAAAATGTGAATTGCCGTGTCCGACGTTTTGTTTACATATTCATGGCATCAGTTGTTTTGCTTTTCTCTCAACTAATGTTTCCAGAGTCTTTTTACTCCTTTATGGAAACTCTCTCTCTCTCTCTCTCTCTCTCTCTCTCTCTCTCTCTCTCTCTCTCTCTCTCTCTCTCTCTCTCTCTCTCTCTCTCTCTCTCTCTCTCTCTCTCTCACACCTGTATAACATTGATTATCGAATTGCAAGTTCTTCTCGACATATCTTCACACATGAACCTTCTATCTTTAAACTCTATCTTCTTTAATCTCGTTTCTTAGTCCCCCTACTTTTCCTCCTCCTCCTGCTACTCCCCAAACCCCTCCCCCTCCTCCTCCTCCAACTCTTCCTCCACTTCTATTCATCCAGCAAACACTGCAGCGTTGAAGTATTTTCGCCATCAGAGGAATGAACGCTTTTGTGCAGTACGTAGAGCCCCGAGAGTCCCAGGGAACCCTTAGTCCACCTGCCACAGCCTCCACCGGGTCACATCCACCGGGTCACTTCCACCGGGTCACTTCCACCGGGTCACTTCCACCGGGTCACATCCACGGGCCACATCCACCGGGTCACATCCACCGGGTCACATCCACCGGGTTACATTCACCGGGTCACATTTACCGGGTCACATCTATCCCCAGCAGTTGCAAGATTGGGTTCTGTCTGTTTTCTCCACTTTCCCTGTACTGCGAGACGGTGATGTTCTCCTTTTGCTTTATCGACACACTCTATGCATTGTTTTAGCTTTGTTAGTATTTTCTATTTAATGTTTTTTTTAATTCTATCCATTAACCTCTGTGTGTGTGTGTGTGTGTGTGTCTTATAATTTTTTTTTTTTTTTTTGCTCCTGGTTTGACATTCCTATTTTTATGAATTTAAGTTTTATTTTATTCTAAGGTTTCACTTAATTTTAAGGTTAATTTTATTCACCATTTCACCACTCAAATAATTTCCACTTTAGATATCATTACTTTCAATACCATTACTATTACTATTTTCACCATTATTCATTGGTATTATTCCAGATGAACACCGAATTCACTTTGGTGGCAGAAACTATTTTTTTCTGGTGAATTTTGATGTGTTTTTAATTAATCTGCTAACCGCTGCTGACGCATATCAATATTTTAATTTATTCATTTATTTCTATTTTTTTGTTTTGTTTTAAGTAAAGGTTAGGTTAGGTATAGAGCCATAGGTATAGGTAGGTTAGGTATAGCCATAGGTATAGGCTAGGTTAGGTATAGCCATAGGTATAGGCTAGGTTAGGTATAGCCATAGGTACAGGCTAGGTTAGGTATAGCCATAGGTATAGGCTAGGTTAGTTAGCATAGGTTGGTTAGGTTAATTATATCATTCTTAGTCAATTGCCAATCATTTCGTGCAATACAAACAAAAAAACAAAACAAAAAAGTGATTTGCGACAGAAATGGTTAGCAGATTAATTCAAAACACATCAAAACTCACCAGAAAAAAAATAGCTTCGTCCACCAAAATGAAATTCGCTGTCAAACTGGAAATTTACCTTATCCTTACTGAATCATCATACCTTATCATTACTGAGCCTTATCAATATCATTATTATCATCCTTAATATGATCTTTTCTTACCTTAAACAAATATTAGTGTATTTCCATTGTACAAACTATCCGGACGTACCTGTCTTCAATTTGTATTTGTTTGTTTCTTTGTTGTATGGAGCAATTTTCGCTTTCTTTTTTCATTTCATTCTTTGTTTGTTTTCATTTCCATTATTCCATATTACCTTTTTGGAACGACTGGCCGCTACTCTTTTTTTTATATTTTATTTTAAGCGATGCGTTCGAAATGTCAAAAAGGAAAAAAAAAAATACGAGTGATATTTTTTTCATCTTGCTTTTGATGACATGTTGTTTGTTGTGGCGCACAGTGGGCGGGGAAGCTGAATGGACAGAGAGGGAGAGGGAGGGAGGAGGGTAAGGATGGGCAGGAGAGAATGGACGAGTGTGCCATGGAAAGGAAGGGAGAGTAAGGGAGGGCATGGGAGAGGGGAAGGAGTTGTGCATAGTGTGGAACAGAAACTATAAAGAGGAGAAGGGGGAGGTGGTGGGAGTAGAGAGGAAGGGGATGAGAGAATGAGTGTAGTGCGTGGTGCGGAAAGAGGGTGTGAGGGGAGAGATGAAGGGAGGACAGATGTGGAGGAGGGAAGGTTTTAGAGGAGGAGGTAGCGAGACAAAGTGGAGGAGGATGGAAGGGTGGAAGGAAGAGACAAAGTGGAAAGGTGGAGAAGGATGGAAGGGTGGAACGAAGAGAGAGATAAAATGTAGGGGATAGAGAGCTGCAGATTAAAAGTCAGAGGGGAAAAGGGAAGACCCGTGTAATTGACGTAGAGAGATGGATAAGGGAGTATCAACAATGGTGGCAGCGGTGGGATAAAGTAGGCATCGGGCAAAGAGAAAGGTGGAGGCAGTGGGATGGGAAATATAGGAGGCAGTATACAGGGTGGGTGGAATGTATAGAGTATCAGAAGGAGAGTCATTTGAGATTCCTAAAACGTGCTGAGAAGAAACATTGGACTCGCGAGGCAGAGAAATCAAACCGGAAAATATTCACTGGTCGAAAAATAGGTCTTTGTTATCTACGCTCCAATTTTCCCTCTGACTTTTTATTTTATCTTCCTTTCCTCTCCCTTTTTTCCCTCCCTTTTTTCCCCTCCCTTTTCTCCCTCTCCCTGATGCCCTACGTGTTGTAATTTCCAAAAGGGCGAGAACATTTTCATTCAAGAGGAAGAAGTCAAAAAAATGTGTTTGTGATATGTAAAGGACGAGTGCATGTAGTTTGGGTGGAAATGAAATACAATATTCATGTGGGATACGCGAGGCAGGAATATCTTACAGCCCATCATACACACAAACTTGATTCGGCCTAAAAACTGCGGAAAATGTGTGGGTGTGTTTTCCTTCTTCACGAGTTCATTCTATCTGTCTACCTCCCCATCCTCATTTTTAATATGTTTCTCTTCTTTATTTCGTTTCTTTATCTAACCTTGTATCTTCCTCTCTCTCTCTCTCTCTCTCTCTCTCTCTCTCTCTCTCTCTCTCTCTCTCTCTCTCTCTCTCTCTCTCTCTCTCTCTCTCTCTCAATAGAAGATATCCTCTCCTCCCTACCATTCCTTTATCTCTTTTGCATCCTTCACCAACACACACACACACACACACACACACACACACACACACACACACACACACACACACACACACAAACACACAACCCCCCAACACACACACAACACACAACACACACACACACACACACACACACACACAAACACACACACACACACACACACAACACAAAACACAACACACACACACACACATGTATGAGGAAAAGCGATTGTACAGTAACTAATAACCTTTGGTCTTAATTCATCCGTGATCGTAAACCCTTAGAGGCCGCACCACAGCACAAATATCGGTGTTGGCGTCGGCCGACCTATAAATAGTGGTTGGTGAATATTGGGTGGTGAGTGCCAGGTTGTAGCTCACACAATATTGGTGATACATCCCGCCACCCTGCCACCCTTGGGCCTCTTAGTCTGCCTGCTTCCTTGCCTCGGGTTGTCTCTCCCTAAACTCCTCTTCCTTCTCTTCTTACCAAGGTTACCAGCTTACAGGAAGTACCACGTATAGGTCTCACAGCCTCTTGTAGCTTCCTTATTTTCTTATATTCTTCTCCTTGTCTTCCTCTTCCTCCGAGCCCACTTGCCCTCTACTTTCAACCTTGTTCTGTATTTCTGTGTTTCTGCGTTATTTTACTTTTGTACACCCCCCCTTCTCGGTAGTATCCCCCACCTTCTCTTTAATAAACTTGTAAAATTGTAAACTCTACTCTCCTTCTTTTCTTTTTGTCTCTTCACACATTCAAAGGCCGTATGCTAGTCTCTCTCTCTCTCTCTCTCTCTCTCTCTCTCTCTCTCTCTCTCTCTCTCTCTCTCTCTCTCTCTCTCTCTCTCTCTCTCTCTCTCTCTCTCTCTCTCTCTCGAGCTGGTCTTTTATTCACGTCTTCTGTTTCAGTGTACTTTACAATACTTTGTTATTTACCATATTTATGACAGGTCTTATCTGTGTGTGTGTGTGTGTGTGTGTGTGTGTGTGTGTGTGTGTGTGTTTTGTTGGTGTGGGGGTGTGTGTGTGTCTTCTTTTTATGTAGTTTGTTTCCTTGTTCTCGTGACTTTCCTTCCCTAACTTCCTTTTCCCCGTTCTCTCTGCATATCTTCCCTTCTTCTCCCGTTATCCCTCATCGTTTCTCATCATCATCATATCATCTTCTCTCTTTCTTGCTATTGTTAGTGGTGTTCCTCTCCCAAGGCTTACAGAGATCTTCCTTCTGTGCAAAGTTAAGGAGTACCCGAGGCGAGGCGGCGAGGCGTTGTGTTGACATGGACTCGCCTCTCTTTCACCACCTTTGATGTATAATTCACTTTCATGTTTCAGCCTCTTGTATGTCACTCCTGCTGTTGCTGCTTTTGCCTCGTCTCCTGCTGCCTCTGTGTCCACTCTCGCGGTATTCTTGTGTTACAAATTTTGAGGTCACTGACTTGTCTATTACGTTACCGGTTTTGTTGTTGTTATATATTGCATTTCCTTCTGTTGTTCTTCTTGATGTTGCTTCCTAGGATCTCTATTATCTCTTCCTCCATAACTTTGACCTCCATTTTGACCTCGATCTACAAAGGCAAGTCTGGAAGGAGCGACCCTGTGCCTGGTTCTTGGTATTGTGTTGTTGTTTATTGTACGTATAGTCGTGGTGGTGGTGGTGGTGGTGGTGGTGGTGGTGGTGGTGGTGGTGGTGGTGGTGGTGGTGGTGGTGGTGGTGGTGGTGGTGGACACGATTTCAAAGGCCAACCAGAGGATCTCAAAACAAAACTCAAAGGTCACCTGAGAGAAACACGGAAGGAAAGGGGAAGGGGGAAAGATGAAAAAATATTAGTCGATGAAAGAAGATCGCGGATATAAAGTATTTTGTTGTTGCGATGAATGTTATCACTGATGCGGAAGTTCTCTCTCTCTCTCTCTCTCTCTCTCTCTCTCTCTCTCTCTCTCTCTCTCTCTCTCTCTCTCTCTCTCTCTCTCTCTCTCTCTCTCTAATGGAGCAGCTTAAGGTAAGGGTTAATTATGGTCCCCTTGGGTCACACATTATTGGGTGAGGGGAAGGTTGGCAGGGGGGAAAGGAGGGAGGGAGGGAGGGAGGGAGGGAGGGAGGGAGGGAGGGAGGGGGAGGGAGGAGGGGAGAGGGAGGGAGGAAGGGGAAGGGGGAGGCAGGGAGGGAGGGAGGGGGAGGTGAAGGGAGGGAGGGGAAGGGGAAGGACAGCAGTGAGGGGTCTAAAGAGGCCTCGTCCCTCGTTCGTTGTATGAGTTTTGGAGGAAAACGGTCAATTTTTCCCCTCTTTTTCCCCCTTGCCCCTTCCTTTAATCGTCACTCCTTTCCTTTTGCTTGGTTTTCTGAATCCTTATTGTTATGATTATTTGTGTTGTTGTTTGTTATTCTTGCAGTCACTTTGTTTTCCATTGCTATAATATTCTTGCAGTCACTTTGTTTTCCATTGCTATAATATAAAAACGCTTCCCTGTCTGAACTAAATGAAGCGAAGAACGTTTCATTTTCTCCGTGTGTACATTTTTCTTACTTCCATTTTCGCTTTTATACAAATTCTCTACATGTTTTTGGCAATATTCTCTTCTTCTATGATCATCTATTTATTTTTATTTTCTTTTACAATTGTCACGTCGTCCTCAATTCTTTCCTTTACCAATCTATATATATTTTTTTCCAATTTTTCCCGTCTCTCCACTTCCTGTTTATATTTTCATGATTCCATTTCGACGATGAAAAATAATGAATATCCAGTAACATTTATACATCTTATCTAAAATAAAAAAAAACCCTGTTGTCTTCTTGTATAACCTTTGTGTTTGGTGCTTCTTTTTAGTATCCTTTTTCATTCTTAGCAATAATTTTATTAATATATCACTTCCATGAATTATCTGGTTATTTTGCTTCCGTCCTAACCTTAATTCTTCTAATTATATATCTTCATTGTCGTCTCTCGTCATAGAATAGGCTGGCAGTCTATGCTCTCAATCGGATCTCAGTCATCTCTCGCTGACGTCAGTATCTGCTGCTGCTCTCTCTCTGGTAGTTATTAGCCTTCTGGGGAGGGATACGCAAATAAGAATAGAGGGGGAAGGACGTACGGAGAGAGAGAGAGAGAGGGAGAGAGAGAGAGAGAGAGAGAGGAGAGAGAGAGAGGAGAGAGAGAGAGAGAGAGAGAGGGAGTAAGGGGAGAGAGAGAGAAGGGGGAGGGGAGATTAGGGAGAGAGGGTGGAGGATGAGGAGTAGGAGAGAGAGAGAGGAGGAAGGGAGGAGAGAGAGAGAGAGAAAGAGAGAGAGAGAGAAGGAGAGAGAGAGAGAGAGAGGAGAGAGAAGAGAGAGAGAGAGAGAGAGAGAGAGAGAGAGAGAGAGAGGGAGAGGAAGAGAGAGAGAGGGGAGAGAGAGAGAGAGGGGGAGAAGAGAGAGTGGGAGGAGGAAGAAGAGAGAGAGAGAGAGAGAGGAGAGGAGAGAGGAGAGAGAGAGAGAGAGAGAGAGAGAGAGAGAGAGAGAGAGAGAGAGAGAAAGGTGGGAGGCAGGGAGACGAACAATGTGTCAACACTAAAGACAGCAAACAAGGTCATGTGTGCCTTTGCCCTGATGTGTCACAGCGGAGGGAGGGTGTTGGCAGGACACTTTTTCCGGCAGGCGGGA
>JACEEZ010024189.1:568187-575687 GCA_016584305.1 Chionoecetes opilio
ACCTTATATTTGTACAGTCTTTTCCTTGGACTACCTTATATTTGTACAGTTTTTCCCCTTTGGACTACCTTATATTTGTACAGTCTTTCCCTTGGACTACCTTATATTTGTACAGTCTTTCCCTTGGACTACCTTATATTTGTACAGTCTTTCCCTTGGACTACCTTATATTTGTACAGTCTTTCCCCTGGACTACCTTATATTTCTACAGTCTTTCCCCTGGACTACCTTATATTTGTACAGTCTTTTCCTTGGACTACCTTATATTTGTACAGTCTTTCCCTTGGACTACCTTATATGTGTACAGTCTTTCCCCTGGACTACCTTATATTTGTACAGTCTTTCCCTTGGACTACCTTATATTTGTACAGTCTTTTCCTTGGACTACCTTATATTTGTACAGTCTTTCCCTTGGACTACCTTATATTTGTACAGTCTTTCCCTTGGACTACCTTATATTTGTACAGTCTTTCCCTTGGACTACCTTATATTTGTACAGTCTTTCCCTTGGACTACCTTATATTTGTACAGTCTTTTCCTTGGACTACCTTATATTTGTACAGTCTTTCCTTGGACTACCTTATATTTGTACACTTTCCCTTGGACTACCTTATATTTGTACAGTCTTCCCTGGACTACCTTATATTTGTACAGTCTTTCCCTTGGACTACCTTATATTTGTACAGTCTTTCCTTTGGACTACCTTATATTTGTACAGTCTTTCCCCTGGACTACCTTATATTTGTACAGTCTTTCCCTTGGACTACCTTATATTTGTACAGTCTTTCCCCTGGACTACCTTATATTTGTACAGTCTTTCCCCTGGACTACCTTATATTTGTACAGTCTTTCCCCTGGACTACCTTATATTTGTACAGTCTTTCCCTTGGACTACCTTATATTTGTACAGTCTTTTCCTTGGACTACCTATATTTGTACAGTCTTCCCCTGGACTACCTTATATTTGTACAGTCTTTCCCTTGGACTACCTTATATTTGTACAGTCTTTCCTTGGACTACCTTATATTTGTACAGTCTTTCCCTTGGACTACCTTATATTTGTAGTCTTTTCCTTGGACTACCTTATTTGTACAGTCTTTTCCTTGGACTACCTTATTTGTACAGTCTTTCCCCTGGACTACCTTATATGTGTACAGTCTTTCCCCTGGACTACCTTATATTTGTACAGTCTTCCCCTGGACTACCTTATATTTGTACAGTCTTTCCCCTGGACTACCTTATATTTGTACAGTCTTTCCCTGGACTACCTTATATTTGTACAGTCTTTCCCCTGGACTACCTTATATTGTAGTCTTTCCCTTGGACTACCTTATATTTGTACAGTCTTTCCCTTGGACTACCTTATATTTGTACAGTCTTTCCCTTGGACTACCTTATATTTGTACAGTCTTTCCCTTGGACTACCTTATATTTGTACAGTCTTTCCCTTGGACTACCTTATATTTGTACAGTCTTTCCCTTGGACTACCTTATATTTGTACAGTCTTTTCCTTGGACTACCTTATATTTGTACAGTCTTTCCCTTGGACTACCTTATATTTGTACAGTCTTTCCCTTGGACTACCTTATATTTGTACAGTCTTTCCCTTGGACTACCTTATATTTGTACAGTCTTTCCCCTGGACTACCTTATATTTGTACAGTCTTTCCCTTGGACTACCTTATATTTGTACAGTCTTTCCCCTGGACTACCTTATATTTGTAGTCTTTCCCTTGGACTACCTTATATTTGTACAGTCTTTCCCTTGGACTACCTTATATTTGTACGGGTCTTTCCCTGGACTACCTTATATTTGTACAGTCTTTCCCTGGACTACCTTATATTTGTACAGTCTTTCCCCTGGACTACCTTATATTTGTACAGTCTTTCCCTTGGACTACCTTATATTCTTACGGTCTTTCCCTTGGACTACCTTATATTTGTACAGTCTTTCCCTTGAACTACCTTATATTTGTACAGTCTTTCCCTTGGACTACCTTATATTTGTACAGTCTTTCCCCTGGACTACCTTATATTTGTACAGTCTTTCCCTTGGACTACCTTATATTTGTACATTTGTACAGTCTTCCCTTGGACTACCTTATATTTGTACAGTCTTTCCCTTGGACTACCTTATATTTGTAGTCTTTCCCTTGGACTACCTTATATTTTTAGTCTTTCCCTTGGACTACCTTATATTTGTAGTCTTTCCCTTGGACTACCTTATATTTTTACAGTCTTTCCCCTGGACTACCTTATATTTCACCTTATATTTACCTGTATTACCTTATATTTACCTATACTACCTTAAATGTCTACCTTCTTTCCCCTGGACTACCTCGATTTCCATGTATTAAGCTGCATTGCCACCTCCTCAAGCTTCCTCCTTCGTCCATCCTCTTATCCTGAAGAAGGCCTCCTCCTCCTCCTCCTCCATTCGTGTCTTCCTCAACCACACCCACACATAGTCTATTTTGGGAACGCCTCCCTTGCTCCTTCCCCCTCTTGGCATTCAATTTGCCTCATACATGCTATCTTTTTTCTCTCTTCTTTCCTCGTTTAAGTCAGTTTGCGTCCTGCCTCTTTCATCAGGAGCTCACGGGGGCAAAGAGGCCATGAACGGAAAAACGACGAAAGTGCCGTTGAGGAGACGCCAGAGAGAGGTGGGCGTTGACGAATGGGTGCTTGGGAAGTGGAGCCTGATAGGAATATATGCTCCTTCGTCTTCTTGCTCCTTTGCCAGTTCTTAGCACTGAGCCTCTTCCATTCGTCCTCCATTACCCTACAATACCTCCATGCTTATAATATTCCTGGTTTCCTCAGCCCAAAACCAACTCGTTTTCTGTGCTCGTGTGGTATCAGAATTATGTATTGTTTGCTCTCTCCATCATCATCTGGGAAACACACGTATGTCTCTCAGTATTGTCCCTCAAGTCCGTGGACGCCTTTGAACATAACACAAGAAGAACATAAGAACGTAAGAAAATAAGGAATCTACAACGAACAGCCACGAATACTTGTTGCCTTAAGTATTCCTGACGACACCTCCTCTAACAAACACAAGAACAGGATGGACAGTTGCTGTTCACTTAAATGTTTTCCTCGTCAAACTAATGCAAGTGGTTAAAAAAGAAAGAAAAAAAAAAAGGCTAAAAATTAATTTCCTGGAGACATTCTCGGTGACCTTCGTGACCTTCAACACACTGACGCGTGGTATTATTGAAAATCAAGATCTTCTCTTTCTCTCTTTCTCTCTTTTTTTTATAAATCACAAAGGATTGGCCAAGGACAAAAAAAAGAGGTAACAAAAAGCCCGCTAATTATAATGTTTTTACATCACAAAGGACTGGAAGAAGTGAATGACATCTACTGGAAGACTAAATGAAGCCAGCGCGCGATGAGGGGAATTCATAAGTGGGGAAGCGGATGTCGTCACCACCACACAAGTTTCCTCATAACAGTGTAATCATTCAACCTTATGATGACAGGCGGCAATCAGGCTCTTCCCACCGTAATGACACTGACACTGACATCAACACGGTGGGTACATGTGAGGAAATCCTACATATTAGTAATTAGGGAATGAAAAACAAATTATATAGGAAGGACTCACATTACGTTTTAAAGACAAAATAAAATGCTCCTCATTAGTTATATAAAAAAAAATTGGGTCCGTGTGATCAGTTTATTTGTTATCCCGTCTTTTTGACATTTCTCCTTGCATCAACCCAAGCGTTCCCTATTTCTATTTCTCCCTTTCTTCCATGCAAAGTATTCTGCTCCAGCACTCACTCCTCACCCATCACACCCTCGCGTCGCCTCCTCGGCCGTGCCCTTAGCTACACCCGCCCCACCACCCCTCACTGCCTTTCGCATCCCTTACCCCACGCTAACAACCGATTCACATCCCCCTTTTGTGCCTCATAAAGTATACAACAGCACGCAAACCGATGACAATGATAGTTTGAATATTAAAACTGCATACGTCCCTCGCTTGATTCTGTGGCCGAGCATTCCGCTGTGTTCCTCGCTACAAGGAAAGCAAGCATTGGACTTTCGTGGTGCATCTGTTATTCACATTCAGTTTCATACCCAATGAATTTCATGTTCCTGCTCTTGTTGCCTAAAAACGTGTGACAGGAATTCGGAAGGAAGAAATAATTACATATGTAGGTGTATATCAGGGGTGTCCAAACTTTTTTCACAGAGGGCCACATGCGGAAAATATACGAAGGGTCGGGCCACTCAGTAAAGGCGAGGTGATATATTAAAGTTAGCAAAGTCATATCAAATGTAGGTAAATAATCGTTGATAATTGAAATTGCTTAAAAAATACAGACAAGATCACAGCTTTCAATTAATGAATTTTTATGAATTCATTTCTATGAAAAAGTATTCATTTTCCCATCGTCTCTGAAATTTTCTGCACTCACTCGCTATCTTGCGTTTCTTTGGTTCCGCCATTTTGGTTCCGGCCCGGCGCGGCGACGGTAAAAGTTAAACAAATACGTCCGTTACCTAACTTACAATCCTCTCTCTGTCGAGCCTCGAACAAAGAGTAGCATTTTAAACAAAACACGGCTCTCTAACAACAAAATCCTAACTCAGCTTCCACTCCAAAGACCAGTCAGACCACCCGTAATGTGTGCTTGCCTGTGTGTGGGTGTCAGTCTGTATGTATGTCTGACTGGGGAGCGAAAAGCCAGATTACTACGACACAACCAGCCCCACTTCAAATAACTGTGGGAGAGACAGGAGTCACTCCCTAACACTCCTGCAAACCTTCTCTCTTCCACAACCAGAATAAGGGCATGGATAAGCCCAAATTAAGTCCAACACCCCCAACCAGGCGCTTGACTCAAAGAGGAAAACCGAGAGAGACTGGTGCGCGTGCGTGCTCCTCACGAACGCCGCTCGCTGTCTATCCTAGGCATAAGAACATAAGAAAATAAGGAAGCTACAAGAGGCCGCGAGGCCTACACGTGGTAGTTCCTGTCGCCTAACACTACCTACATCCACCTTTCATCCCCATCCATGAACCTATCCAGCTCCTCTTTAAGTCTCCCCAATGACTCCGCACTAACTACCTGTCTACTGAGACCATTCCACTCATTCACCACCCTATTTGTGAAACAGTTTTTCCCTATTTCCTTTCTAATTCTACGCTTTTCCAGCTTGAATCCGTTACTTCTTGTTCTACCCTGGTTAAAAGCCGTAAGAACTTTTCCTACCTCTCCTTTATTAAATCCCTTTATCCACTTAAAAACTTCAATCAGATCACCCCTTACTCTGCGTCTCTCGAGTGAGTGTAATTTTAATAACTTCAATCTCCTCTCATAACTAAAGTTACGCATCCCTTGTATCATTTTGGTCATCCTTCTCTGCATTGTTTCTAACAAGGCTATATCCTTCCTGTAATATGGAGACCAAAACTGAACCGCATAGTCTAGGTGAGGCCTGACTAGAGCCAGATAAAGCTTTAGAATAACTTCCGCACTTCTACTTTTAACACTTCTGGTAATGAAGGCCGGCTGTTTCCACCGGCCTTCCTCGTGGGCGTCATGTCCTTGTCCAGCAGTTTTGCGAAACGTAATGTTCGCGTCTCTCCTATCACCGTCTCCTCCTTCTCCACAGCTCATTTACTATTTTCTCTCGTCCACATCTCCCTCTCCTTCCATCTCTCTGTTCACCTCTTCCTCCTCACCTCCACCTGTTATCTTGTTTAACTCTTCCCGCCACGCCAAAAGGAATAATTTTAGCGTCCCTCTCAATTCATTCACAATTAATTTTGGGACATAAAATTATTTCATTACATTTTTAAAAATTTACTGCGGGCCAATTAAAAATGGACAGCGGGCCGCAATTGGCCCCCGGGCCGTAGTTTGGACACCCCTGGTGTATATATTACGTGTATGTGTGTGTGTGTGTGTGTGTGTGTGTGTGTGTGTGTGTGTGTGTGTGTGTGTGTGTGTGTGTGTGTGTGTGTGTGTGTGTGTGTGTGTGTGTGTGTGTGTGTGTGTGTGTGCGCACGCGCGTGTGTTTTCTGTGCAAAAACTCCATCGGGTCTTTCATAAACAAATTAACATGACTTTTCGTTTCAAGTATCTGGTATGTTTTCCTTTCAGGCAACTTATATAATGCACTCTGAATATTCTACCATTAACTCACCTCCCCATCCCGCCTCTCAATAAAAAGGTACAATTTCATTTTTACAGTGTTATCAACGCTATCACCTTTACCTGGTGCCTGACCGGTACCCTGAGACAGTACAGCGTCAGGCTGGGGGTCAAGGAGCGAGCACCAGATAATAAAGCAACACGCTCGGTGTATGCGATCCCGGGTGTTACGTTCCCTCCGGATCAGTCCAAGGCAGCGGCTGCGTCGATGACAACGATAATGTTCGCGTTTTCACCTAAAATGTCACTTTTGAGGTTTGTGAACATTAGGTCATATGTGTGAGTCTTGTCAAGTTTTTTTTTCTTTGATGAATAAAAAATGTCTGTTGGAAGCAGTGAAAGTACTGTATAAGGCAGGATGCATAATAATTCTTCATGAGATGAGGAAGCATTTTCTTTGTAATTAATCGACTAAGCAGGATTATTGTTAAGATATTTCAATCATAAAATCCTACTTAGTGAAGCATAATCTAGCATCAGGTCCTTCAGTGTCCATCACATCGCCAGGCTTCAGAAAAAGTAAATCCTCGAGTCGTTGAGGCATCGATACATGACACGTGCAGCGCCTCGAGGCTTCCATTACATCGCCAGGCTTCAGAAAAAGTAAATCCTCGAGTCGTTGAGGCATCGATACATGACACGTGCAGCGCCTCGAGGCTTGAGATTACGCAATGTGCCTCATGTAATCATCCTAGTGACATTAAATCCGCGCTAACATCCTGCTGATGATACTTCCGTGCTCACATCCTGATGACACCAATCCTACATTTCTATATAACACAGTGTAGCGTCCTCACTATTACATGCAAGAGCAACGCCTCGGATGACATCAATGCAAGAGTTTCCGGTTCAGGGAGACAAAAAATATAAAAATGCATCGCGTTACATATTTACAAAAGTTTTTCCATCCTTTCATTTTTCTTTTTATTTAACTCAACAGGTGTATGTATTCCCCCACCCCTCTCTCTCTCTCTCTCTCTCTCTCTCTCTCTCTCTCTCTCTCTCTCTCTCTCTCTCTCTCTCTCTCTCTCTCTCTCTCTCTCTCTCTCTCTCTCTCTCTCTCTCTCTCTCTCTCAAGCCCTTCCAGTTTCCATCCTGTCTACGAAACTTTCATTGCCCATTTCCACGAGTCGATCGGGATTGGTGGAGGAAGAGCACACACGAAGGGAGGCTGTTAGCACGCGATAAAGGCAGAAGGGAGAGCCTCGTGATTCCCTCTGACGGACGGAAAGCCTTCACCCTCGCCGGCAGGATCTCCACGCATCTTCCAGGGCGGGGCAGGAAGCAGGACGCACACCTATACCCGATCCCCTACTGACTGTG
>JACEEZ010024189.1:580687-588187 GCA_016584305.1 Chionoecetes opilio
CAACAAATGACTGTTTTGCTTTCGCTCCTTACACCGCCGGCAGGAGAAAAGCAGGTGGTGAATTATATCCTGTTTCAGCATGTCCGCCCCACGCTTTAACGCGTCCATCCAACGCCACAGGGCTCGACCTTTCCCCAGGGATATCGGGGGTGGCTGAATGCGCGATGGGCCTTGTTTAGTCATGAGCAGTGTGGGCGAGGACGTGGGAGGTCACAACACAACACACTCCCTTTTTCCTTCCCTAAATATGTCCATCACCAACTGCGACACTATATCATTTTGACTTAGAGTAATTTCACTATAAGTACAATTTTTTTCCCGCCTTTATCCTTCCCTAAATCTGTCCATCATCAACTGCGACACTATATCATTTTGACTTAAAGAGTAATTTCACTAAATGTACTAATTAAGTTGTGTTTTTTTTCGCCGTATACTGAAATTCATGGCCATATAGTTCCTTCGAGTGCTGGGTTTTTTGAGGTTAAAGTACGTGAATATTTGATACTTCATACTGTTGACTGGAGGAGTGAAATTAAGGAGAGATGAAAGGCCCAACTAATTCCCTTGTCTTGGTTTTATATACCCGATAGAACCCCTTTGGGTCACTTTTCGCCTGTCCTGCTACTTTAATCTCATAATTGTTCTTAGCAACTCGAGTTAATTTCTTCACTGTCCTTGCCATCACGTTATACTGTTCTTTGCTTACCAATCCTGCCTTGAACCTTAAATAAATGTTAAAGGGACGACCAGGGAAAGGAAGAGGAAAGAAAGTGAAAGAAATTAGAAGCCAGAATAAGAGAAGACAACTGACTAATGACCCAGACAGCAAGAAGAGACACATCAGGGAGAGCCGATAAAAAAAGGCCAGACTCCCGACCCACAACTGAACTGAACTGGAAGGACTAAGCTCGTGAAAAAGACTTATTATATTCTTGCCACAGCCCATTTCCTTGGCAGCTAAAAAGAGGCGTTAGCATGTCGCCAAAGAGATAAAATATAACAATGTCATCTACTGGCACTTATAATTCATGGCTTTGATATAGGCATGATAAGGAAAAGAAAGAGTGAATTCATATATATAAGGCAAATAATTAGTGAATTCAATGTGATTTTTTTAAGCTAAGATAGACATGCTTTGACTTCATGTCTTCATCACTAACTTGACCTCTAAGTACAGTCACTAAATATTGCATTAAATTTCTACACCTTGCCAGCCGCCCACCACTGACCCGCGAGATATCCAGCCCTCATGGATTAAATAGTATTCTTCCTCAGTGCAGACACAAATAAAAACACAATTTCCTGAAGCACAACAATAAAATAAATCCCTGCAATTCAAGTGTATCATTCATGTAATCCCGGTAAGCGGCTCAACAGAAGGACAGAAAGAATGAAAGAAAGGAAGAAAAAACACTTCAAATAGCCGGTAAATGCAGTCACATTAGTTCTACAGGAAATAAAAATGAACACATTCACCACACACAAAGCCAAAAATATTCACCACATTTCCTTCCTGAGCCAGAGAGGTAAAGTTGTGCTACAATTCTTCAGTCTTGAAAAATTTGAAGAAAAAAAGAAAAAAGATGGAGAACGAGAAAAATCATATAAAATCACAAGTAAAACAAATACAAATGAGAGGGAACAAAGGAATCAAAGCACACAAACAAGGAAAAAAAGAGGATAAAGAATAAGAACAATCATAAAGTCACAAATAAAACAAAATAAATGAAGGGGTCAATAAACAAAAAAAAAAGAACAAAAATATCTAAAAAAGAAAAACTGGAAAAAGAACAAGAAAAACTATTAGGTCACCAATAAAGCAATGGGAATGAGGAGGGAAGGCTGGCAACACAAGTAAACACACACACACGGAATTAACCCCTTCACGCCCAGATCTTTCTATTGCTATAAAAATGTGTATGTTGTCGAGCCATAAAATTACGAAAAGTGACTGAATATACCAAATTAGTGAGTTGGACAAGGATACTATACAGGTCATATCTATAAAATATGTCTTATAATCACTAAAAATCGTCTAATGGTACCCAAATTACAATGGAAATTACGTTCTGGGCCTGAAGGGGTTAAACCATTAGATAAATAAATGAATACTTACATAAGGAGTGAGGGAGGAAGGACCAACCACTCGTCAGCGGTTCAGACACTCGCAGAGGAAGGAAGGATTAGGAGGCTCTGAGTGGTTTGACTGTTCAGAGCCACCAAGTTGCAGGTAGTCACTCGACCACTCATCACACGAAACTTGGGCCAACTCTGAAACGAGTTTGGAACATGTCAAGGGGTCGCTCTTCTTTGGTGGTGAAGGAGTGAGTGGAACAGAGAAGAGAGGAGAGAGAGAGAGAGAGAGAGAGAGAGAGAGAGAGAGAGAGAGAGAGAGAGAGAGAGAGAGAGGGAGAGAGAGAGAGAGAGAGAGAGAGAGAGAGAGAGAGAGAGAGAGAGAGAGTGGAAGGGGTGCTGCTAAATGGAATGGGCTGTGAAAATGAGATGAAAGGTAGCGAAGGTGAGAGAGGAGACTACAAAGTTTAGGGCACACGTGTAGAAGCCTTACAAGTCACTGAATGATGATGGTAATATTGAGGAGGATGGTGTGGAACTTTACTATAGTGTGTAGAGGATGGCGAGGGATGGGGCAGGGGGCGGGGGGGTTTCGAGGTCATGTAAAGGAAATAGTGAGAAAGAGAAAGGGATAGATACAGAGGGTAAAAAAGATATCTTGTAGAGGAAGAAAGGGACAAGGGAATTCATCTATAAAGGGAAAAGGGGAAAGACAAAAAGGAAATAGGAATGGCATAAGGTTGAAGAAAGGAAAATGGGTTAATTAAAGAGAGAGAAGAGAGAGAAGAGAGAGAGAGAGAGAGAGAGAGAGAGAGAGAGAGAGAGAGAGAGAGAGAGAGAGAAGCAGAGAGAGAGAGAGAGAAGAAGAAGGAGACAGAGAGAGAGAGAGAGAGAGAGAGAGAGAGAAGAAAAAAAGAGGTTCTTCTCTCCATTGTTTCTTTCCTCTCTCTTTATTTGCTCAATGTGATTTATTTTATTCTAATCTTCTCTCCCTCATCTGTTACGCTTAATTAGATTACTCATCCTCTCTGTCTGCCCGATATCTCTCAACATTGCTCCCCTTTCTCTCTTTCTTTCCCTTATCTCTCTTCATCCTTTTCTCCTCTCCATTGTTTCCGTTTCTCTTCTTTATTTCATTATTTTTTTTTCCATCTTTTACGCTCTAAACTATTGTCACTACATTGGGTTGGACACTATGTTTTGGATCTCTTTTGTATATGCATTATTTTTTTTTGTCTCTGTTCGCTGCTAAATATTTTCACTACTGGAAGAAATATCATTGATTTTCTTTCTACATTGTGACTTCATTTTATATCGATTGCATTGCAGGATTTTGGCAAGATATAGGATAGATATGAGGTACGGGAGAGAGAGAGAGAGAGAGAGAGAGAGAGAGAGAGAGAGAGAGAGAGAGAGAGAGAGAGAGAGAGAGAGAGAGAGAGAAAAAAAAAAGATATAGGATAGATATGAGGAACGGGATGCGAGTGAAATGGTATGAACAGGGAAAAGGATTAAAAAATGAAGGAAAAGTTAAGAAAGACGATGATTAGAGAGGATAACAAGAGAAAATAATGATAGGAAGATAAATAAATACAAAAGGGGAGATTAAACAAACTGTTCTCTCTCTCTCTCTCCGTGAAGAATAAATTTGCATAGTTACCCCACCAAACACTATCAAAGAAAATCTGCTTTACAGTTCTCTACGTATTGATTTTATGAGATACTATTAAAAAACATGATTATTCTATGTATCGTGCGTTCACACATAGTACATGCACCTCATAAGCCAATAAGTGATAAACTGAAACTTAATCAAACTGACATCTCTACATAATCATTTGAATAAACTTCCAGATATGATGAGTTCTGGCTACCAAGACAACAAATTAAAAGTAAGGAAGGGAAGAAGAAACTGCTTTATGACTAGCAGCAAGATAATTAAAACAAATAAAAGGAACTTACGATAATATATAATATATAACATCGTATGGACTCTGCCGGGACACTGCGATCTGCAAACCAAGGAAGAATAAAAACATTACGTCTGGAAAAATAAAAAAATAAAAACGTTACCTCGAGGCTTAAAATATCTCGTGTAGTCACTGTATAATCATCACACTTACACATCAAAGGTAATCAGCAAAAAGAGAAACTTAATTAAACTAACATATCTACGATTTCATGATGATTATTTGTTTGACTATAGGGGAAGCATCTGAAGCACCACCACAATGTACATGCAGATCCATTCCTTGGTGCTCTACATTACATCTATCCACCTTTTTGACACCTATCGACATTTTTTTCTTTCTTATTTAAAAATAGTTTTTTCCGGGGGGGGGGGGGGGGTCGGAACAGAGAGAGAGAGAGAGGAGAGAGAGAGAGAGAGAGGAGAGAGGAGAGAGAGAGAGAGAGAGAGAGAGAGAGAGAGAGAGAGGAGAAAAAAAAAAAGAAGAAAAAAAAAGAAAAAAAAGAGAGACCTACATAGCATGACATGAGTGATATCTTCCTTCTGTTCACGTCTGGGTAACAAAATAATGTCAGTAAGTACAATATCACAGACAACAGACAGACAGACAGACAGTGCGGACATCATCAGGATCCCAATACTTTCGCCCCCTTCCACCATACGAAAATAGTCCTTCACAGGGAGAAAAAAGAAGGAATAATTCAAATTACCTAATGAATTAATATATATAAATTATATAGAAAAAAGTAAATAAGTTTACCATTTAATTAATTGATATCCAATAGTTTTCTAATTGCCAGGAAAATTTAGATCCAGAAAAGTCATAATACTTCAGTCTTAAATGTGTCATGTAACAAGGAACAGCAGAAGTGTAGCGGATGCTGGAGTGACGCTGCTGTATTATTAACACTTGGATTAACCCCTTGAGGCCCAGAACGTAATTTCCATTGCAATTTGACCGCCATTAGACGATTATTAGTGAATATAAGCAATATTTTTAGATATGACCTGTTTATTATCCTTGTCGACTATTTGGTATATTCAGTTACTTTTCATAATATGGCTCGACAACATACGATTTTTTACAGCAAAGGAAAGATCTGGGCGTGAAGGGATTAATAACGAGGACAGAATATGGGCATGTAAGTATGTAAGTGGAGACTCGCTAGGAGGGGCATGCAATAAGTGACCTTCAAAAGAGTAACAATATACAAGTTAAGAAAAAAAAATTAAAACGATAACAATAGATGTGTTGTTGACTAGGGCGGATTTATGTTGGAGAATACACGAGGCAATATACTTCATATGTATCTAGATATTTATATTATTTTGATTTGATATTTATAATCTAGAGGGAGGGCTGCAAGTGCACTCTGGTGTTATAGAGCAGGATGGGAAACAGTGGAAGAGGACACGGAGGGCGAAACATCAGCTTTCAGCACTCTTAACCCTTTCATGCCCAGATCTTTCTTTTGCCATATAAAACTGTTTGTTGTTAGCCATAAAATAACGAAAAGTATCTTAATATACCAAGTTAGTTAGTTGACAAGGATACTAAACTGGTCATATCTATAAAATAATGCTTATATCAATTAAAATCGTCTATTGGTAGCCAAATTAAAATGGGAATTACGTTATGGGTCTAAGGGGGTTAATAATATACATGCATTCAAACATGCTACGTTACATACTCGTCCATCCCCGATATGCAACTCTCTTTATAATCCATGTTAATTACTTAATGCACAGAATTAAATGGGTGAAACCAGTAACGTTTTTTTTTTCTCTCTCTCTCTCTCTCTCTCTCTCTCTCTCTCTCTCTCTCTCTCTCTCTCTCTCTCTCTCTCTCTCTCTCTCTCTCTCTCTCTCTCTCTCCATGAATGACCTATAATAGAGGTGAGAAAAACCCCAGACATAATATACTAATAATAGTGATTCATGTTCTAAAGGAAGCCTGTCCCCGGGATACTGTGTGTTATAATGGCTAGACTAAATTGTCGAGAAGCACTTGGAACATTAAACCTGTCTGGACATATTCACAGCAGGAAAACACATTCACGAGAAGCAATGAAATGATATATAATCATCATCAAGGTGACTTTCGTTATACTCGCACCAACTTTACATAAAATAGCACACACACGCACATACCAATACACACACACACACACACATGCACACACGAGAGAGAGAGAGAGAGAGAGAGAGAGAGAGAGAGAGAGAGAGAGAGAGAGAGAGAGAGAGAGAGAGAGAGAGAGAGAGAGAGAGAGAGAAAATAAATAAAGAGATAGGTATAGACTATAGAGTTCCTGAGGTCACCTTGCCCCGTGTTGGCGTCATGACCTGCCGGCGTTCTATTCTCGTCCTGACCCAGACAGGCACTGACCCAGACAGACACTGATCCATAGACAGACAGACAGACAGACAGACCATTCGACAGCGACATGAAGGTTTATTTCTCTATGTGTGTGTACATAAATAAAGAAAAGTATAAAACCGCTGTGCCTTGGACAACCATAGCCTCGTAACAACCTTTTTTTATTGATTGCCATTGAGTGAGACAGGCAGGAGGTATATTTCTATGCGTTTGTACATTAATGATGAAGGAAAGTCTAAAAAGTTATGAGGAAACCAGAGAACTAGTGTGCCTTCGATAACAACTATTAACCACGAAACAACCTCTTTATATTGATTGCCATTGAGATGAGACAGGCAGGAGGTATATTTCTATGCGTTTGTACATTAATGAAGAAGAAAAGTCTATGAGGAAACCAGATAACTAGTGGGCCTTCGATAACAACTATTAACCACGTAACAACCTCTTTATATTGATTGCCATTGAGATGAGACAGGCAGAAGGTATATTTCTATGCATTTGTACATTAATGAAGAAGAAAAGTCTATGAGGAAACCAGATAACTAGTGGCCTTCGATAACAACTATTAACCACGTAACAACCTTTTTATATTGATTGCCTATGCCTGTGTATTGCTTTGAATTTCTAACGAGATTATCACAAGCACATAAATAGATATAGCCTATTAAGGATTTCCAGGTTGTTGAGAGGATGTCCAGGATGTGGTTTACAAATGTGAAGAATAAGGAACTTACAGTGAGTGCGTGACTACCACCATCATTGTTATCAGCACACTTTCTCTCTCTCTCTCTCTCTCTCTCTCTCTCTCTCTCTCTCTCTCTCTCTCTCTCTCTCTCTCTCTCTCTCTCTCTCTCTCTCCTCTCTGTCTCTCTCTCTTTTCTCTCTCTTACTAGTTATCTTTCCTTGCTTCATACGTTATCAGTAAACTAACTTCTCCCTCCTAGCAAAGAGATGCATGAAATATGGAAGCCCATTTATATTATATCACTTATATTATTCCCCTTTAAGAATTAGATATGTTTTGTTTTAGATACGTCTAAGTAATATATCTTGTCAGCAGAAATTCGTACAACTGAGGGAT
>JACEEZ010024189.1:593187-598187 GCA_016584305.1 Chionoecetes opilio
TGGTATATTCAGTTACTTTTCGTAATTTTATGGCTAACAACAGACGATTTTATATAGCAAAGGAAAGATCTGGGCGTAAAGGGGTTAAGAGGGAATCACGGTGGTACCTTCCCATCAATCAGGTACGAGAGGAAACAAGAGAAGCGCGCCGGGACGAATCAAAGTTTAAAGGAAGTCAGGCTCTTAGTTCATGAAAAATGAGTGGGGATATAGTGTGACGGTTTATGTGACCTGACGGAGCAACACAACGCGGACTGAACGCGTATCAAGCCTGACATGTCTTTTATTTAAGAGAGAGAGAGAGAGAGAGAGAGAGAGAGAGAGAGAAGAGAGAGAGAGAGAGAGAGAGATGAGAGAGAGAGAGAGAGAGAGAGAGAGAGAGAGAGAGAGAGAGATGGGGGGCCGTTTGAGAGGATAAAAAAGAATTAATTCCTGATACGATTAGGTACTCAAGTGCTACACCTCGAGGGAGCAACGACGATGTAGTGAGAATACACACACACACACACACACACACACACACACACACACACACACACACACACACACACACACACACACACACACACACACACACACAATTAGGATTAAGGAGGGGAAAATGATCTGTAACACTTTCATTAAGTTATTATGCCATGGGGCATCAGAGCTTTTACGGGAAAGACACCAAAGAATGAATTATATCTATCTGGATTTTCAAGGCATCAAAGTAAGTAAGAGTTCCTCAACAAAGCTGACATTGTAGCTGCAACAGGTTAAAGGATAATTGTTAAGACGGATTATAAACTATTAGTAGCGAAGTAAAATGAGAATACTCAGGGAAAATTATTCATCTTCGCAAAAGTTCCTCAGATTGTATTATTTACACCAACAATGTTTTTGTTATGCATAATATTAAGGTGTATGGGCAAATGATGTATAAAAACATGCTTTGTGTTTAAAAAAAGATGTGTTTGTTGATTTCAAAATATCATATTAGTTAAAAATGAAGATTGTTGTAAGAAGTCGCCAGAATACTTCAACGAAATGTCTGATTAGATCATTAGAGTATCAAATGGAAGTTTTAAGAGCTGAATGCAGACGAGTGCCAGGTAATGAAATGGAATCAGTGATCGAAGACTAGTAGGTACACAGATAAGGTAATAAATAATATAACACACTAGTGACTAATGCAACAAGAGAACAAAAAATATAATTGGTTGTAATGACAGGAAGAAAAAAAAAATTGGTTGTAATGACAAAGAAAAGAAAAGATATTTGGTTGTAATGTCAAATTAAATAAATCTAACATAGGGGACCCCAAACAGTGAGTGGGATGCACACACAAAAAAAGTGGTCTGTGCAAGGAGCTTACAGAATTTTAAAGAAAATTATGAATTCCGTATCAAAAGGAGTGTGGCATTACGAGCCTGATTCAATCCTGTAAATATGCACGTGAAAATAGGTAAAATCACACACACACACACACACACACACACACACACACACACACACACACACACACACACACACACACACACACACCTGCCATGCATCTGGGAGCGAGAAGAGAGAGAAAAAAATCGCCCTGCCAGGTGAGCGCGGGAGCCTGCGTGCCGCGTCTCTTCATTAATTTTAATTGAACCAGGTGAAGGGCAGGTGACTTGGCATGCCTGTTGTGGCTTTACTCCCTCCCTTCTCCGCACCACACCCACACCCACACCCACACCCACACCCACGCACACACCCACTCCTCGCTGTGATGATGAAGACTCAATTTTTACCCGAGTTTCATTAACTTTTTGCACTCTACCTGAGGGTTTTTTTTTTTTTTTTTTTTTTTTTTTTCCCCATCACAAAGGACTGTTCAAGGGTAAAAAAAAAAAGATAACAAAAAGTCCTCTTAGTTGCCAGTCCCTATAAATATGACAGTAAGAGAATGTAAAAAGGATGGACAACTACCATTCTAGTAGTGGCCAGTACGTTATTTTTTTTCTTCGGGTTGTCGACTCCAACACAAGTCCTGCACAAGTTTTTTTAATTTTTTTTTAAGCTTTATTTACATCTATTACAGTTTAACATCAGCAAAAAAAACAAAAAAAACAAGGGATAAAAATATGTAATAAGATAGAACAAAAAATTATATACGTACATAAAAACTCCTACACAAGTCTGCTCGACTTTGTGTGATGTGATGCTCCGAGGCTACTTTTGTTTAGCGAGTGTTCTCTAACTTTTCTCTGTTCCATTAATAGACGTGATATAATGCTACAGTACAAGTTTTGCTTTATATCTGCTGCAGTTACTACTTTTACTTTTGCTTTGTTTTTTATCGTTCTAGTGTCCTGTGTGGATCACTGTTCTTGTCACACCGTCAATTAGTTTTAGTGTTTATTGATATAATTACTATTTGATATTACATTATTACACGTGCGCGCACACATCACACACACACACACACACCACACACACACACACACACACATACACATTGTGCTACCCATCAATGTGATTGGCTTTCACTAAAATAGCATTTTAATTTGAATAACAAACAACGATATGGCTTCGTACCAATTCCAGGTTCTAATTCGATGCATATATATATATATATATATATTTTATTTTTTTTTTTTTTTTTTTTTTTTCTTCAAATGTAAATATTTAATAATATGATTTATCTGTGTATGTGTCTATGTGTGTGTCTGTGTGTGTGTGTGTGTTTGGGTGCGTGAGTGTGCGAGCGCGTGTGCGTACTTTTATGTTGTGCTTGCTTACTTGTGCCTAAGTGTGCGGTTTAAAATAACAAACAGGTACAAACGAGCTGCTGTCATCACCAACACGCGCGAGGCTGAGACGGGACAGGACACAACAGACATTCTTAGTGAGGAAGGACTATTAAAATCATACCATAAATAGATTACATTCACTATTTCCATCGACGACCCTAACCATGAGCCAGGGCGTTAGTGTACGGGAGTTAGTGTGTTAAGGGTGTTAATGTGTTAGGGTGTTAGTGTTCAGCGGCCTATTGGGAGCTTATAGAGGAGGATAATCCGCTGGGAACCTGCCCGGATGTGAGCGTCGTGATCTTTGTGTTGGGGAATAAATAATTGACTAGGCTGCACAGGGAGGACGGACGGCAGGTTCCCAGACGCTGAGACGGATCGCTTCGCCTACTTCAAGGATGATGTGGAGGGTGTTAAGACGCAGACAGGAGTGGAAGGCAAATACTTGAAGGTGATGCACGTGTTGGTGGTGGTGAGGGTGGTGGTGGTGATATAAGTGGTAGTAGATGTAATTGTGGTTGTTGTTGTATGGTGTTGCTATGGGTTACTGTGGTGCTGTTATTGTTGTTGTTGCTGTTAGTGGTGGTTTCTATGAGTGGTTGGTGGTTGTAGTAAGGTGATGCTTGGTGTTACTGTGTTGTTGCTGCTATTGTTGTCATTGTTGGTTGTTAGTGGGGTGTCTATAAGTTGGTTGTTGTTGTATGGTGGTGCTAGGGGTTACTGTTTTGTTGCTATTATTGTTGGTGTTGTTAGTGGTGGTGTTTTAATGTGTTGGTTGTTGTTGTATGGTGGTGCTATGGGTTACTATGTTATTGCTGTTATTGTTGTTGTTGTTATTGGTTGTGCTGGTATCTATAAGTTATGTGTGGTAATTTATGCGTGGGAGTATTGAGGCATGAGTGGCGGGAAGAGAGCGGGAGGTAAATGCATGAATGGGTCAGTAAAAGGCTTCGAGAGAATGTGTTAAAAGTACAGCGTAAAAGAAGCAACGACGCAGCAAAGTTGATCTCGTGGACGAAAATGAGATGCAAATGAGCTTCATGTCGTTAAAAATAAAGGCTGTGTGGGATTTATAACTTGGCGCGAGTAATACCGGGAGTCCAACGAAAGTGAAGTAAAATCAGTTTTGTGGCTGTTGAATAATCATGATAGAAGAGTGTATAGGCGAGCAGAGGACGTATTATGGAGGAGAACCAAACGTGATCCTCTCTCTCTCTCTCTCTCTCTCTCTCTCTCTCTCTCTCTCTCTCTCTCTCTCTCTCTCTCTCTCTCTCTCTCTCTCTCTCTCTCTCTCTCTCTCTCTCTTTCCGTTGGAGCCTTTTGCACCTGTAGCCTATTTATCTTCCCTTCTTAGGTTTCATATCTTCCTTATCTTATCGGTCTATAATATATGATATTTCAATATCATATATTAATATCATATATTATCATATTACATTCATGCATATTAAGAAATATGGCTTCAGAAAACCCTACACATCCAGATACACAGGTGGAAAGATACAAGGCAGGAGGTGAGGTGATAGCACTGCCACGACAGGAGATGTGTAGAAAACCCTGGAGCACACCGAAGGCAGTCAATGGAAAGCAACAAGGTCAAGGTCATAGGTACAATACAACAACATAGGTCATACAACATAGTGTCATACTAGCTTGGAGTGTGACTGACTATGAAACGCAGCAAGTGTAACCTTTCGAGTACCTGGTGTTAAGATTGATGGGAGTTCGATTGACGTGAGGTGTAGGACGTGGACAGAATACAGGTAGGATAGAAGCAAGGTAAAGACGTATAACACAAGTGGAATGCAATCAGAGCATACCAAGGCGACTGAGATGGAAGGGGATGTCTACAACTCACTCTGCTGTAAGACCAGTGAAGGTATAGAGGAACCGAGGTGTAGGTTGATGATAAAAGAGAAAAAGTAGTGAACGAAGCGAGATGAGTCATGATTCAAGGAACGCCTGGGTATGAATGACATGATTGCACATAACTGACATGATGAGGGAAGGCGAGATGATGCGGGTACGGATACAGATGTGCCATAAGGGGGTAAGATCATCACATCCCCAGATCCTTGACAGCACCGGTGAAGGGGAGATCATGTGAGAGGCATAAAATAAAACAGATAATAGGGAGATAACAGGTAATAGAGATAAGGGAAGGACGAAGCATAACTATAGGGGAGAGACAAAGGTGGAGGGGCAGTGTTAGGCGCGGATCCATAACGACAAGGG
>JACEEZ010024189.1:610687-613187 GCA_016584305.1 Chionoecetes opilio
AGAGGTAACGAGGGATGGATAGAGCTCTTCAGTAAGTGACTAGCCCCCCTAACTCCCCCCCATCACCCCCCTACCTCGTTACCCCACACTACCTCACCCAACTTTACGGTAACACCAGAAAGATTAAGCAGTAAAAAGGCAAGATAAATTTTCGAACAGATCTGGCAAAGCATTAAACTATGCATAATGAGTCATATTTCTTGGCCGAGAGGGGAAGGAGGGGGGGTGATGGGGGGGGGGGGTGAGGCATATATATCCTTCTTTTCTAATTGTAACCGTGGAATATATACTGCCCGGGTTCCTCATCCTAATTTACTTGCCATTTAGTTTCCTTACTTGCTTTCAGAGACGAATGGGTGTGTGAGAATAATAAGAGGGAGGAGGAACATTTGGAAGGGGGAATAAATGGGTAATGACCGAACGAGGAGGAGAAATAATAAAAGAAAAAAAGGGGATTTGATGAATGAAAGGAAGATGAGGAAAGGAAAGGAAAAATGTATAAAGAAATGGTAGCAAATGATGATGAAGAGAAAGATAGAAGATAAAGGAGGATTAGGATGAGGAAGAAAGGGACACAGAAGGACTAAAGAAGGGTTCGGTCTAGGGTTGAAAAATGCATATTCGATTCAGTACCGCAGGAATGAGTAGTTTTTTTTTTTTTTTGGGGGGGGGGAGGGGGGGGGGGGGGGGGGGGGGGGGGGGAGGAGGAGAGGAACACAGGCGAATTTCCTCCTCATACTTTCACTTATCATCTTATCTTTGACATCTTTAAGTTACTACTGTTCAAGCTGTTTTGCGCGTTCCTGGTGGTGCAATGTTTTATAGCGCTGACTCATGGCGGGAACGTGCTACCGTGGATGCAACTGTACCACAAGATATCAGAGCTGAGTGTCGTGTTTTATTATTATTTATCAATATACATGCCACTAACACCCACCAGTAGTTCCCGACAGTACCCAGACGTGCCGGGTTTCTCTAGTCATGTCTCTATCGCCGTTTTATCTGTATTCTTTCACACCCAACAAATATTCGTGTTATGTCCATCAGTGTTTTTTCATCTGTTTATAAGCGTTAAATAGTATATCACCTTTAGTGGTATGAGAATATATAGCTTGATAAATGCCGTGTGTTGAAATGCAAAGGTGTTATGACTTTGTTTAAGATTACACAGCGGTCATTACTTCTAGCGGAGAGTGATAAAATAACTATTCCTATAATTATGTTCTATTCTATTCCATATGTTTGTTTACCTGCATAGGATCAATCAATCAAAGAATTATTATCACCTCTGTTATTGTGTGTTATTGTTACTCATGCCTGCCTTCACTGTTATTGTATGTTATTGTTATTCATGCCTGCCTTCACTGTTATTGTGTGTTATTGTTATTCATGCCTGCCTTCACTGTTATTGTATGTTATTGTTATGCATGCCTGCCTTCACTGTTATTGTATGTTATTGTTATTCATGCCTGCCTTCACTGTTATTGTGTGTTATTGTTATTCATGCCTGCCTTCACTGTTATTGTATGTTATTGTTATGCATGCCTGCCTTCACTGTTATTGTATGTTATTGTTATGCATGCCTGCCTTCACTGTTATTGTATGTTATTGTTATGCATGCCTGCCTTCACTGTTATTGTATGTTATTGTTACTCATGCCTGCCTTCACGGAACAGCCAGACTATTCTGTAGCCCAACTTTGTTTTTCTGAATTTCCTGATTTTCGAAAACTGCCGGTGCTTAACAGTGTGTACTCTCAGTAGATGAATATGTATAAGTTATTGTTACCAAAACTTCACCCCAGCCGTCCAGCAAACTTCTGCCTGACTGACTCCACCAGCGCGGCGGCGTGTACGTTACTCCACCAGCGACTGTCAAGCAACTTTCTTCCGCTGAATCTGGCAGCTGCAAGACGTCAATTGGTGCGGGAACAGAAAGGCAGAACTCTCTCTCTCTCTCTCTCTCTCTCTCTCTCTCTCTCTCTCCTCGTCTCTCTCTCTCTCTCTCTCTCTCTCTCTCCTCTTCTCTCTCTTCTCTCTCTCTCTCTCTCTCTGCTCACGTCTCTCTCTCTCTCTCTCTCTCTCTCTCTCTCTCTCTCTCTCTCTCTCTCTCTCTCTCTCTCTCTCTCTCTCTCTCTCTCTCTCACTATCTCACTCATTCTGTCTATCACACTATATCACACACTCTCAATCTCTCTATCGATCACACACTCTCTCTATCACTCTCTCTCTATCACACACACACTCTCTCTCTCTCTCTCTCCTCTCTCTCTCTCTCTCTCTCTCTCTCTCTCTCCTCTCCTCTCTCTCTCTCTCTTCTCTCTCTCTCTCTCGCTCTCTCTCCTCTCTTTCTCTCTCTATCACACTCTTTGTATCCCACACTCTCTATCATACACTCTCTCTATCATACACACTCTCTATCACTCTCTATCACACACACACACACACACACTCTCTCTCTCTCTCACACTCTCTCTATCACTCTCTAGCACACACTCTCT
>JACEEZ010024189.1:618187-620740 GCA_016584305.1 Chionoecetes opilio
ATGAACCATTCCACCTTGTGTACCGTATATGTAGTGAGGTGAATACGCCTGAAGCTCGATTCCTTGACAGATGTGTGGGGATTGCTAATATAAACCCATTAGAAAAAATAACAGAAACCGTACGTGAAAAGGTACAGGGCGCAACAAAGTTAACGAACTATATTACTGATATGAACCCGTCTATGACAGTGCACCCGATATATACCAGTAAAGTGTTTATTCCTGATTATAAACATGAATCTTTCACTAGACTGCGTCTCATGTCTCACAACCTCAAAGTAGAGGTTGGGAGGTGGAGCCGTACACCGCCAGAGGAACGTGTGTGTCAGTGTGATGCTATTCCGGTGCAAACAGAGAAACACGTATTGATAGACTGCCCATTGGCTTCCCGGTGCCGTGAAAGGTACCCAATGTTGAACTTTTCTGATATTGGCGAATTATTCAATGAAAGAACTCATTTGTGCGAGTTGTGCAATTTTGTATATGAAGTACTTCATATTTATATGTAATTTCATATGCTCCTCTCAAGTTTATTTGTTTATTTAGTTTTATTATGGACAAAACAAAATAAGATGTTCTTTTGTATAGATTTTTGTGTGTATTGTGTTATGCTTTGTCAATAAACTACTACTACTACTATCTATAAGCGTTTGTATACACTTTGACGGTTATAAAGCATGAGAAAATGGAAAACAAACATGAGAAGAAACTCAAGCTAAGAAACTAGATAGGGAAGAGAGAGAGAGAGAGAGAGAGAGAGAGAGAGAGAGAGAGAGAGAGAGAGAGAGAGAGAGAGAGAGAGAGAGAGAGAGAGAGAGAGAGAGAGAGAGAGAGAGAGAGAGACAGAAGTACGTACGTAACCTGTAATCCTAGAATGGTCACAATGTCAAAGGAACATAACAAAGAGAGAAAAAAATTGTTCAGAGACCCCTTACAAGGCATCAGGTGAAGAAAAGGGGATGTAAAAATAAGGGGGAGATTTTCACCTCCAAGACTACGTAGGAGTATTAGACCAAATATAAGAGAAAAAAGAGAGAAAAAGAGTAGAAACAAGAAAAAAACACAAGGAGGTTATAAAGTAAATAATATCCGTTTGTTGTTTGTGGTCTGGGCACCTTAATTAATAGCAACTATTCCCCCCCCCCTCCCCCAAGAAAAGTTATTGTGTTACGAGAGAAAAAGAGAGAGAAAAAAGAGAAAGGGAGAGAGAAAGGGAGAGGAAGGGAAAGGGAAAGTGAGAGAAAAGGAGAAAGAAAGAAAGAGAAAAAAAGAAAGTGAAAGAGAATGATAAATGAAGAGAGTAAAAGAGAGATAGTGAGAGAGTGAGAGAAAGAAAGCAAAATTAAAAAGAGAAGATGAAAGAGAAGAGAGAGAGAAAGAGAGAGAGAGAGAGAGAGAGAGAGAGAGAGAGAGAGAGAGAGAGAGAGAGAGAGAGAGAGAGAGAGAGAGAGAGAGAGAGAAGAGAAGATAGAGAGAGAGAGAGAGATAGAGAGAGGAGAGAGAGAGAGAGAGAGAGAGAGAGAGAGAGAGAGAGAGAGAGAGAGAGAGAGAGAGAGAGAGAGAGAGAGAGAGAGAGAGAGAAAAAAAGAGAAAGGAATGTTCTGTCAGGGTATCATTGGACGTCACGCCAGCTTTTAATATCCTTTAATAACTGTCTAATTTGATACAGGAGGTCTTAGAAAGGATGTCTGAGTACTCCTATAAAGTTATGGCCACGTGCTGCAACCCTGGTGATGATGGTGGTTGGTGGTGGTGATGGTGGTGGTGGTGGTGGTGGTGGTGTGTGGTGGTGGTGGTGGTGGTGGTGGTGTGGTGGTGGTGGTGTGGTGGTGGTGTGGTGGTGGTGGTGGTGGGTGGTGGTGGTGGTGGTGATGATGGTGGTGGGTGGTGGTGGTGGTGATGTGTGGTGGTTGGTGGTGGTGGTGGTGGTGGTGTGGTGGGTGGTGGTGGTGGTGGTGGTGGTGGTGGTGGTGGTGTAGAAGGGTGATGAAGGAAAAGAAAGAGGATTTGAGGCAGAGTAAAAGAGTGAGAAGGGTAGAATGAGAGGACCCAAAGAAAATATAGCGGGTAAGAGGGAGGGAGAGGAAGAGAAAGGGCTGAAAAGAAAAGGAGGGAGACAAAGTGAGTGAAGGAGGAAGGAAAGGAAGGAAGCAAGGAAGGGAGATAGGAAGGAGAAGTTTGTGTGGAAGAAGAAAGGGAGACAGAGCGAGTGAGGAAGGAAGGAAGGAAGGAAGGAAGGAAGGAAGGAATGAAGGAAGGAAGGAAGGAAGGAAGGAAGGAAGGAAAAAGGAAGGAAGAAAGAAGGAAGAAAGGCAGGGAGATTGAAAGGGTAAGTTTGGGTTGAAAAAAGAATGATGATACGTAATTGTCGTGATGCGAGAGAGGTTGGATGACTTTATAATGTACTGATAATTATATTCTAGGTGAGAAGAAGAGAGAGAGAGAGAAGAGGAAGAGAAGAAAAGAGAAGAGAGGAGAGAAGAGAGAGAAGGGAGAGAGGAGAGAGAGAGAGAGAGAGAGAAAGAGAAGAGAGAAGGAGGAGAGAAGAGAGAG
>JACEEZ010024190.1:0-38571 GCA_016584305.1 Chionoecetes opilio
AGTACCATATCTAACAAGACAAGCCAACACAAGCGTAGGATTTTCTCCTCAACGACATTACCGGCATAAACTTATCATAAAATATCGTATGGATGAGTTTATATTTGTGACAGATATGGTGACAGTTTCCTGGAAAGTCCAACAAAGAAGAACAAAGCTCTCGCCCCGGGGATGAAGGCGCCTTATTCAGTAGTTCCGCAGAGTCGATAGGCTGCGGGAGAATACAAAAATAAAATAAAATAGATATAATATATTATATATATATATATATATATATATTATATTATATTATATATATATATATATATATATATATATATATATATATATATATATGAAGCAGCAATGATTTGATGTTGCGGCGCTTTCAAATTGTAACTTTGATATAATTTGACATACTGTTCACAGTGTTTCCTAGACAGTATAGAACTGGAAAAAAAAATACGTTAACCTTTTTAGAAACATGAACACATATTTCCGACTCCTGCCGTGAGGATAGTGGTAGAAAGTAGTCACACAGGCAGCGCCGTTTGGCCCTGTTGCTGTCAGTTTTATTCTTCCTTTGTATAGGTAGGTCTGAGGACTTAGTGAAACAAATTACGTTTCAAATGTGCCATAAGTTACTTTTTGTCTTAGGCAATGTCCTAGGGTAATAATAGTCTATAAATGCTGCTTAGAAGTTGCTAGGCAGTTTACTAGTCCTAAGCACTTTTTCCCCCTAGACACGTTTGTATATATATATATATATATATATATCTAGAGGGAGGTCCCGTTATACGAGCATTCGATATACAAGATTCCGATGATACGAGATGTGTAAATTAGGGTCTATTTTCAATATACGAGATCGAAAATCCAATGCTACGACATTCAAACTGGGTGAGTAAAATTACCAAGTTATTTACTAAAGTAAATTACAAGTTATTTACTAAAATTATAAAGTCCTTCACTGACTATATGATTTTACCTAAGGTTGTACGATAATATAATCAATCTGATAATATGATAATTCTGGTGGCTCGGTACGACAATGTGGCCTACAAAAATTCACATCCCTGGACGATGTACAATGATTCAGATGTGCAGAGACGAGTTTGTGGGCAGTGGAAGACGTCTGCGCACCCCTCCCTTGTCCCTTACATACCCTACCCTCTCGAGTCTATTGTATCACGCGGCAGCACCGAGGATCTTCCTCTTCCCCAAGTGATCAAGGGGAGGAGGAAGAACTCTAACCCAGTCATCCCTGCAAATGCAGACTGCGTTTTCAGGGGTGAGAGAAAACAGGGGTGACTACGTTACGCAGTCATCCCTGTTTTCTCTCGAGCCTCGGAGAGAGAAAACAGGGACTCTCTGCTGACTATGTGCCAGCTTCCTGTCTCCCCACACAACATTACCACTTGTGAGTGTTATGCATGTTTTATGTTTAATTAATGTGCAGTTATGTTATTTTGTGTGCTATTTTCTCTTTCAGAATGCTTTTTTCTACAGAATAGGTAGTACAGTGTGGGTAATATAGACGCTGTGTGTTTGTTGTGTTTGCTATAGTTTATTTTAGCTTGAAAAACATGTCTTTTTTTTTCTTCTTTTTTAATTGATGGGGTTCTGGAACCAAACCTATATTTTACCATTAGTTATGTGTTTCGTTATACGAGATTTCACTTTACGAGTATGCCAGGTGGAACCTAACTGCTCGTATCTTCGGGACCTCCCTGTATATACGCACGATGGTGATAGATGATGTCCTGCAAAGCTCAAATGAAACCAATTCCTCACTTCGGAGATTATAGGATATTGTTCGACTGAGGAACTAGGTAGCTGGAAAAATATGGCAGGGATAATTATATATATATATATATATATATATATATATATATATATATATATATATATATATTATATATATAAAATATATATATATATTATATATATATACATTTTATATATATATATATATATATATATATATATATATATATATATATATATATATAATTATATATTATATACATATATATATATATATATATATATAATATATATATATATATAATATATATATATATATGCACTATAAGAATCGTGAATATCTATCCATATAAGTTCTTGGGATCAACTGCAATACCAGAAACACAAAGACATGGCGTTTGAAGTAAGGAAGAGGAAGGAAAATGGTCGCAATACGAGACTCTTCTAGCAGGCAAGGAAATATGTCCTGCGAGGGTCATTTTCCTTGCCGGGGTGCTCTGCAAAGAGCAGGACAGGGGGGGGAAGCCACAAAACACTTTATGACCTTTTTTTTGGTCGGAAGTCCGACGTCGGTCGTAACAGGAACACACAGCGCGGAAAAGTCGTAGGTTTGGTCGTAAACGTGCAGACTGGCCAACGACTGCTCGAGACCGGTATTAGCTGAGGTAGGAAGTCTCCAGGCTCGCTTATTATTGCTTGGTATGCTATGAAATATCATTTCACTAGGTGAATGTAGACATATGATTACATTTGGATGGATATTAGTCATATATATGAGTAAAGAGATGAAATACAAGCAAGGGTCTCATCCACGTCTGGCAGCGCGGCCTTCGGCAGCACAGCAACAGCAGCAGCATGAAGCCCGTGAGGTGGATATCAACACCAATAGTCCAGTGGATATGAGGGGGAAGCGTGTTTTGTGGTATGTATGAACTTTTATGGTTGATGTGTGTAGTCTGGCATGTCCCGAGCCAGAATCAGCCGGGTGCACTTTGGCACCCTTGAGGAATTTTTGTATGGTCAAAAACAAAATGGCCGCCAATCGCATATACAGAATATTGCTTAACCTCTATATTATTGGTGCTAGAGTTACAATCTTGGTGTCTATTCCATTTGTTCAGGGTCAAGGAAGTCATTTATGCATCTCATATCATCACATTACTGCTGCAGGTACGAAAATTTTGGAACTGTTCTGGATATGCCCAAAGTACACTCCCCGCCATAGCCCGGCAAAAAATCCGCTCACCCCAAACCTCCTGGCGTGTCACTTCCTTTTAAATACCTTATCGACGGTCCTAGATATTAGAAGGGAAATACACACACAACACACACACACAACACACACACACACACACACACACACACACCACACATCTGTGTATCTCTGATACTCTGACGAGGGAGAGAGAGAGAGAGAGAGAGAGAGAGAGAGAGAGAGAGAGAGAGAGGAGAGAGAGAGAGAAAAGGAGGAGTTAATGGAGAAGAATTAAAAAACAAATATATAAAGCAGAGAACCACCTAATTAAATACGACTAATATAAATTTGAGTGCGGAAAGAAAGTAGAGAAACAGGGAGGAAGCGAGGGCAGGAGAGAGCGGGGGGAGAGGGGTTAGGCGGTAAGCGGAGCACCGATACCTTTTTCGGTATCGGAGCTATTTAGGCCCGTACCGAGAGTCATGACGGTAGGCGGTAGAACGACGAACGGCAGACCTTCGTCATAAGACGGATAAAACATCTGTAATTTTGGAACGAAGGCAGGGACGCGGTTGGCGGTCAAGGTTGAGACACGGGTTCCCCGTGTCTTCACTCAACCTTCGATGAATTTTTATTACATTCCTAATCGGGAGGGTTTAAGGGGATATGCTAAAAAAAATTGCCAATATGTATTTAAGTATAAGTATAAGATATTAGGTATTACATATGCGGCAATAAGTGATTTTAGTGACAAAAAATGAAGGAGGTTCAGGGTAACGGGGCGGCTATTGCTTTAGCCGCCGCCGCCATCAAGGTCGCTGCCAGAACCCGCCAGCACATTTCTGTACCGCATATGTTCACATGAGCGGTAAGAGAAACTTACGTATACACGCCTCTACTGTTAATTAACTTAATTAAATATATATATCATCAACTTCATAGCCGATCGCAACGTTTTTTGTTGATGTTTGTGATGAGTATAAGGACAAATTCGCATTATACACTATTTTAGTCGTACTGCTGGCTCCGCAGTTGAAGCAACATTGTTTTCCAATACATTGCCGCAGGCGTGAAATCTCAACCAACCTCCAGTGTCGACTCTCGGTAAAGATACGAAGGTTTTCCGTTCGTCCTACCTCGTTGTTCGTCGCTTTACCGCCTTCAACTCTCGGTGCGGGCCTTAGAGTCTCCGACTGGCGTTCTCGGTGACCCGAGTTCGATCCCCGAAGAAACCCCAAAACCTTTCTGCATCGTCGAGTGGCCTTTAAAAACACCCACATGCCCTGCCCATCAACTCTACCTTCGACTGCGAAGTGCATCGGAGGACAAAAGGGGGGCGGCAATGAGCCTCACAGGGTCACTATAAGAAACCAAAATAAGAAAAGAAAATAAGTGAATCGCCGAGTATCATGGCATGATACTCGGCGATTCACTGGCAGACGGACAAGTTTTATTTTATTGTCTTTTTTTATCGCCTGCTTATTTTTGCATTGGTATGTGTCATATACCAACATAATCGGAAGAGTGTGTTGATTCCGAGACAGTGAATGAAAATTCAATGCAAGCAAAATTATAGAAATAATAAAGAGTTGAAGCAAAGAAGGTGACGTGAAATGTTTATGCACTTTTATTTTACGTTCATTATCTTATTCTAGGTATGACCTACTGTAATTAATTTGTGCTCGTGATATGCAGCAATGTCTCGTGAACACGGTGCTAGGTTCAGTATTTTCTGAATATCATTTGGTAGCTTGATAACGCCGGACATACCTGTGTGATGTCAAGCTGCTTCCTCTAATCTGTAACTGCCCAGCATCCATAGAGCGCGGATTTGGGTTTATTTGTAATTTGAAGAGATATTTGATATCTGTGTAGGTTCATTTATATTAATAACATTCTCCATTGTCACTGCAACAATTTTATTATTTTAATGGTAAGTTTTATACCTGTTGTAAAGTGTATATAGAAATGTATTTATAGGATTATATCAAATTACTTATAAATTTCTTCCACAAAGTGTATAACTCGTGTATAGCTCCACAAAGTATATACCTACACATATAGTGTATAACTCTGGCTGGAACACTGCGGGTTGGAGACACAGAGCTGTGACTGGGAGGGGAGGGTAATAAACCCTGGGCGAGGGAAATAGTGCCGACGAGGCTGCGGAAGCGACGCTCACCACGGCGAAAAGCTGTTCCGTCACAAGTTTTATGTTCATGGCATTTTTTACCATCTACTTATTGTTGCATTACCACGTGTTCCATACCATCATAATAGGAAAAATGTAATGATTCCGTTTACAGTGAAAAAATTCAATGCAAAAAGCAAAATTACAGGAATAATAGGGAGTTGAAGCAAAGAATGTGAAAGAAATGTTTATGTTTTGTTGCCTGAAATTTGTGGGTTTCGAAAAGGCTTAAATGAATACTGTATCTTATGACCGATACAAATAAAATCCCACCGCAAACTACCTGTGTTTTACTGGTAACTCCTAGGGGGAGTTTATAACTGGTCAACGTTACTTGAATGATATTAATTGATTAGACTTTTCATTTGATTACAACTTGAATGGAGGATTTAACTTATCTTATGACTTCACTATGTGATTATAGTTTGACCACTTCTCACTGCGGAGAGTACTGAAATGGGGGAAGTGTTTAAGGGGAAGGGTAAGGGTTTAGGTTAAGGGAACAGGGTGGAGTTAAGGGGATGCTGCCACCAGCTCGGCGAGTAGTTCTCTGGGTTTACTCCCTGGGCGCGTTTGAATAATATTAAATTAGATTTATCTTGGTAGTCGTGATTGATAACGTGGAACTTACCGAGTGAGCTGACTCTTTTGGAAGTGTGGATTATGTCCTACACAGAAAAAATCACCTGGGGGTTTTATAATAAACACAATAACTATATTTGAAAAAAAAACATCTCCTATTTATTCATACTGAATAGTATGTCTCTTGCTTGAGATCACATACAACTTTAAGGGTTAATCCAACACCGGAAAAACTCTAATCGGATGTAAGAAAAACTTTACACCCTTATACAGGAAGCTCTCCCTATTTGATGAAAGAAAGCTTTATGAGCATAACTCTCCTCACTGAATCCTATTTAATAAATTTTCTTTCACTTAAGTACAAAACCGCTGAATATTTATAATTACACATGGAAATATATATAAAAGGGGAGAAAATGTGAGAGTAATGAGTTGTTTTGTGTATTCACAAGACCATGTGGCTTGAAGAGGAAAGGAGTGAGTCACTCCCTTCGAAGCCTCTCCCTACGGGAAGATGGATGGAGACGGGTTAATAATACTTATAAGGATGGGCAGACCTCCTTTACGTTAGCGAAAACTAAACATAGATACCCATATTTGGAAATATAGATAACAAGGAAAGGGGGGGGGGGGGGGGGGGGAAACAGGATCGAATGTCGGGCGCCTTACCTACGGGAAGGATGGATGGAGACTGGTGTCCCACGAGTTACCCAGCGCCCCGGGCAAAAAAAAGGGGAATTGTTTGAATGGTCTAGACGTAAACCTTAAATGAATAGCTTATAATCCCGAATAACTAATTAAATAATGAAACTCGTGTACCTAAGAAAGGTGCCTATAATACAGACCTGTTACTTTGATATAGAAGAATTTAATATGTTTAATCCAATACCCAAGAAGGGTGTGTTTATTTTTCATGTCAAACGTCCGAAACGCGTTTTCAAGAGTGAGAGGGTATGGAAGGGTTTCATAGAAATTTGGTAGACTTCAATTTAGCGCATAACTTTACTAACACATCCATGTATGAACTTTGATCGATAACGATGGGGATTATTTTGAAAGACATTAAGAATCTAGGAGTGTTCCTCGATCTGATCAGATAGCTGGGGAAAGATGAAAAGTTTTGAACCCATTGTTATCACTGATCGCGGAATAATTATCCCACGAATTTTGACTCGCACACGGCATGTCGGGGGGGGGAGTGGAGAAAGGGAAAGAAATGGCGGGGATGAACGAAAGAAGATAAACAAAATGGCGCGTAGGAAGGAAAAAAGATGAGAAAATATGGCGGTGTAGAAAAAAGGGCGATGGTCACCCTGAAACTAAAAACAAAATGAACTGCTAACGAGATAACTCGGGAATTATATGATAATAATTTCATACTATCTCTCCCGAATAATGGGCATTACACACGTCTTTTTCTCCGGGAAAATTAAATTCTTCAATACAAATTAACTACTTACGGATCGTGTTTCCGTTTTAAAGCTGCGTCAAGAGAGGTGTGTATGGACGCATTTAGAGTGAATTTAATGGAAATTCTTCTGTTCTTTGAAAACGGGTGTCTGCTTTGTTTAGATTACCGAATATTCATGAAAGGAAGTACCCCAAATCAACCTACTACCTGGGTAGTGACGTGGTTGTAAAACCTGACCATCCCTCCCAATTTTCGTCGCAAAAGGTTCGTCCCAGGGGCGCACACCGGGGCTACCCTCCAAGTTAGATAACGAGACCCTTACGAGTCCTGAAATGCCCGCCACACCGCAAGCTGGCTGACTGTGAAATGAGAAGCAGTACTACTATCCCGAATTAAATACTCCTCCCACCGAACCAGGCTGAGCCCGTGAAAACCAGACACTCCGACTTCTAGAAATGAGAAATTCCTGGCCCAAATTATTTCATCTAGTCTGACACCCACTCACCTCTTGGACTCAGTATTAATTTCTAACACATCTTAACCAAAAAATAACATTCATTCTTCCTCAATGAGCCTTTTAGGAGGTCCCTGACACGAGGGGCTATTTTGCTCGTCCACCGGGTGGGGTTGTAGGACCCTCTCCACCGGTTCTACTAACCACTCTTCACTGCCATAATAAGGCTTCACTTGTTCGGCGGCTCTTTGCACTTGTTTTTCTGTTGAAAACATTCTCTACCACGTATGAGCTCCCCCAAACGTACTTCCACCACTCTATAGACCCATCCCATTTCACATTGAGTTTACGGCACGTGCCTGGTATTGTGGTCTTTTTTCTGACCCATACCAGTGCTCCTACCTCCACCACTTGATTTTTCCGTTTTCTGTTTGCGACGCCCCCTGTACCGACGCGACATTTTCTGATGCTTTCTCGCGGATTAGAGCGTGTGCCACGCCCATGTCGTCTTGTTCTCCCTCGACGTCGGGTAAAGCTGCTCCAACAAGCCTTGGGGCATGACGAGAGAAGAAAGCGAAGTAGGGTTGTTGCCCCAGTGGAGGTGTGTACCGCTTGATTCATAGTGATTTGGCACGGTTTGCAACAATGTGGGCCAACTCAGGGGTGTCCTTGACACAGGGTCGAGAGGACTGACTTCAGGGTCCTTGCATCCTCTCGGTCACCGAATTTCCTTGAGGGTGATAGGGGTCGTATAGCAGAGAGTGATTTGGTGTCGTGGTGCAGAACTGCTGGAACTCCCGGCTGGTGAACTCCCTCCGTTGTCCAGGACGATTTTTGCGGGGTGTCCCATATTCCGCCAGGTACTGCCACATGGTCTTTATGATGTGTGTAGTGTTTTGGATTTAAGGGGAAGAACCAAACAAACTACTGTAATGATCGACTCCGTCATAACATAACGGAACCTTGTTCTCCGGCTACCTATCAGTGAGGTCTATCCCTATTCTTTCTAAAGGTTTATCTACTGGAGGTAATTCCTTCCAGGGTTGTTGTAACCCTTTACTTCCTTTGAATCTCTGGCAAGTTACCAATTTTTTTGACATACTCACACACATCTCTTTGAGATTTGCCCAAGTATAGCTCCTCGGCTTTCTTGATGGTTTTCTTTTGTCCTAAGTGCCCTTATAATTCATGCGCATGTTGGAGAGGGGAGCCGGTCATACTACGAGGAATTATGAGGACATATTGTAGGCTCCCATCGGTTTTTTCTCGAACATAATATAGTATGTATTTTTTTACCGTAAACTGATCCAAAGTGGCTTTCGGTATTCGTTGGTAGGAACTCTACCTCCCTCCAGATATTCCACCAACTCTTTCCCAGGGGTTCTTCCCTTTGGGACGTAGAATGAATTGTGGTTGGTTAAAGTCCCAACCATGTAGTCTCGGTCGGCGGGTTATCATCCCCACTGGACGCGACAGATGGTCCGCGACGAAGTTATCTTTGCCTTTCAGGTATTTAATCTCATAATTATTTCGCGCATCTCTAGGATCCACCTGGTCATTCGGGGAATTTAGTTTCTTTTTAAAATACTGGTGGGGAGGTTGGTGACCCGTGACAATTGAGAATTTTGAGCCCCATAGATAATTGATAAAAATTTCTACAGGTGAGAACTATGGCCAACGCTTCTTTGTGGGTTCGCGGAGTAACGTGTTTCGCAAGAATTCAGTTTTTTGGAGAAATACCCAAGGGGGCAATTTTGAACCGTTGACTGAACTTGACTTAGAACCCCCCCGACGTGAGTGTTACTCGCGTCTGTTGTGAGAATGAAAGGTTCATAAATTTTGTGCCCTTACCAGGACAGGTTCATTTATCAGGCACGACTTGAGATGTTCGAACGCATGTTGACACTCCTCCGTCCAGGTGAAAAGTGACGTGAGCTCTTGTTAAATTTGTAAGTGGAGCTGCAACTTTCGCGAACGAAGGAACATGCTTCCTATAGAAACCACACATCCCTAAGGAAAAAGTCGGATTTCCTTTACAGTTTTTGGAGCTTTCATTTTTGAAACGGCTTCCACGTTTTTTAGGTCCGGTTTACTTCTTCGGCTGAGATCCGATGGACCGAGAAAAGGGACTTCTTTAAATCCAAGGTACACTTACTGAGGTTGAGTTTCACCCCATTTGTAGTAAGGACTTCGAAAAGTTGATTAAGACGTTTCCCAAAAAAAGAGGAAACGTAGGAGCCCATAGAAATTTAAATCGTCCAGGTAGTTTTTTACCCTCCCTTCTGAAGGAGGGGGGTTAATACTGAAGCCATCCCCTGGAAAATATAGCGGGTGAGCATTTAGCCCGAATGGTAGGCGTCGAAAACGATATAAGGTGACACCGTCGCTGAAAGTGGTTAGATCGCGGCTTTCGTCATCGAGTAATATCTGGAAATATGCCCTTTGCGCATGTCTAAGGTGACTAATACTTTTGGCCCGCGGCTTGTTCTACCAATTCTTCCAATCGTGGAAGAGGTTAGATATCGGTGGCGAGATGTTTATTTATGTGTCGATAGTCTAAACACATTCCTTACTACCATCCGGTTTATTTACCAAGACATCGGTGATAACCACGCGGCCGTGGATTCTTTCTATGATATTTCTTTCTGCCATATCTTGAAGCATATGGAAATTTGTTCCTTGGCTTTCTCGGGATACCGGTACGAGGGTCCTCGACTGGGCTGCGGGTCATCCACCTTTATATGAACCGGAGGACCATTTATGAGACCTAATTCGTTTGGATCTAGGATGAAAAGCGGATCATTTTCTAGAATTACTTGTTTAATTCTTGTTGTTCTGAAAAAGTCAGGTGTTTCCATTTTTTTTCCCTTGATTAATTCGTTTAAAACCTTTGGGGTTTGAGTTCCTTTCGGCTGTGCGTTTTTTCATTTACCGGTATCAAGTCATTGTGGACTTCATGAAAAGAATTGATTGTGTGCGCGTGAGGAATTTCCACTTTGTCGTACACCCGAGTATAGTGCCTTTGCACAAAACTTTTTTCCCTTTTTGGTATTATTCGTGAAGGGAATGTAAATTGAATTTTCTGCTGATACTTGTACTAAATAAGGGTAACTATTTTTGCTAAACCCTTTTTCCCCCGGGTAGACAAGGAGATTAGAACCTGGTAACTTTATTTACGTTAACCTGCTGGGAAACGGGAGTGGTAAGGGTTTATTTTTTATAGGAGTGAGAAGATTTATCTGGGAAGGGTTTCGTGGCTGTTTCACGACTTCCACCGGGTTTAGCTGTATTCTTTTGATTTTGTTTCTTTTCGACGGATGTGATTCACGGTATGGGGGTATCGCCCCGCGCATTGCTCTACTTTTACCATCCCAGGTAAGAGTGGCTTTTGTGAGGATGTCCACACCCAAGAAGTACATCGCCGTTGAGATAAGAGTCTGGGATAACGGGAAACCACTTTTTAAACTTTGCCCGTCACCGATTTCAATTTCTGCCCATATCATGCCGAGAATGTTCAACGGGGTGTCTTGTGATTCCTACGAGGTTTAGGAGATTCCGTCGTTTATTATTTCCCCTCCGATCCGTTTTGCTGTGCATTCTTTGATTAAAGTATAACCACTCCCTGTGTCCTACTACCGCTTCTACTATCTTCCCGTTTATATTCACGTGGATAGTGGGTGAATATCGTCACCGTCTAGTCATGCTAAATTTTCTAGGGTTTTGAGTTTGACCTGGATGTTGAGGACATTGGCCCCGGGCACGTCCGGACAATTTCGATCTCCCCTCCGGCAACCGGGTTTGCGACAGTCGAAACAATGACCTAGTGGAGGTTTTCTCCAGCACCCCGGAAGGTTATGCGTTTGTGATTGACAATAAGCGCAATACTTTTGAGTGAATGTTTCCCTCCGTGAAGGACTCGCGTGGGAGGATGATTTTTCTAGTTTCACTTGGGCCCAAAATGCCTTTAGTTTCTTGGATTTGTTGGTTTAAAACTTTCTCCCACTTCGTCTTTGGTGGTCTCGGAGTTTGGAAATGTATGGAACTATTTGTTTTCTTTTTCGTCTAGCACTTTTCTTCTTTTCTTATGTGCTGGGATCATATTAACCTTTGGAGTGTGGGCTCTCTTCGAGTATTTGCCGCTCGTGTTTGATGCGTCTAGGAATTGTTTTAGGGGATATCCTTCATCTAGGAATCCCTCTAATTTTTCTCGCGACGCGATTGGGGTAGTCCGTACCACATTTTCTCTTTATTGTCTTATCACGGTCGGGGGGAATTTTTCATTTGGGAGTTTTGTCGCAATCACCGCATGTTGGCAAATAAAACGATGTGTGAAAGCTTGAGGAGATTCTCCCAGTCGTAACTCATTGCCTCCAATTCTTGCCAGGCTCTATCAACACTCACTTCGGTGGTAAACTCGGTCTCGAAAAGATTTCTAAGTGTCCCCCCAAGTCTCTACTTTATGGTTCGTTTGATAGCTGTGAATTAAGATTGAGAGTTCTGAGCACACTCTCCCTTTTGCAATTTGGATGCGTGTTGCGTCGCTTGAGCTACATTGTTCTATTAATTCAAAGGGAAAATTTGGAGTCGGGCCGTTGCGTCAAGGCCTTGCAAATTGATGTAGCTCTAATACTGGAATATCTCGAGGTTTGATGAGTCCCTCTTTCACGCCATCCGTGGATAATTGAGAGGCATGGACAGGTTTCGTTTTTATTTTTTCCCCTTTTCCACACTATCCGTGGATAATTGAGGGGTAAGGAAAAGGGGTTTGTTTGATTTTCCTCTTTCCACGCTATCCGTGGATAATTGAGGGTAAGGAAAGAGTTTTGTTTGATTTTTCCTCTTTCCATAATTCCATTCTCTTCCTTCTCGCAGCTCTTATTTCTTCCATTAAATCTTTTTATCCGTCTTATTATTTCTGCCGGCTCCTCCTCCTCCTTCGTTTTCATCTCGGGGAATATGTATCTTCACAAACTCATATGACGCTGAAGAAACACCTCTTATGACACAGGTAGGACTCGATTCCCGTGTTCCGTCGGTCAATAGAAAGACACTCGGGTTTCCCGTGACTAATAGATGTGGTTCTCTTTCTGAATAAATGCATGGTTCTATTAAGCAGATGCATACTATCGCCTCACAATTCCTCTCTATTGTGCGCGTAATTTCCTTGATAGGGTAAGCAAGAGAGCCGGGATCCATGCTATCGTCAATTTCTTGCTACCTAACCACAAATGCACAGATAATGTGCCATTCCAGGACACTATTTAGTCTCATCTGAGAAAAAAAAATTTGCCCTTCATCCCGAAGCTCTAAAATCCTAATTTCAGCTCCTGGGACATCGAATGATTTGGGAGGTTGACTGTGTCCTACTAATGAAACTTTGTACATATTTTCCTGAATTTTGAGTCTATTTAGCTACTTGCCCAAGGATATTCTGTTGTTATTTTAGGAAATAATAACCCACCGCTATAGTCCCCAGTGTGTGCCTGAATTTGTGGGTTTCGAAAAGGCTTTAAATGAATACTGTATCTTATGACCGATACAAATAAAATCCCACCGCAAAACTACCTGTGTTTTACTGGTAACTCCTATGGGGAGTTTATAACTGGTCAACGTTACTTGAATGATATTAATTGATTATGACTTTTCATTTGATTACAACTTGAATGGAGGATTTAACTTAGTCCCCTTTTGACTTCACTATGTGATTATAGTTTTGACCCTTCTCACTGCGGAGAGTACTGAAATGGGGGAAGTGTTTAAAAGGGAAGGGTAAGGGTTTTAGGTTAAGGGAACAGGGTGTGAGTTTTAAAGGGGATGCTGCCACCAGCTCAGGCGAGAGTTCTCTGGGTTTCTCCCTGGCGCGTTTGAATAATTTAAGATTAGATTTATCTTGGTAGTCGTGATTGATACGTGGGAAATATACCGAGTGAGGCTGACTCTTTTGGAAGTGGGGGAATTTCTGTCCTAACACAGAATAATCACCTGGGGGTTTTATAATAAACACAATAAAATATATTTGAAAAAAACATCATCCTATTTTTCATACTGAAATAGGGAGTCTCTTGCTTGAGATCACATACAAAATATAAGGGTTAATCCAACACCGGAAAAACTCTAATCGGATGTAAGAAAAAACTTTACACCCTTATACAGGAAGCTCTCCCTATTTGATGAAAGAAAGCTCTTATGAGCATAACTCTCCTCACTGAATCCTATTTAATGAATTTTCTTTTACTTAATAACATACCGCTGAAATATTTATAATTAACATGGAAAAATATATATATAGGGGGGAAAATGTGGGGAGTAATGAGTTGTTTTGTGTATTCACAAGACCATGTGGCTTGAAGAGGAAAGGAGTGAGTCACTCCCGTCGAAGCCTCTCCCTACGGGAAGGATGGATGGAGACTGGTTAATAATACTTATAAGGATGGGCAGACCTCCTTTACGTTAGCGAAAACTAAACATAGATACCCATATTTGGAAATATAGATAACAAGGAAAGGGGGGGGGGGGGAAACAGGATCGAATGTCGGGCGACTTACCTACGGGAAGGATGGATGGAGACTGGTGTCCCACGAGTTACCCAGCGCCCGCGGCAGAAAAAAGGGGAATTGTTTGAATGGTCTAGACGTGACCTTAAATGAATAGCTTATAATCCCGAAATAACTAATTAAATAATGAAACTCGTGTACCTAAGAAAAGGCTGCCTATAATACAGACCTGTTACTTTGATATAGAAGAATTTAATATGTTTAATCCAATACCCAAGAAGGGTGTGTTTATTTTTCATGTCAAACGTCCGAACGCGTTTTCAAGAGTGAGAGGGTATGGAAGGGTTTCATAGAAATTTGGTAGACTTTCAATTTAGCGCATAACTTTACTAACACATCCATGTATGAACATGATCGATAACGATGGGGATTATTTTGAAAGACATTAAGAATCTAGGAGTGTTCCTCGATCTGATCAGATAGCTGGGGAAAGATGAAAAGATTTGAACCCATTAGTTATCACTGATCGCGGAATAATTATCCCACGAATTTTGACTCGCACACGGCATGTCGGGGGGGGGGAGTGGAGAAAGGGAAAGAAATGGCGGGGAATGAACGAAAGAAGATAAACAAAATGGCGCGTAGGAAGGAAAAAAGATGAGAAAATATGGCGGTGTAGAAAGAAGGGCGATGAGTCACCCGTGAAACTAAAAACAAAATGAACTGCTTACGAGATAACTCGGGAATTATATGATAATAATTCTCATACTATCTCTCCCGAATAATGGGCATTACACATGCACCATTATATTTTGCTCACATTATCTTATTATAGGTATAGCTTATTGTATTGGATTAATATTCATGATGTGGAGTAATGTCTTGTGAAGACGATGATAGGTTCAGTTATCTTAGATATCTTATGGTAGTTTGATAATACCGTGTAAGAGTACAACATGTCGTGTGGGCCAGAGCACCCTTTTTGGTCGCAGAGTATCATGGTTTGATGACGGCCGAGCCACTACCGGTTGCGTCAGCTGATGCCCCCCTATGCGAGCTCTAGTGTATAACTGTGGGAGAGTCTCGTCTTGCGACCAATTTTTCTTCCTCTTCCTTACTTCAAGCGCCATGTCGTGGTGTTTCTGGTATTGCAGTTGATCCCAAGAACTTATATGGATGGATAGATATTCACGATTTTTATAGTGCATATATATAATATATATAAAATATATAAAAATACATATATAATATATATATATATATTTTTAATATATATATTATATATATATATTATATATATATATATGTATATATATATTATATAAAATATATGTATATTATATATATATATATATAATATATATATATATTATATATATATATTAAAATATGTATATATATATATATTATAATATATATATTTTAAAATATATATATATATATATTAAATTATCCCTGCCATATTTTCCAGCTACCTAGTTCCTCAGTCGAAACAATTTTCTATATCTCCGAAGTGAGGCATTGGTTTCAGTTGTACTTTGCAGGACATCATCTAACCCCTTCGTGGGGTAATATAATTATATATATATATATATATTATATATATATATATACAAAAAAACGTGTCTAGGGGGAAAAAAAGTGCTTAGGACTAGTAAAACTGCCTAGAACTTCTAAGCAGCATTTATAAACATTTTATACCCTAGGATATTGCTTAAAGTAATCGTCCAGACCCTTTTTTTTTTTCCCTATTTATGTTGTATGTACTTTAAAAACACCTAATCCCCCTTTAAAAATATTGATTTCCGGGCCCTTTATTTCCATAAAAAACACGACTTTTGTAAAAAGCGCGCGAAATATGTTTCTTCCCTCCAACAGGGCTACGAATATTTTTGATGGACGTCACAGGAGGAGTCCAATGTTAAAAAAACAGTCTTCTCCCTGCGTGAACCTGTCGGCAAATGTGATGATAAGCGATTGTAGGTAAGGTGTCTCAAACAGTGAATCTGTCGGGTGTTACAGATCTAGAGTTTCGATGCTCAATCTGAGACCAAAATAAATGAAAGCTACTGCGTATACTATGAAGAAAAACGAACCTCAGATTGTGATGGGAGCCTAACCCTATAGTTTGAACCAGAATACGAGGGGGGACGAACCAGATATTTGCGGCAACAACAACCCCTTACACACAACAAACCCCTTACACAAAAACAAACCCCTTACACAAAAAACAACCCCTTACACACAACAAAACCCCCTTTTCACACAACAACCCCCTTACACCACACAACCCCTTACACAGAAAAAACCCCCTTTTCACACAACAATCCCCTTACACACAACAACCCCTTACACACAACAACCCCTTACACACAACAAACCCTTACACAGAACAACCCCTTACACACAACAATCCCCTTACACACAACAACCCCCTTACACACAACAAAAACCCCCTTTCACACAACAACCCCTTACACAGAACAACCCCCTTACACACAACAATCCCCTTACAACACAAAACCCCCTTTCACAAAAAACAACCCCTTTCACACAACAACCCCCTTACACACAACAACCCCTTACAAGTATGTTACACGCCAGTCCACCCCATTTACTACCCCACGCCAGTCCACCGCATTTCCCACCACACCCCAGTCCACCCCATACAACCCCGTTCCCACCACACACACCCACACCCAGCAACGCTCCCCCCCCCCCCCCCGGTTGGAAAACCCCCAGCCCTGGAGGGGAGTTGCGTGACGCTGTTGTGGGAGGCGTCGAAAGGTCAGGAAAACACAAAAGCATCCGGTCTGGGGATGAGTGGTGTGTGTTGGTGTGGTGTGTGTGTGTGTTGTTGGGGAGGGACACTAAATCTCAAATTTTTCCCCCCCGAGTTGGACAAAACCAAAGTTTTNTTTGAAATGCCAAATTCCCAGGAATAATAAAAGGAAAATGAATGTCCGAAAGGGCCAAAATTACAGGAATAATAGGGTTAAGAAAAGAATGTAAAAGAAAATGTTTATGCACCATTATATTTTGTCTCACATTATCTTATTATAGGTATAGCTTATTGTTTTTGATTAAATTTAATATTCATGATGTGGAGTAATGTCTTGTGAGACGATGATAGGTTCAGTTATCCTAGATATCTTATGGTAGTTTGATAATACCGTGTAAGAGTACAACATGTCATGTGGGCCAGAGCACCCTTTTTGGTCGCAGAGTATCATGGTTTGATGGCGGCCGACCACAAACCGGTGCGTCAGCTGATGCCCCCCTATGCGAGCTCTAGTGATAACTGTGGGAGAGTCTCGTCTTGCGCCCAAATTTTTCCTTCCTCTTCCTTACTTCAAGCGCCATGTCGTGGTGTTTCTGGTATTGCAGTTGATCCCAAGAACTTATATGGATGGATAGATATTCACGATTCTTATAGTGCATATATATATATATATATATATATATATATATATATATATATATATATATATATATATATATATATAATATATATATATATATTAAATTTATCCCTGCCATATTTTTCCAGCTACCTAGTTCCTCAGTCGAACAATATCCTATATCTCCGAAGTGAGGCATTGGTTTCAGTTGTATTTGGGCAGGACATCATCTAACACCTTCGTGCTTATATAATTATATATATTATATATAGTATATAATATATATATATATATATAAAATATATATATATATATATATATATATATATTTTTATATATATATATATATATATATATATATATATAATATATATATATATATATTTTATATATATATATATATATATATATAATATAATAATATATATATATATATAAAATTATATATATATATATATATATATATATATATAATATATATATATATTATATATATACAAACGTGGGGTCAGTCAGTTATCACTCCTAACATATATATTAACTTGCAAAACTATTACTAGTGAATTACACCTAATTATCAAACAAGGGTCACCGTATTATAACTTCCTATAGGATATGTGCATGTAATTAACATCAAAAGAATCGTGTATTTTTAGAAACATTATAAACATATAATTATATATCTATGTATGTATATATAATTATACGTTTATCTTCCCTCCTCTGTTTCACCGTGAGACCCATGAACACCTTGCATTCTCAAAGTATGTCACAGGGCAAATGCCTAGTTTGTCAGCATAAAGTATAGGATCAACAAGAAGTGATAAGAAGCCAGAATCACGAGGAGAAGGGGGAGAAGACCTCGGACATCGACGCTAAAAACACGCTCTGCTGACTCGCCCCATCCGACACTCCCCTGGCTGTGCTCAAGACATTCATTGTACTTGGTTGTAATCTCTACGCTCCTTACTGGACTCAAAATAAATGTGTACAAAGCTGGAAGTACCAATTTAACTCATACCAGATAAGTCTCTTACAATATACCGACTTATAAATGGTGACAAAAGCGGTGGTGACTGATTTGATCAGTCTTACGTATAACACTAAAACGCAGTGTTAACTTACCCCACGCAGTCTACAAGCCAAAACTACAAGCACAAGCCAGCCCAGCGACTACCAAGTACTTCTACTACTACAATCAACTCCTACAAGCCGCAACAGAATCTACAATCAATAAATCTACAAGAATTGCTCAGCCCCACGAGCAATTCACCCCCCCCGGCAACTGCTATATCTAAAGTACTACAATCAACAACCTCTCCTACAAGCAGCAACTACCTACAAGAATCTACGAGTCTACAAGCAACTACAGAGAGTGGAGAGAGACGGACACACCCGTCTCATGCTTCATCAGCGCATTCCGCAGTCACAAGGTCGACGCGTCAACTCCTGCCACCCACCCATCGCTGCCAGGCAACGACATCTCAGCTCTACCGGCTCTAATTATCTTCCGCCCCGAATACGAAGATCTTCTCATCATGGCCCCACCGCAACTCAAGCAACACAATAATCAGCCCAACCATCAACTTAATACCCTCAAGCGACGAAGCAACACAACCACCCTTCACCCCCCCGGACAGGAACACAAACAACCCCCCTAACACCCTCTATTTTTCCGAGCGTATAACGCTTACTAAGCCCCCCACCCTGCAAAACACCCTCCATGCCGCCCCGCGCCCTTAACACACACCTCAGCCACTACCTTGCTACCCACCACCAGTCTCACACTATGGACTTAAGCGCGTGCCACACTACACAACTGTCTGAATATATAACTATTATTTATTATTTTGTGTATGTCTAATATGTTATATTTTTCTAATGTGAACTCTTTACCAGGTTGTATGTATCCACGACTGTATACTCCCTCACCCTGGACCCAACCACCTTGTGTTGATCATCTTTCACTCACCTGGACCTCACCTATCATACACCAAAAACGAGTAGCTACCAGCTAAGTAATTGTTTTCAATTATAGGTGGGGCAGGTATATTTCGAGTTAACACAGTGATTTCACATTACACGGAAAATTTCAACGTTAGAAATATTATTAGTGCTGTTTTAACCTACATTTTCATTTCCATTACAATGGCTACGGTAAATACATCTGTTCAGACACCGTCAGGACACTTAAGTCATAATTTTCAGCAAACATATAACTTCCTTTTTACACAAGGCGAATTTTTAGACCACAGTATTCCCACACTATTTTGTTTTTCAACAGTAATGCATATATTACAATTCCTGGAGACATAACTTTACGAGTGCACCTTTACTACTACGGGTACTACTTTATGATTTTCACATTTCCTACTGCACCAGTGCAAACTCCAGAGGTTGACATAAATGCATTAATTAGCGTGCCCGAGCGGCACTGTCACTCACTGTCACTGTCACTCCAGTCACATTTCAGTGTTACCGATTCCTGAACCTGATTCCTGTATGTTCTCTGTTTTTCGTGATTGTTTAGTTTGAGACGTCTTAGTACATACAGGTCGCGAATAATTTTTCGAGTAACTAGAGGATTAGATACAGATGATGCTTTACCAAACACTAATTTGATACACAGGACACACCTGTATTAATGATGACACACACACTGCACAACTGATTACCGTCACAAATTGCGATCACACACGGAAAAACAGTAGTGTCATACCATTCCATACCATTCCAATCATTACATTTTATATCAGTTCACCTGATTATTTTACAATTACCATGTATTCTAAATTTTTTGTGTGTTGTTTATCTTTATAGAAAATGTCTACACAACACACCAAGCCAATGTTATATACGCTCTTGAAATACTTTACATTGTGTTTTACGAATTTTTTGGTTAGCTACATATAATTTCTGACTAACTATAGAAAAGAATATAATTGCATTTTACCTTTAACTCTAGCACGATAGAAACTCTAATGGATAGCAAACCCAGATAACCTATGTACACTCTTCACATTAGAATACTATTATGTAACTGTTAAGTTGCACCACAGTGCATAGCATTATTAATTATTTACTTACATTCCACATTCAAGGAATTATTTCGCACGTATTGTTGCATGATCACATTATTTACTTACTTTCCTCAATGAAAGAATTATTACCCACTTATCATTGCTCACATTATTTACTTTACATTCCCCATTTAAAGGAATTCTTACGCACTTAATGTTGAAATACATTAATTACTTGCATGACATTGTTATGTATAACATACATACTAACTCACTTATTGTTTACAATACATTATTTAAATTGCATGGATACTAACACACTTATTTGTTGCATAAATTACATATTTTTCCTTGAAATTTAAATTTCCCTTACGTATTAACTGCATGATAACATAACTGCATGCATAACTTAGTATACATGAATTACATTCACTACAGGAATGATTTACTTACGTTATTCCTGTTGTACCCACGATCACTACTTGAATGATAGGATTGTGTACTACTAACATATTAACTAGGTACTATATGCATGACAAGCAGTTACTCTATAACTCTTTTACACATCTGCATGATGTACGTGACGTACGATCACACATATCTTTGAACTACTTCTGCTTTACATGGGATTGCTATGTACAACCCAACTAACCATGTATCATTACTTACTAACAAATTCAAACTCGCAGAGAAGTTACGAATGACTACTTGTCTTAATACAGACCTCAGAAAATATTTATTGACACAGATAAACCCTTATCTCCATAACATTGTTCGCCAATGTCGAATAAAAAATTCAGTCATTTCTCTGCCAGTCAGTTTTTTAACACTCGCTGATGTCAATTTATTTTCCACAATAACTTTGCATTATTTTAAATTTATGAATTGATGTTTGGCAAACTTAGCTTTGCCTACACACAATGCAACCACATTAATGTGTATCCAGCGATGTCATGACGATTACGATTTCATTACTTGAAATTTTAATTTCTCAATTTTTCCCTGTAATTTTCACAGCTACTTTAGCTGACAATTGAGTTTGCTAGCTACCGTCTACGGTACACCTACACTTGCTACACCTTACACTTGACATTTATTAACAGTGATATTTGCACATTATGGATTTACCCACACTAGTACTGACACATATATGTATATCATTTTACTCGGCCATGTCATTTTCTTTGATGTTGAACATCATGTAATCCATTGTTTTCCATATTTTTCTGTGTAATTAGCTCAGAGTTTACTCACTTTTAGCGATAGGAATTATGCTTTGGGAACTTTATAGTTTATATTTTATATATATATTTAGCCTTTAGTTAGGTGTACCATTTGTTATTCCCTAGCTAATTCTTATGTGCCTAATTTGAGGACAAATTATATAGCGGCCCGAGCAATGTCAGTCAGTTATTACTCCTAACATATATATTAACTTGCATAACTATTACTAGTGAATTACACCTAATTATCAAACAAGGGTCACACGTATTATAACTTCCATACAGGATATGTGTATGTAATTAACATCAAAAGAATCAGTGTATTTTTAGAAACATTATAAACATATAATTATATATCTATGTATGTATATATAATTATACGTTTATCTTCCCTCCTCTGTTTCACCGTGAGACCCATGAACACCTTGCATTCTCAAAGTATGTCACAGGGCAAAAAGCCTAGTTGTCCCGCATAAAGTATAGGATCAACAAGAAGTGATAAGAAGCCAGAATCACGAGGAGAAGGGGGAGAAGACCTCGGACATCGACGCTACAAACACGCTCTGCTCACTCGCCCCATCCGACACTCCCTGGCTGTGCTCAAGACATTCATTGTACTTGGTTGTAATCTCTACGCTCCTTACTGGACTCTAAATAAATGTGTACAAAGCTGGAAGTACCAATTTAACTCATACCAGATAAGTCTCTACAATATACCGACTTATAAATACTGACTTATACGTGTCAAGGGGGAAAAAGTGCTTAGGACTAGTAAACTGCCTAGCAACTTCTAAGCAGCATTTATAAACTATTATTACCCTAGGATATTGCTTAAAGTAATCGTCCAGACCCTTTTTTTTTTGCCTATTTATGTTGTATGTACTTTCAAAAACCTAATCCACCTAAAATAATTGATTTCCAGGCCTTATTTCCATAAAAACACGACTTTTTTTAAAAAGCGCGCGAATATTTTTTCTTCCCTCCAACAGGGCTACGAAATTATTGATGACGTCACAGGAGGGCTCCAATGTAAACAACTGTCTTCTCCCTGCGTGACACCTGGGCCCGGGAAATGTGATGATAAGCGTTGTACTAAGGTGTCAAAAGTGAATCTGTCGGTGTTACAGTCTAGAGTACGATGCTCAATCTGAGACCAAAATAAAAGACGCTGCTCGCGTATACTATGAAGAAAACGAAACCCCAGATTGTGATGGGAGCCTAACCTATATGTTTGAACCAGAATACGAGGCGGGCGAAAGATATTAGCGGGAACAACAACCCCTTACACCCCAACAACCCCCTTACACACAACAACCCCCTTTCACACAACAACCCCCTTTCAAAACAACAACCCTTACACACAACAACCCCTTACACACAACAACCCCTTACACACAACAACCCCTTACACACAACAACCCCATTACACACAACAACCCCTTACACACAACAACCCCTTACACACAACAACCCCCTTACACACAACAACCCCTTACACACAACAACCCCTTACACAGAACAACCCCCTTACACACAACAATCCCCTTACACACAACAACCCCCTTACACACAACAACCCCTTACACACAACAACCCCCTTACACACAACAACCCCTTACACAAGTATGTTACACGCCAGTCCACCCCATTTACTACCACACGCCAGTCCACCGCATTTCCTACCACACCCCAGTCCACCCCATACACCCCGTCTCCTACCACACCACACCCTTACCCAGTCAACTCTCCCGCCACCCCCCCCTTCCCCCCCCCCCCCCCCCCGGTTGGAACCCTCACGCCGTGGGAGTGGGAGTCTTGGCGGTGACGCTGTTTGTGTGGAGGCGTCGAAAAGGTCAGGAAAACACAACAGCATCCGGTGAGTGAGTGAGTGAGTGTGTGTGTGTGTGTGTGTGTGTGTGTGTGTGTGTGTGTGGTGAGTGTATCACTATAAATTCTTGCAAATTTTTACTTCCCGTTCCAATCTGCCCGAGTTCGCCGCACTAATCTTTTCAACACATTTAACGTTGTCGTATCAGTCGGAAACGTGCAAACTTTTCTCGAAAGGCACAGCTGTCTTGCTGCACCCATAAAGGATGCATGCATGTGGCATATCGCAAAAACAATTATCAGAAACACCCAAAAATCTTCAAGTACTATATATATCTCTTGTGTTTACGTGCTTCTGATCAGCGCGGGAAGAGGAGGCTTCCATTTGTGACGTCACCGAGCCGTGGCGCATCGTCTGCAAGTCTTGAGGGGCGTTTTGGAAGCTCGGGGAATTTGCATTTTGATTGAGGATTATTTAAAAACGGCTGACTGGATGCAAAAAGTGACAGCATATTGTTGATATACTCGCTAATGGCTATAATTTTATTGCATTAAATCAGGAATGATGAAATGGTCTGGACGATTACTTAAGACAAAAAGTGACTTATGGCACATTTGAAACGTAATTTGTTTCCCTAAGACCTCAGACCTACCTATACAAAGGAAGAATAAAACTGACAGCAACAGGGCCAAACGGCGCTGCCTGTGTGACTACTTTCTACCACTATCCTCAAGGCAGGAGTCGGAAATATGTGTTCACTAGCCGCAAAGCCGCCCTCCGGGCGGACTTTTTGGCTAGCTCCTGCGGAGGGCTATTGGTGGGCCTTCGGCCCACCACCTGTGTTTGGTGGGCCTTCGGCCCACCAGACATGGACTCTCCAGATAGCCCCTTCTAACTTTCCTGAAATCATGGATGTAGAAATGTATGTATTTCCCCCCACCCATTCACTCCCCATCACACCCCCCACCCATTCTCACCCATTACCATAACCCCCCACCCATTCCTCACCCATACCCATCACCCCCACCATTCATCCCCATTACCCATCACCCCCCACCCATTCACTCACCCATTACNTGTTTGCTGCTTCATTTTATATATATATATATATATATATCTTTATTTTATTAAATGTTTGTATTTTCCCGCAGCCTATCGACTCTGCGTAACTACTGATTAAGGCGCCTTCATCCCCGGGGCGAGAGCTTTGTTCTTCTTTGTTGGACTTTCCAGGAAAACTGTCACCATATCTGTCACAAATATAAACTCATCCATACTATATTTTATGATAAGTTTATTGCCGGTAATGTCGTTGAGGAGAAAATACCTACGCTTGTGTTGGCTTGTCTTGTTAGATATGGACTGAATGCAGTAGTAGTATTCCCAAAGCGTGTATCAGTTATGATACACGCTCTATGGCATAGTTATGGCAATTATGTGTCAGCTCTTGCATATCATAAATACATGTCATACATCATATATCATAAGTTTGAAATTTACTTAAACAATGGCGGAACAAGGGGTGCAAAAACGGGGGAGCACAGGTAAATTTGGGGGTGTTACCATAATTTTCATAAAATCAAAAAATTATATATATATATATATATATATATATATATATATATATATATATATATATATATATATATATATATATATATATATATATATATATATTAAATTATCCCTGTTAAACAACCATATTTTTCCAGCTACCTAGTTAGTTACCTACCTAGTTCATCAGTCGAACAATATCCTATATCTCCGAAGAGAGGCATTGGTTTTAGTTGAACTTTGCAGGACATCATCTATCACCATCGTGCGTATATATATAAACTTGTCTAGGGGGGAAAAAGTGCTTAGGACTAGTGTAGTGGTCATTTTGACCATCTATCCTAATGTTACCATTATGTAGTGCCCACCTTGGGAGTGTACTCTACAGTCCTGGTTACTCCGCTGCCACCACCCACATTAAGTGGGAAAAAAAATATATGATTGAACAAAATAAAGATTTAAGAAAATATGTATGTTGGAAACTGAATGATAACTCGTTAATATATTTCTAATTATAATATATTCAACTCTTTACTGTCTCACTTCCCAACTGGTGTACATTCATAAGTTATCTTAATATTAAGTCTTCCTTCCCTCCTAGCGATACGCACGCGAAATGCTCAGGTCGTTATCCTAATATAATTTCCTATCTTTGGTAACTTCAGTCGCACTGTTACCCCTTAACGATACGCACATGTAATGCTCAAGTCGTTATCCTAATATAATGTATACGTAGTCTATCCCACTTCCAACTGTTTCCCTCTCACTTATTTTTCAATTTCCTTCTTTCTCCTTGTCCTCACACGGCTGGCTGTGACATGTTGTGGTTGCCCCCTCTGCTAATTTGTGAGCGCTTGGCCCCCTGGTCCGCCAACAGCATCCTACCTTGGGACCCTAAGTAATACACGTCATTAGTCCTGGTCAACAAAAAGGATCACCAATAAATCACACCTACATCTCTAGCTAACTATATATTTTATAACATACCTTTACAAGGGAGGATAAGGTCACCTCCCAGTGGGCTTACCCACCGGGAGTCCGTCTGCTACTAAATGCTAACCCGACGTTCAGCTCCCCTTCTCACTTCGTTTCGATACGTGGTCAACTACCACTGGCTTAAAATATAAGCCTAACCAGTGATTCAGGAATGAGGCGTGGAGGAAAATTCCTCGTTAGCTTATTGATACTTATGTTATTTCATCTCTTCCCCTATTAATGTAATTTCTCGCGTTACATAGCTTCTTCCCCCGAAAAAAAATTTCCTTATGCCTCAGTCCTTCATCAAGCATCCTACCGGATATCTAACTAAAAAAAAAAATTATCATATACATCACACATAATTTCATATAAATTTTCTTAGGATCTATCAGTTACAAACAAATATTCTCATCCTGCATTTTCCAATTCTTCCAACAAATTTACAACAAAATGAGATAGTATGTATTCCTAACTTATCACTTCCCTCACCAGGAGTAGATTTGACCAGTTTGGGAAATACGTATTTAATGTAATGCCTTCACTCCCTTGAAATGAGAACCTTCTCACTTTCTCTTATTTGTCAAGGCCGAAGCCCTATAGAGTCGCGACTGGACTCGTCCCTCTAGTCTGCAATGGTTATTTTCTTTTACCCCACTAATCCTGGGCGTAGGTGCGTAGGGAGAAATCACGACCGGATTTACTCCATACCCTCAATACTTGGGATAAGGCTCACCTCCTTTGCGAGGCATACATACTCCTGCGTCTATTCACCCAACGAGCAAAGCTCAGAGCCAAGCACATCCTTGGGTCTAACGACAACCTAGCGGGTTTAGTGTTCAGTGCAATCTGTGTGCACCCTCTAAAGCAAGAATTTCTAACCTTTACATTCTTTCTAGGGGACATTCATCTCTCTCTCTTTCTCTCTCTCACTAGAGAAAGTGGTGAAAATTAATCTCTCTCTCACGAGAGATTAACACTTCTGTCATTATAATAAGCACGTATCTCTTCACTGGCCTCCTCTCTCAAGATGGTGTTAGTGTACAAATTCCTCCTCCATTACTACCACTCTAACGCAACTTTTCTAAGGTGGCTATTATACTGCCACGACAACCCGTAAAGTTGCTTACTTGTAGGGCGTCTAGTTCTACATGAGCTGTTACCTCTATCCTAATGTTAATCTAACCGTAAGGTACGGTAACCTAACCTTACCGCACCTTTTACATGACATCCTGCCCTACATTAGTGTTAAGTGTGGAATACAAGCCCCCTATCCACACATTCATCATCCATCCACTTCCACACACATCACTATCCACTTCCACTCGGCATCGTTCCACACTGCATCCACACGTGGATGTAGTGTCACATCACCCACATCCACACTACCTTTACGCATCCTACATCACCCATAAACACACTGCATACGCGCTACCCACATCACTTTCATGTTCAACAGCGGGTCGGAGGTGTGCGTATTTCATGCCGCACCCTTTCACTACTCCGCTTCGGCTTTTCCAGGCATCACTAATGTCTTTATCAGCGTCTATGTTAGCATGTGGGTACCGGGCTTACTGTTACTTAGTATCATCTTCCTCCACGGTCTGAGCGAACTAGTCATAATCACTAACGGTACTCTGTACACCTATACTCTATACACACCATACTGTACAGTATGTGATCACTAGGTAACTGGCACTTGAAAAAAAAAACTAACTAACAAGGAGTTAGTTGGCTCGTGGGTACGCGGATACCATCGAATGGATCCAAACCGCTGCCACCAAAATGTAATGGTCTTTTGACCATCTTCTTCCTCCACGTTCTGAGCGAACTAGTTAATCACTAACGGTACTCTGTACACCTATACTCTATACACACCATACTGTACAGTATGTGATCACTAGGTAACTGGCACTTGACAAAAAAAAACTAACTAACAAGGCGTTAGTTGGCTCGTGGGTACGCGGATACCATCGAATGGATCCCACCGCTGTCACCAAAATGTAGTGGTCATTTCGACCATCTACACCTTAGTTACCATTATGTAATGGTCATTTTGGGCGTGTCTTAATTACTACTGGTTAAAAATATAAGCCTAACCAGTGATTCAGGAATGAGGCGTGGAGGAAAATTCCTCGTTAGCTTATTGATACTTATGTTATTTCATCTCTTCCCCTATTAATGTAATTTCTCGCGTTACACTAGTAAACTGCCTAGCAACTTCTAAGCAGCGTTTATTATCTATTATTGCCCTAGGATATTGCATAAGGCAAAAAAAGTAACTTATGGCACATTTGAAACGTAATCTATTTTTACCTAAGACCTCACACCTAACTATACAACGGAAGAATAGAACAGACAGCAACAGATAGATATACAAATAATGTGAGGGTCTTTAGTTTCAGTAGAGAAAGCTCTGCCGCTTCTGCCTTGGCTGTCTCTGCCCTCTCCCTGGCCGTCTCTACCCTTCTCTTTGCTTGGGGAGCAAGCTGTTCTTCTTCCAAAATTGCAAGCTCAAGCTTCCTGCTCTTCCTCAGGTGCTCGGGCTGACCTTCGTCAACGAGAAAGACGGAACATGAGGAAAATTCGGCAGCTTTGGCTAGCGGCTCGACAAGTGTCGACTCCAGCAGTGGGGGCTGCACCTGCTTCCAGCTGCTGTAGGAGCGGATCTTCCACCTGACTTAGATCATCAACACTTTGTGGAGCAGCAGGTGATCCTGGCATTTCAGGAACCACCAGGATCTGCTCGGCCCTGTCGTGGCAGCTACAGCCGGCCACACACACACCGGCGCGGCCTATCCGGCTGACAAAAAGTGGCGGGGCATCGTTCGCCGGACGAGACCCACACACACACCGGCCACCTCATGAAAATATACAGTACACGTCGGACCACCGTGGTGACAACATGAATCCGCTGTCCGAAAATGACTTGTTGCTGTTGGCTGCAAGTGCAGCCATATATGATACCTATATATAATACGTCATACTATATATAATACGTCATATATAATACCTATATTATCATAAATACAATTATAACTGGTACAATTAGTCATTATCTGGCCGAGTGAGGGGCGGGCCGCGCCGGAAGGCACCCACACACACGCAGGCGGCAGGCCGCGCCGGATGGAATTTTCAAGCGCCGACTGATTTTCATCCGGCCGCTGCGACAGGCCCCGCCGGAAGAAACCCCCCCCCCACACACACACCGGCCGCCTCTAGCCACGCCCCTTTTCGTCGGCCGGATAGGCCGCGCCGGTGTGTGTGTGGCCGTCTTACCTAGCACCACATTCTCCCTCCCAAGAATGTCGGCTATCAAGTCGTCCAGTTCTGAGAGGGGAGAATCTGGTTCACCACCACCTGTAGCAGTTAGAGCTCGTTTGTACTTTGCGATGTTGACCTTTGCGGCAGACTTAAGGGTGATTCACACTGGCGTTTTTTTTCGGCATTTTTGGTAGGACGAGAAGGGGTCTGGGTCTGGGCTGGTGTCGTGATCGCAATAGGTTTTCAAAAAAAATCACACCGATCGCTCGGTCTTTATCGACCGACTTGCCGAGAATTTCGCGCGCCAAATTCAAATAAACGCAGAAGCCAGCACCACCCTGTCCCAAATCACCCCAATTATTGGTATAATTTCGGTATTGGCACTAAAAACTAACAAATTTAACTTGCATCATCGGTGTAGATCTTTTCATCCTTAATTTGAATCCAAATTTCCCATGCCAATGGCGATACATATAATACCAAAAATTTTCCATTTTAGCTAGCCATAAAGGGTTTTGTTGTTTTAAATCAGATTAGGGTTAGGTTAGACGTGGGGTTTGATTTAGTAGATGATATCAAGGAAAAAATGAAGCTATCAATACTACTTCATAATAGGTAAAGTGCGCGAAAACTTTCTATCGCGCGCCATATACACACAAGCCAGCCACTAGCCTCCTATACCCCCTAGCGGGGACGTGACCCCTGCCCCTGCTGCCTGAGACCCTCACTGGCCCCTGGGAACAGAAAGAAGCTCGAGAACGAGCTTGACAGACGAACCTACAAATCAATCAATCTTTGGGGGGCTACGCCGGGGGGCGCGTCGCCTCCCCCACCCTACGACGCCACTCCCGGGGGTCCCACGCGCGAGTTCCCATGCAGGCTCCTTTCCCATACCAAGCAGCTCTCGACAAGAAACATCACCTTGCTCCAGCCACGAGCCTTGTGGGCGCCCCCTTGGCCTCCTCCAGCCGGATTGTCTCTTACAGATACAACCGATGGGAAGGATCGGTTTCAGGGGTAGGGGGTGCCACAGCCCATATAGCCAAGTTGGCGCTGACGGACTATGCAGGTAATAGGCCTCGATTCAGTCACACGGGGGCAATCGCTGATTTGACACGTAATCACCCCAGCGATACCCCATGATTCTGCGAAGACCTTTATTACCAAAGGCATTGATTCGGCTCTTCAAGTCACTATTTAGTGTCCATGTCTAAACAACCATAGAGTAAGACAGGGATCACAAGCGACTTGAAGAACCGGATCTTTGTCCTCCTGCACAGGTACCCACAACGCCAAAAACTTCCGCTGAGCGAGTCCATAACAAACCCTGGGCTATGCCAATCCGCCCTAAGACTTCTTGACGTGACCCCCGTCATTATGGACTGCGCTACCAAGGTATGTAAAAAATTTCCCAAAATCTCAAAGTCCTCGCCACACGCATGAACAGACTGTACTGCTTCATCTAGTAAGTCTTCCAAATACCTGGACCTTGGTCTTAGCCAGGAGACCTCAAGTCCAAAGGCTTTGCCTCCTCGTGCGCGCCTCGAGAGCATCACCAGGACCTCCCGCGACTCAGCCAAAGATACTGCATCAAACGTGGGTCATCAGTGATCTTGGTGTTTCCGAGGATGCTCCACAATCACTTTTATCACAACCTTGTCCAATACCCGTCCCTACAAGCGTTTAAAAGTGATGGGGCAAGGACGCACCCCTTGCCTCACTCCTGTATTCACAGGAAAGAAGATGGATACACCTGCCCCACACTTCACAGCACTCTCAGTCCAGAATACAGACCAGTTATCCCAAAAACCCAATACTCCTTGCAGGAATCCCTCGAAGTCGCGAAGATCCCAGAGTGACTCACGATGCACGAGTCAAACGCCTTCTTGAGATCAACATAGGCTGCAAGCAATCCCCTGTCGAAACTCACGTCGGCGTTCCCCCAGTACCACGAAGCGCTAGGATAAAGGTCCGTTGTTGACTTAAACCCGGGGTGAACCCAGACTGCTGAGGTCTCTGATGCTTCACCAGATGACTGCGAATACGTGTCAGCAATAGATGGGCAAGCACCTTGCCTGGTACGCTGAACATGTAATACCGCGGTAATTGTTGCAGTCCTGACGGTCCCCTTTCCCTTCCAGATAGGGACGACCAGCCCCCTTTTCCAGTCAGGAGGAATGGGACCTGATTGCCACACGGACGGCAGTCAGGACAGCATGCAACCGGATCTGGCCTCACCCCCACTTTGAGGGGCTCCGCAATGATATTTCAACACCCGTGCCTATCCCCCCTTCAACTTTTCTACAGCCTCTCTGACTTTGTAAGAGAGGGTGCGGTTTCGTCAATGGGGGGATCGGCATCCCTCCTGTAACCCAGTGGGTAAGGATTCACCAGCCGCCGCTGAGTGGGTCCTGCATTCACCAGACAGCCGCTTGAGTGGGTCCTGCATTCACCAGCCAGCCGACGAGTGGTCTGCATTCACAGCCGCCGCTGAGTGGTCCTGCATTCACCAGCCACTGCTGAGTGTGTCCTGCATTTCCCTAGCCAGCCGCGAGTGGTCCTGCATTCACCAGCCAGCCGCTGAGTGGTCCTGCATTCACCGCCAGCCGGCTGAGTTGGTCCTGCATTCACCAGCCAGCCGCTGGGTGGTCCTGCATTCACCAGCCAGCCGCTGATTGTCCTGCCATTTCACCAGCAGCCGCTGGTGGTCCTGCATTCACTCAGCCCAGACCCTCTGAGTGGTCCTGCCCTTCACCAGCCGCCGCGAGGGTCCTGGCATTCACAGACCGCACGCTGAGTTGTTTCCTGCATTCACCAGACGAGCCGCTGAGTGGTCCTGCATTCACCAGCCAGCCGCTGAGTGGTCCTGCATTCCCACAGCCGCTGATTGGTCGCCATGCCCCGCCGAGGCCGGGAGGATTATTACCCAAACCAACCTAACCTAACCTCCTAACCTTCCCTTAACCCTCGGGTTAACCTTTCCCTCGACCCCCGGCGGGATTACTAACCTAACCTCCTAAGGGTGGGGGGGCCTCTGGACAGGGATGTCTGTGTCCTGTATGCGCTATTAGACAGCTATATAACTTCTACAACATTAGCTAGTTCATATAAGTTTTAATGGTTACGCAGAAGTGTATTAAATACCTGCACGTACACTGTGAGCAAAGAATACTACGGCAAAGGTCCAAGTATCTGGCAGTAGCGACGTGCAGTTCTTCCTCCATTATAACCATTATATAACCCGGTATAAGTCAGTTTCTCCCTTATACTATATATACCGTATCAGTTCAGTTTTTCCTCCATTATACCATATATATAACCGGGTATAAGTGCAGTTTTCCTCCATTATAACGTTAACCGTCGCTTCGTAACCATATACCGTACTGCCGCGCATAAATACGCTGTTTTTTTCCCTAAAAAGGAATGCAAAGTTCAGCTGCGTTCTAATGCGGCCATATTAAGCGCATGAGAGGGTCGGCATAGAATGCAGACAGGCCGTGGTGTATTTACTAAAAGGGGTCTGGAGTGATCTGTGTTGAGGCAGGTAGTTTACTGAGCACAAATTTGTAACTGTATTATCAACGTAATGCAAAATACTAGAAAAGGTGGAGTTTTAAGAGAATAAGAGTGGGGCAACAAGATAGCGATTGTTTGGACTTGCCTAAGATGGCCTGTCAGATTAAACATCCTCCCCTCCCGCTGCTGCTCTCCATTGTAAAACCTTCTGATATCTCAGGTCTGGCCGCTTCAACCTTGATACTTTCACTCGGCGACGCCCTTCCGCGCACCACCTTGGGTCATTAACCCGCTCGACTCCTCCGCACCCATGGAAAAGACAACCTCCCGCGATTAGGATGTCGCCTTAACCCGCATTCAGACTCGGCCCACCAAGTTGACACAACAGTTGGAAGAGATGATACAGGGAGCAGAAAATGGTGATGGAATTTTGCGCTGGGACTGAGCATTTTGATAATGGAATAGTGAAACAAAAGACCGTGTTAAAGTTTTATGTGAAGGAGTGTGAGCGGTGAGAGGAAGTGTGTAAGTATCTGTGGGGAGTCCTGTCTATACACACAAGGATGGAGAAAGGCGTCGTGGCTTGGAGTTTATTTGCAGCGAGTCATTGTACAACGTGGGGATCAAGAGGTGCGCGGCGGTGTTCTCTGTGTGTTTTATGGCTGACTTGAATTACCTGGCTGGTGTTGCAGTTTGTGTCGGAAGAGGACAAGTCCCAGGTCAGCGTCAGGTCACCCTCCTAATGCCTGGTCCCAGACAGGGAGTGGGCTAAGCGATACGGTGTGCATAGTGCTTGTGTAGTGTTAGCGCCGCTACAGTGGTAAGCAGGTGGATATGGAGGCAGATAGCACTTTGTACCACCTCGACCCCTCAATCATACTCACCCCTGTACCTTACGGATAAGAACTGTAACGAAAGAGTGCTAGTCAAAACGGCTGCGCAACGTGTACCCTGTAGAACGGACAAAAGTCTTCCACACGTATACACAAGACCAACACCTATTCCTGGGCCATTCCTCTTTGGAATGGCCAGGAATCACGTTGCAGTGTACAGGATGAAACAGAAACCAAAGGGGTTACCTGTGGAATGTAGAGACTGGGGAGTAATTTACCTACAAAGCAAGAACAGGGCCCTTGGACGTCACGGAAGAACAGGGAATGGAGAACCAGAATTGTAGCTGCAGGGTAGGAGATAAGGAAAACTGTAGAACATGTCATTGTGGAATGCAACAGTATAGGAGACGAGGAAAGGCGTATAGCGTCAATTGTAACAGTCCTAGGCGAGAGGAGTGGGACAGGAGGCTAGACAAAAGAACGGGGCTGTGTACGGTGTTAGAGGCTGTACTGGGGACAGATATGAGTGGGTGACAGGAGGCTAAGAGCAAAAGACGGGCCCTGTGTACGGTGGTTAGGGCTGTTAATGGGACAGAGAGGACGGTGGGACGGATGACTAGAGCAGTAAAGACGGGGCCCTGTGTACGGTGCTTTGATGGGCTGTATGGGAACAGAGATGGAGTGGGACAGGGAGGCTAGAGCAGAAAGGACGGGGCCCTGTGTACGGTGTTTAGGGCTGTATGGGGACAGAGAGGAGTTGGGACAGGAGGCTAGAGCGAAGACGGCCGGTTACGGTGTTAGTGCTGTATTGGGGACAGAGAGTAAAGTGGGTACGGTAAGCTAGAGAGAAAGAACGGGGCCCTGTGTAACGTGTAGGGCTGTATGGGACAGAGAGGATGGGACAGAAGACTAGAGCAGAAGACGGGGCCCTGTCTTACGTGTTTAGGGCTGTTGGAGACAGGAAAGGAAACTGTAAAGTATTATAAACCTCACCAAAAGTGGTTTCCTAACGCAGTGTGGGATGAAAGATCAGAACACAAATAGACAATGGATTAGGTATGATAATCAAGGAAGTGAAACGATCAAAATGTCCTTTCCCATGGTGAATAAAACAGGTGAAAGTAACAAGTTTTGTTACGAAGGAGACGAAGTGGAATAGGACCTATGAAGCGATACTAAGCGACTAAGTCACAAGAAGCAGAAGAAGAATCACGGGTCGCTACCCGTCCGCCTCAAGCCGAAGCACACCATACCATCATGGTGACGCACCGTCTCATCACATCCGTTGATTCTTACATTCAACCAATAGACCGTGTTACACTAAACGGGGCGCCGCCGTCACGGCTCCAAATACATCACCGTCTGTCCACGTAACGTTTCGGGAAGAATATTTAACGTAAATAGACTGTGCCGCACTGATAATTCTCGTTTTCTCAGCCTTTCTGTACGCCAAGACATTGTCCTTTTAGAGTTTCACCTCCTCTTCCTTCATCCAAGAAGTGCTATTCATGCAATTTCCTTCTAAGCATAGCCTCGTGAGCCCATTGTCTGCTAGAGGGTGAGCTAGACTGCCGAAAATGACGGAACCGTGACGAATAGTGTGAATACAAGGCATGGCTGACAGGAACACTGTCGTGATTTTCAGAGTGTGAACCAGCCTTCACCTGTAACCTTCCTGAAGAAGACTACTCACCCTCCGCAACTGTGATAGATTCATATCAAAGTTGGGCACCAACGTTATCCATTTAATCGCGTTAATTAATCCCAAGTTAACAATTTTCGTTAACGATTTAACATTAAGTAATCTTTGGAAATCATTATCTGAACTAATTAACTTCCGTTCCATTTAACTTCGTTACGTTTACCTTCCGTTACATTTACTTCCGTTACATTTAACTTCCGTTTACCTTTACCTTCCGTTACATTTACCTTACGTTTACTTTAACTTCCGTTATCATTTTAACTTCCGTTTACATTTAACTTCCGTTACATTTACCTTCCGTTACATTATAACTTCGCGTTACATTTACCTTCCGTTACATTTCCTTCCGTTACATTAACTTCCTTTACATTTACCTTCCGTTTACCTTTAACTTCCGTTACATTTGACTTCCGTTACATTTAACTTCCGTTACATTTAACTTCCTTACAGTTTAACTTCCGTTTAAATCATCGTCCGCTAACACAATGTTTTTTTAGTTTTAATACTAATATTGTGTTTCATTGAGGTTTTTTTTTTTACACCCGTTTCTGGCTGTAAAGCCTTTAAAACCTAAAACAGCCAAACTATGATTCAGCCTTTTTTTTAGGGTTTTTTTTAGTTAAAACTAATAAAATCTGCCTTATTTTTAACCCTAATCAAAAAAAAACCTAGTTTTTGGGTTCTAAAGCCCTTAAAAAACCATCAGGCATTTTTGGTAGTTTTGGCACTTTACAAAGGTGTTTTTAGGTGGTTTTAGAGCATCAAAACAGATTTTTGTTTTTTCTATAATAAAAATTAACGTTAACGATTTATCGTTAACTTCCGTCCATTTTTTATAGAATTAACTGATTAAGTCATACGCAGTAAATTTTTGGTAACGGATTTAACGGTTTAACGAGTTAACTTTTGATTAACGGGCCACCACTGATTCATAAGGTGTAAACCAGGGCAAATATCGTCGATCTCCGACAACGTGCCCTTCACAATTCAACCAACATACAATAGGTAGAGATGGTTACCTTACAGTGTTTACCTAATATCTTCAGGAATTTTTTGTATTGGACACCACCGATTTCGAGGCCGAAACTGAATGTCCTCCTGAATAGTTTGATTTGTCTTTAATTCATCTGGTCTCATTTTTTGTCGAAATATGTTTTGTTTACATGTGTTGTGTGGTGTGGGGGGGGGGGGAAACTGCCCCTGCAGGTCCGCCCCGCAACATTGCTACGCTTCACACTGCCATATTATTGGTAATTTTTCGTTATTTCTCTATATCAATCTGTTACTAAACAAAACCCCACCTCTAACCTAACTCATCTGGATTTACCTAACTAACTTTCTGGCTGAAATAACGGTAGATTTTTGGTACGACGTGTAATGCCATTATTTATTCAATTGCGCCATGGGAAATGGGGCCCAAATACTCAGAATGAAGAAAGCTACACGATGGTGTGGTAAGAGTCCTTGGTCTTTGAAAGCCCACTACAAAAATAATCCCAATATCTATACTGAGCAAATTTTCAACAAAGTCTAAACACTATAGAGAAAAGCACAAAGGCATACCTAAAACATTAAATACAAGCTATATGTCTAGCTAGAAAAATATTTAGAATATCAATTCGTGGGGGCTCCTGCAATATTTATCGACCGATTTGGTTTCCCTGTCATTCCCTTTACATTTTTTACTAGTAAATTTTTTCATCCATTCCTGCATGTGAATATTGTATTTAGTACACTTGCTCATTATCATTTGCGTTTCCACTACAAATACTTTTTTTTTTTCTTTTTTTTTAATTTATGCAGTTATTTTTTTCCCTCAAAAACAGCAGAACAATTTTTTTTGTTAGCAGGCGGGAGCTTGTCTGTATATAGTCCTTTTACTTTAATTTGGGTGGCATGGATCTATAACCTTGTATTTTATAGTTAATCCCTTTCAATGACAAAATACCTTGAGGGTTTTACTCTATGGATAGTAACATATTGGAAGTTTTCAACGGAGTTTTTTGACAGTACCGTCGAACATCCATTTTCTACGCTCTGAAAATGCTTACCGATCGAAAAACTTCCCTGTAATTGAGGCTTAGGTTTAAGTTAAGTAGCAGGGAATCATTTAGGTTAGGCAAGTATCTGGTCAAAAGGGAGTATTGTTGAAACTGTTCAATGTCTAGCGTTTGCCCACCTCTCCCCGTCCCCGTCCACCAGCTTTGGCCTGGTAATAGAATCCCCCTCACAACTGCTTTGTATCTACTTAACCAGAGCAACGATCTAGACCTAACCTAGCAGGAGATCGCACCTTCGATAATCTAACCTCCTAACTCCCAACATGTGGGCTCTACCCCTCCGTAATATCTACTTCTTAGCGGGGGGAGGATTATATTTACTCTCGTCATCATTCTGTTTGTGAGGATCGTCGTTCACACGCTGACGTCTCTCGACTTCAATACAATCCATTTTGCCCTGATTAGATTTTTTACAACACCCCTAACAAAAACTATGTGGTTGCGAGGCATATGTGTTGTACCCAGCCAAATAGATCCTCGCCTTCCCCCCAGGTCCCCCTGATGCTTGTTTGTGGAGGAGCGGAGTTGAGAAGGGGCAAACATCTAGAGGATAATCATTGAATGCTGCAATATTTACCCCACACCCACTAAATTAAGGCGCGGAAAGGACTCTAGCAATTTACCAATTGGAACACTCGCCGACATCGGCGAGAATTCCAGGTACCCCGCTTTCATACATTCTACCCTGAGATCAACACTTAAGTCGCAGCAGACAAACGTTTTTTTCTGATTTACTAGCCGTGTGGTGGCGTTAATAGTTCATTTCTACATCATATTTCAGGAACTGTTAAGAGGGGCTATCTGTGAAGTCTGTGCTCTATTTTGTGGTCCTCATCTGTGGTCATGTATGACTATTATGCAACATATGACAAAAATATCACACTGTGGGCGACCCTACCTAAGATCGCCATCTAGTGTTTAATGTTTGAGAGTCCTCCCCCGTCCATCGTCGCCCGAAAAAACAGAGTTGTTGTTAAATTTGTAAACCGTGTATACTTGCAGCTTAGCAAAGCATAAAACAACGTCTGAACAGAGTTACACACGTCCTATGTATGATATAACTACTGTGCTCATCTTAGTGGCACAACCAGCAGTTGAGGGCGCTATCCATTCGTAATATAC
>JACEEZ010024190.1:38596-52658 GCA_016584305.1 Chionoecetes opilio
GGCGCCTGGCGACATTAGTGCAGGTGGCGACTATAGTTTTATCTAGGGTACTTCAGTAATGCATCCCTGGCACCTACTTTACTGTGTAGAAAGTGTTGGCGTTGGCTTTCCCTGGGCTGCCGGGAGCCCTTGAGGTTTTGGGGTTGTTGGGGGGGCGTCGTGATGGGTGGACGGCAGCGGGGGCCCAGCAGGGTGGTCAGGTCAAAGGTGGTGACCTTCAGGGCGATGAGGGTGACCACGTTAGAAGTTGTCGGTGGGCGTGGCAGCGAGGACACTGCAGCAGGAAGTGGTCAATGGACTCCGGACATTCCTGCAGCAGGCAGTGCGGGTCAGCGTGAGGTGCAGGCGGTGCAGGTTTTGCCTGAGTGTGCTTAGGGTTTGTTTGTAGACTACTGTCTAGGATTGGGATTAGTGACAGAATAGTCAGCATAATAAATAGTATGTATGAGGACACAGGGGCAGTGTACAGGCTTGGGGACATAGAGACAGAGTGGGTAGGTAGTCGAAGAGGGTTAGGCGGGCTGCGTGTTATCACCGTTACTTTTTGGCTTTGTAGTGGTCATTTTGACCACCCTCAGCCGTTGTCACCATTATTTAGTGTTCAAAATGACCATCTACACCGTTGTCACCATTATGTAGTGCCCACCTTGGGCGTGTACTCTACAGTCCTGGTTACTCCGCTGCCACCACCCACATTAAGTGGGAAAAAATATATGAATGAACAAAAATAAAAGATTTAAGAAAATATGTAAGTAGCCTACTGGTTGGAAACTGAATGACAACGCGTTAATATATTTCTAGTTATATAATTTAACTCTTTACTGTCTCACTTGGTAAAAAATTATACATTCACAAGTTATCTTAATATTAAGTTTCCTTCCTCCTAGCGATACGCACGCGAAATGCTCAAGTCGTTATCCTAATATATTTTGTTACTATCTTTGGTAACTTCGGTTGCACTGTCACCACATTAACGTACGCACATGTATGCTCAAGTCGTCATCCTAATCTAGTTTACTATCTCTGGAAACTTCAGTCGCACTGTTACCACTTTAAAGATACGCATATGTAATGCTCAAGTCGTTATCCTAATATAATGTATACGTAGTCTATCCCACTTCCAACGTTTCCCTCTCACTTATTTTTATTTCCTTCTTTCTCCTTGTCCTCAACGGCTGGCTGTGACATGTTACAGTTGCCCCCTCTGCTAATTTGTGAGCGCTTGGCCCCCTGGTCCGTCAACAGCATCCTACCTTGGGACCCTTTACCAAGGGCGAGAATATCACCTCCCCACAGGCGACTTAACTCAATGAACGTCGAGCTGCTTCTCTAATTATCCTAACCTAGAATCCCCGTTCTCACCTCGTTTCGCTACGTGTCTGATTACTACTGGCTTAAAATATAACCCTAACTAGTGATTCAGGAATGAGGCGTGGAGGAAAATTCTCGTTAGCTTGTTGATACTTATGTGTTATTCATCTCTTCCCCTATTAATGTAAGTTTCTCCGCGTTACATAGCTTCTTCCCCCCGAAAAAAAATTTCCTTATTCCTCAGTCCTTCATCAAGATCCTACCGGATATCTAACAAAAAATTTAAAAAAATTCATATACATAAAACATAATTTCATATACATTTTCTTAGGATCTTCTATCACTTACAAACAAATATTCTCATCCTGCATTTTCAATTCTTCCAACAAATTTACAACAAAAGAGATAGTATGTATTCTTAACTTATCACTTCCCTCACCAAGAGTAGATTTGACCAGTTTGGGGAATACTACTTTAATGTGATGACTCTACTACCTTGAAAAAGAGAACCTTCTCACTTCCTCTCTTATTTGTTATGGGCCCAAACCCTATAGAGTCGCAACTGGACTCGTCCCTCTAGTCTGGAATGGTCAATTTCCATTTTTACCCCCTAATCCTAGGCGTAGGTGCGTAGGGAGGGAAAACACGACTGGATCTACTCCCCTACCCCCCAGTATCTTGGGATAAGGCTCACCCCCTGCTTATTGTCAAGCCGAACCCTTAGAGTCGCGACCTGGACTCGTCCCTCTAGTCTGTAATGGTTTTTTTTTTTTACCCCACTAATCCCGGGCGTAGGTGCGTAGGGAAAAAATCACGACCGGATTTACTCCATACCCTCAATACTTGGGATAAGGCTCCCCCTCCTTTGCAAAGGCATACATACTCCTGGTCTATTCACCCAACGAGCAAAGCCAGAGCAAGCACATCCTTGGGTTCTAACGACACCCAGCGGGTTAGTGTTCAGTGCAAAACTGTGTGCACCCTCAAAGCAAGAATTTCTAACCTTTACATTCTTTCTAAAGGGGACCTTCAATCTCTTCTCTTTCTCTCTCTCACTAGAGAAAGTGGTGAAAATAATCTCTCTCTCACGAGAGATTAACACTTCTGTCATTATAATAAGCACGTATCTCTCACTGGGCCTCCTCTCTCAAGATGGTGTTAGTGTACAAATTCCTCCTCCATTACTACCACTCTAAAGCAATTTTCTAAGGTGGCCATTTACTGCCACGACAACCCCTAAAATTGCTTACTTTAGGGCGTCTAGTTCTACATGACTGTTTACCTCTATCCTAATGTTAATCTAACGTAAGGGACGGTAACCTAACCTTACCGCACCTTTTACATGACATCCTGCCCTACATTAGTGTTAAGTGTGGAATACAAGCCCCCTATCCACACATTCATCATCCATCCACTTCCACAGCATCACTATCCACTTCCCCTCGGCATCGTTCCACACTGCATCCACACGTGGATGTAGTGTCACAACACCCACATCCACACTACCTTCACCATCCTACATCACCCATAAAACACACTGCATACGCGCTAACCCACATCACTTTCATGTCAACAGCGGGTCGGAGGTGTGCATGTTTCATGTTGCACCCTTTCACTACTCTGCTTCGCTTTTCCAGGCCATCACTAATGTCTTTATCAGCGTCTATGTTAGCATGGGGGTAACCCGGCCACTTTACTTTAGTTCATTACTTCCCCAGCCTGACGAAAGTCATAGTCACAAAAACCTCTCTATCACCTTAATCTGACAACCTATGTACAGTATGTGATCACTGGGTAACGCACTGAAAAAACCCAACAACTAACAAGGCGTTATTTAGACGGGGGTACGGGGAAAAACCATCGAATGGATCCAAACCGTCCCACCTTTATGTAGTGGTCTTTTTGACCATTACCCCGTTTCCCCATATTTAGTGTTAAAAAGACCATCTACCCCGTTGTCCCCATTATGTTGCCCCCCTTTGGGCGTGTACTCTACAGTCCGGGTTTCCCCCCCCCGCTGCCACCCCCCACTTTAAGGGGGAAAAAATATATGAATGAAAAAAAAATAAAAGTTTTAAAAATATGTTTACTGGTTAAAAACGAATGAAAAACGCGTTAATATTTCTATTATAAAAATTTTTTAACTTTTTACTGTCTCATTGGTAATTATTTACTTTCACAATTTATTTTAATATAAGTTTCCCTTCCCCCTCCTAGGATACGCACGCAAATGCTCAAGTCTTTACCCTAAATAGTTTACTATCTTTGGTAATTTCGTTGCCTGTAACCACTTTTAACGATAGCCCCGGAAATGCTCAAGTCGTCATCCTAATCTATTTTACTATTTTGGTAATTCATCGCACTGTTACCATTTAACGATAGCATATGAAATGCTCAAGCTTTATCCAATAAAGTTACGTATCATCCATTTCCCAAAACTTTTCCCCTCTCATTTTTTTTTCTTTTCCCCTTTTTTTCCCCTTTGTCCTCACACGGCTGGCTTGACAGTTACATTTCCCCCCCTTGCAATTTGGGGGCTTGGGCCCCCCGGGTCCGTCAACACATCCTACCTTGGGACCCTTTACCAAGGGCGAGAATATCACCTCCCACAGGCGACTTAACTCAATGAACGTCGAGCTGCTTCTCTAATTATCCTAACCTAGAATCCCCGTTCTCACCTCGTTTCGCTACGTGTCTGATTACTACTGGCTTAAAATATAAGCCTAACCAGTGATTCAGGAATGAGGCGTGGAGGAAAATTCCTCGTTAGCTTGTTGATACTTATGTGTTATTTCATCTCTTCCCCTATTAATGTAATTTCTCGCGTTACACTTATATACAGAGGAATTAGCAATTAGGTTGAGAAATTCAGGCTATGGGATAAGGGTTGGGGAGGAAAAGTTGAGCAGTTTAATATATGCTGACGACATAGTTGTCATGAGTGAGGACAGTGGAGAACTTCAGGAGATGTTACATATAGTCGCACAGTATGGGAGGGATTTTGGTATGAAATTTAACAGTGAGAAAAGTCAGGTCCTGGTTATAAATGGAGAGGCAGCAGATGAGGGTAGGAGTTGGGAAATGGGAGACCTGAGGATAGGGCGCACCGAGTCATATAAATACCTAGGTATCACGGTAGATGGGAAGGGAGCAGATAGGACGAAACAGGATAAAATAGGAAAAGCAAATCAGTGGGTGGGAAGGCTTGGTAGTGTAGCAAGATGTAGGGCAAACAGGTATGAGGTAGTAAGAGGGTTGTGGAAAGGCATGGCAGTACCGAGCCTCATGTATGGGGCAGAGTGTATGAGGTGGACGGTAGGAGAGCTAGACAAGTTAGAGGTAGTACAGAAACAGGGTAGGTAGACTTGCACTAGAGGCAAACAGGTATGTAGCAGTGGAGGCGATCAGGGGAGAGGCAGGGTGGAGTACCTTTGCGGAGAGAATAGGAAAGTCAGTGCTTAATTACAAAATCAGGCTTAGAAAAATGGATGAAAACAGGTGGGCTCGAAAAGTTTATGAGTGGATAGGGCAGAGTAGTAAATGGAATAGATCAAGCAGACGGTGGGAGAGGAAATGTGGGTTACAGGGTTTCACAGATAGGATACACCAGTCTAGTGAGGGGGAGTTAAAGCGAAAGGTGAAAGACCAAGTTCAGAGGCAGGGCAGGGAGATGTGGAGACAGAGGATGGAGGGTAAGAGTTCTCTGAATTGGTACAAGGGGAAGACCACACCAAAGTGTGAGGTCTTTTATGATGGTGGCTTGGGGAGTAGTTTAATATTTAAAGCAAGGACTAAATCTTTGGAGGTCAATAGTAGAACATATAGATGGGCAAACGAAGGAAGCAAGATATGTCAAATGTGTATGGGTAGACTAGATGAAACTGTATATCACCTGGTATTAATGTGTCCAAGGTATGATGAGGAAAGAGAGCGGCTTATAGCAATAGTGGCACAGGAGGTAGGCGGGGATCAGTGGGATAGAGTGGCAGAGGGGAACATAGATGGGATAATGGAATTTCTTTTAGGTTTGAGTAGGGTACAGGACACAAATAGAAGAATCATCGAAGGGGTTAAAGTATTTTTAGAAAAGGCTTGGGTAAAAAGAGCAGAGAGTTAGGGCCTCATACAAGCCCTGAGGGAGCCAGCCGGAAAATAGGCTTTGAACCAGATGAAAACCGCGGTTTAGCTCCCCACCTGGAAAGAAGAAAAAGAGTGTTCTTCTTCTTCTTGTGACCTTTTCTGCTTATTAGCGCTTTGTAGGTCGTCTGTCAGGCTCGGGATCGAACTTGACACAGTCATATCAGAGAGAGGATAGCAAAGGCAGGACTGAGGTACAGAGCTAGACTGCAACGAATGGATGACAGCAAATGGGCAAGCAAGGTTTGGGACTGGAATATATATGGGAAGTGGATGAAAGACTCAGTAAAAGTGGAAAGATGGACAGGTGAACTGGGAATGTTTGTGACAGGAGTGATGAGACATCCCAGCTAACCATCACCGCGGGCCGACGTAGGCCGTAGAGCGGCGAACGGCGGCCGCCGGCGGCAAATTTACCTCCGTTAGCCTCCGGAGGCCGCTGGTGTATTTCGACGGGATGTAATGTAAATTCAATTGNGCTTCTCGGATCAGTGGATAGAGTGGCAGAGGGGAACATAGATGGATAGGGAATTTCTTTAGGTTGAGTAGGGTACAGGACACAAATAGAAGATCATCGAAGGTTAAGATTAGAAGGCTGGTAAAGAGCAGAGAGTAGGGCCCATACAAGCCTGAGGAGCCAGCCGGAAAATAGGCTTTGAACCAGATGAAAACCGCGGTTTAGCTCCCCACCTGGAAAGAAGAAAAGAGTGTTCTTCTTCTTCTTGTGACCTTTTCTGCTTATTAGCGCTTTGTAGGTCGTCTGTCAGGCTCGGGATCGAACTTGACACAGTCATATCAGAGAGAGGATAGCAAAGGCAGGACTGAGGTACAGAGCTAGACTGCAACGAATGGATGACAGCAAATGGGCAAGCAAGGTTTGGGACTGGAATATATATGGGAAGTGGATGAAAGACTCAGTAAAAGTGGAAAGATGGACAGGTGAACTGGGAATGTTTGTGACAGGAGTGATGAGACATCTCAGCTAACCATCACCGGCGGGCCGACGTAGGCCGTAGAGCGGCGAACGGCGGCCGCCGGCGGCAAATTTACCTCCGTTAGCCCTCCGGAGGCCCGCTGGTGTATTTTCAGACGGGATAATTTACTATGTTGAAAATTAATGCACAGAATTTCAAGAATTGAATATTTCTATGTGTAAACATTTTGAAACAACAGTTATATGATTATCTTGATGTAATATTACATCAGTAGTGACAGGCAATGGCAGCTTGACGTCAATCCTCCGGAGGCCCGCTGGGCGCTGGTACGTAGTTGTAAGTGGGAAATATTCATTTCATATTATATATATTAACTCAGTAATATACATAGTATCTCAATATCGGTACCATCACTATTATTAGGCCTGTTCAAGCTATTAAAAATTGTTATAAAAGTTTTTATAATAGTTTATAGAAATTATCATATATCCCCAGCAAACACAAAGACGGAGGGCCTCCGGAGGCCCTCCGTATGTCTTATCGGCGGCCCGACGGAAGTGTACGACGTAGGGCCGCTGGGAATTTGCTCAGAGGCTCACCGGCGGGCCGCTCCCAGCGGCCCGCCGTAGGGCATATGACCATTTGCCGCTGTTATATTAACTGATTGAGGAATATTTATGGTTATACTTTCTAAGTATATTGCAGATATAGTAATGTTTTAAGGGGTGTTGCACAACCCATTAGCCGATTAATAGACTAATGGGCTGTTCAACACTTATAAAAACATTACTATATAATGCAATATGCTTAGAAAATTTAACCAGAAATATTCCTGTGTCGTTATCCAGTAATACGATGAAAAGGAGATTGCTAGGATCATAATTGCTACGGACATTGTTTATTTCATATGTACAAAAACATTTTCGTTATTGAGTTTACATGCTGGTGTACGTGGAACACTGAACGGCGTGAACAGCCATGTAGAAGGATATAGGTTGCGGCGAACAACATAACAACATCCACCCACTCGTGCGTTTTCCAAGTAACTGATTATTTTCACTCAGACACAGCGCCAGGCGCAGTCAAGGAATTCCTAAAAAAACGTGTCGTACTGCAATTATTTATATTATTCAGTCTATTTCGATATAATGGTGGAGCGAAAACATGTTATAACTAAGTTCTCATTATGTTATCGACTGGTTAAGGGTGACAATTTAAGCCTTTTGTGAGTTTTAAACCCTTTGTAATGGCTATCGTACGTCTGGCAGTTTAGTACATTGATAGCTGGGAAAAGATTTCAAATAATATTCTATTCTAAATCATGATATTATTCATATGTTAACTCCATCATCTACATATTCCTTATTAGGTGTGCCGTTGAGTATTAATATGTGTTGATAATATGTTGGAAGTTATTGAAATAAGGGAAAATATGACCCTGTGTTATTCCGTAATAATCTTCGCCGCGGTTAATCAAGTGTTATTTTTATATGATACTAGCTATACACACACAGACTAACTGATAACCTTTTTCCATGTAAACTCCTTCCTATGTACGTATCTCATCTTTATTTCTATGTATCTCTCGGTGTTCCTGATAAAGCTGGAAATATTTGAAATAAACTGATATATGATAATTTCTATAAACTATTATAAAACTTTTATATAACAATTTTTTAATGCTTGAACAGCTACTAAGAGTTATGGTACCGATATTGATATCTAGTTATATTACTGAGTTAATATATATAATATAAATGAATATTTTTCCACTTACAAATACGTACCAGCGCCCAGCGTGCCTCCGGAGGATTGACGTCGTTGCCACTGCTTGTCACTACTGATGTAAGACTACATCGCAAGATAATCATATAACTGTTGTTTTCAAATGTTTACACATAGAAATTATTCAATTCTTTCTTGAAATTCCTGTACTTAATTTTCAACATAGTAATTATCCCGTCTGAAAATACACCAGTGGGCTCCGGAGGGCTGACGGAGGTAATCTGCCGCCGCGGCCGCCGTTTTGCTCTCGGCTCTACGCTAACGGGTCCGTCCCCGCCGTGATGGTTAGCTGGTCGTTTATTTCAAATATGTTCCAGCTTTATTCAGGAACACCCAAAATACTAGAAATAAAGATGAATACGTACAATAGGAAAGGGGTTTTACATGGAAAAGGTTTTATCAGTTTGTCTGTGTTTGTAATTAGTATCATATAAAAATAACATTTTGTTAACCGCGGCCGAAGATTATTCCGGGATAAACACAAGTCATATTTTCCCTTATTTTCAATACTTCCAACATATTATCACACATATTACTACTCAAACGGTACACCTACTAAGGATATGTAGATGATCGAGTTTACATATGAATATGATCATGATTCTAGAATAGAAGATTAATTTGAAATCTTTTTCCCAGCTATCAATGTCTAAACTGCCAGACGTACGATAGCCATTCAAAGTGTTTAAACCACAAAAGGCCTAAATATTGTCACCCTTACCAGTCGCTAACAATATGAGAACTTAGTTATAACAAGTTTTTCCGCTCCTTCATTTATATCGAAATAGACCTGAATAATATAAATAAGTGCAGTACGAAACGTTTTTTTAGAATTCATTGACGGAGCTTGGCGCTTGTGTCGTGAATGAAGTGTGTTGTGAGTGAACATAATCCGTTACTTGGAAACGCGCGAGTGGGTGGATGTTGTTATGTTGTTCGCCGCACCATATATCCTTCTACATGGCGTGTTCACCGCTGTTCAGTGTTCCACGTACACCAGCATGTAAACTCATAACGAAAATGTTTTTTGTACATATGAAATAAACAATGTCCGTAAGCAATTATGATCTAGCATCCCTTTTGATCGTATACTGGATACGACACAGGAAGATTTCTGTTTAAATTTCTAACTATTGCAGTATATAGTAATGTTTTTTATAAGGTGTTGAACAGCCCATGTCTCTTCATCAGGCTAATGGGTTGGTGCACACCCCTTAAAACTTACATATCTGCAATATACTTAAAATTATACCATAAATATTCCTCATCAGTTAATATAACGCGGCAAATGGTCATATGCCCTACGTCGGGCCGCTGGGAGCGGCCCTCCGGTGAGCCTCTGACAAATTCCCATCGGCCCTACGTCGTACCTCCGTCGGCCGCCGATAGACATACGGAGGGCCTCCGGAGCCTCCGTCCTTTGGTTTGCTGGATGGGATTATGGTCTGTATGGCAAAAAAGGAAATAATAGGAGAGTTGGAGAGACAGGGAAGAATAATGGCTGGATGGAAATGATGAGAAATCAACCTGGAATAGGTACAGGAGAAAGGACCATCCACGGTATGAAAGGTTTCCTATGATGGTGGCTATGGGAGGGGGATTTACTCTTCAAGCCAGGACAAAGGTCGCTGGGAGTAAATAGTCGTATGTACAATGGAGAATGGTGGCAGCAAGGTGTTGGGATGTGTGTGACATGGGAGGAGTGGGATGACAACCTTGGACACTTTAAATGCTGGAATGTGGAACGTTATGAGTATGCTAAACAAGATGTTGTAGTAAGTGGGAGGAGAGGTCGGAGTGGAGATTGGCGAGAGATTGAGAGAACAGGAGAGTGGAGGATGCTAGAGCAAAATAATAGGCTAGGTGAACATAGAAACAGAATGGGTGAGGTTTGAGAAGAGGGTGTTTAGTCAGGATGCACTCTGTCCCCAACCTTGTTTAGTCTGTATACTTTACTACTATACTATAGTCTGAGAACTGCAGTAAGGTGAGAAGAATGGCTGCAGGAGTGAGAGTAGGAAATGACAAAATAAGCTTGTTAATGTATCCAGATGATATTGTATTATGAGTGCGTCGGCCGAGGAACTCCAGAGCCTGTAGAAGTGGTGAATGAGTTGGGAGAGAATTTGGAGTAGGATTTAGCAGTGAGAAAAGTAAGGTGATGATAGTAAATAGAATCAGAGGATGAGAGAAACGCTACATGGAGACTGGGAGAAAATGAATTAGAACAAACTAGGGAATAAGTACCTAGTGATGTGCATGAGTTCCAATGGATTGGAACAGCAAAGGCTGAAAAGATCAGCCGGCCAATCAGTGGGTTTGGATCGACTTGGGAGTGGTTGGCAAGTATGAGACAAGGAGAGGTGATGTCAGGAGTCTCGCTGAGGATGGTCGAGGGTCCATTTGAACGCTAATGACCTCCGACCCACCTACCTAGCCCTGAAGAAGCTCCGTTCCAACTCTCCTTCTCGGGCGAGTGCTATTCGAACGCAGATGTTCTCCTCGTGTGGAACATGGTGGGCAGATGGCTCGTTGGGCCTGAGTACTTTGGGCGTTTGTTTACGTGGACCTCCAACTGAGCCAAGCTTCACACCACTGGGTTACAGGCAGTGGATGCCGATCCTCCATTGACGAAACCGCCCCTCTCTCTCTTGACGAAGTCAGAGTATGTAGCAAAGTTGATTGTGAAAGGCAGCTGGTGTTTTGTAATATCGTGCGGAGGCTTCCTCACAGCTGGGGGTGAGGGCCATGACGCGGTTGCATGCTGTCCTGACTGCCTGTGGCAATCATGTACCATTCCTCCTGAACGGAAAAGTGGCTGGTCGTCCTATCTGTAAAGGGAAGGGGCCGTCAGGACTGCAACATTACCGCGGTATTACACTGCTCAGCGTACCAGGCAATGTGCTTGCCCATCTATTGCTGATACGAATTTCGCAGTCAGCGGTGACGCTATCAGAGACCTCAGCAGTCTGGGTTCACTCCTGGTAATCACAACGGACCGTATCCTAGCGCTTTGTGTCCTGGTGGAAACGCCGCGACGTGAGTTTCGACAGGGGATGCTTGCAGCCTATGTTTGATCTCAAGAAGGCGTTTTGACTCAGTGCAATCGTGAGTCACTCTGGGATCGTCCTGCGACTTTCGAGGGATGCTGCAAGGACTATTGGTTTGATAACTGGTCTGTAGTCTGGGACTGGAGTGCTGTGAAGTGTGGGGCAGGTGTATCCAAGCTTCTTTCCCTGTGAATACAGGAGTGAGGCAGGGTGCGTCCTTGGCCCCATCCACTTTTCAAACGCTTGTATGGACCGGGTATTTTTGGGGGGAACAAGGTTTGTAGATCAAAGTGATTGTTGAGCATCCTCCGGCAACACAGATCACTGATCTTGTTTTTTTTGCCGATGATGCAGTAATCTTTGCTGAGTAGCTGGAGGTCCTGGTGATGGCTCTCGAGGGCGCTGCCGAGGAGGCAAAGCCTTTGGGCCTTGAGTCTCCTTGGCTCAAGACCAAGGTCCAGGTATTTGGAGACTTACTAGATGAAGCAAGTACAGTCTGTTCATAGCGTGTGGGCGATGACATTGCAGATCTTGGAAAGTTTTACATACCTTGGTAGCGCAGTCCATAATTACGGCGGGTCACGTCAAGAGTCTTACGACGGATTGGCATAGCCCACGGTGTTATGGACTCGCTTAAGAGGGAGTATTTGGCGTTGTCGGTACCTGTGCAGGAGGACAAAGAATCCCGGATCTTCAGTCGCCTTGTGACCCTTGTCTTACTCTATGGTTGTGCGACTGGACACTAAATAGTGACTTGAAGAGACAAATCATGCCTTTGGTAATAAGTGTCTTTGCAGATCATGGGGTATCGCTGGGATATTACGTGTCAAATCCAGCGATTGCACCGTGAGACCCGGAATCGAGGCCTATATTACCTGCATAGTCCGTCAGCGCCCAACTTTCGGCTATAATGGGCATGGTGGGCACGCTACCCAAACTGAACCGATCCTTCCCATCGGGTTGATCTGTAAGAGACAATCCGGCGTGGAGGAGGCCAGGGGGCGCCACAAGGCTCGTGGCTGGGGCAAGTTTGATGTTTCTGGTCGAGAGCTGCTTGGTATGGGAAAAGGAGCCTGCATGGGAACTCGCGCGTGGTGACCCCCCGGAGTGGCGTCGTAGGGTGGGCGAGGCGACGCGCCCCCCGGCGTATGCCCCAATGATTGATTGAAGTATGATGTTGTTGAGGGAAGTGTGGAAAAGTGTGGCTGTCCCAAGCATTATGTATGGTATGGAGGTGATTGCATGGAATGAGAGTGGAATAGAGATACGTTGGAAGTGGGACAAAATAAAGTAGCAAGGAATGGCACTGAATGCACCCAGTATGCCAGCGCCTGAAAGGTTTAAGAGGTGACATGGGATGGAGTAACATTTAGGAGAGACATTCGAAAAGCAACACTCAGTATAGATCAGACTGAACGATGGAGGACAACAAGATTGGCACGAAAGTTTATTTGTGGAGTGAATGTAACACAGCAAACTAAAGAACGGAGGGCCTTTGGATGCACTCCTTATGTCTTATCGGCGGCCCGACGGAAGTGGTACACGTAGGGCCGCTAGAATTTGCTCAGAGGCTCACCGGCGGCCGCTCCCAGCGGCCGCCGTAGGACATATGACCATTTTGCCGGGGGCTGTTATATTAACTGATTGAGGAATATTTATGGTTATATTTCTAAGTTATATTGCAGATATAGTAATGTTTTTAAGGGTGTTGCAACAAACCATTAGCCGATTAATAGACTAATGGGCTGTTCAAACACTAAAACACATTACTATATATGCAAATATGCTTAGAAATTTAACCTAAATATTCCTGTGTCGTTATCCAGTAATACGCGAAAAGGAGATTGCTAGGATCATAATTGCTACGGCATTGTTTATTTCAATAGTACAAACCATTTTCGTTATTGAGTTTACATGCTGGTGTACGTGGAACCCTGACCGGCGTGAACAGCCATGTAAAAGGATAAAGGTTGCGCGACCACATACAACATCCACGCCACTCGTGCGTTTGTCTAAGTAACTGATTATTTTCACTCAGACACAGCGCCAGCGCCGCAGGAATTCCTAAAAAAACGTGTCGCACTGCAATTTTTCTATTATTCAGTCATTTCGATATATGAAGGACCGAAAACATGTTATACAAGTTCTCATTATTTATCGGGAGGACCCTGTTTAAGGGTGACAATTTAAGCCTTTTGTGTGTTTTAAACCCTTTGTAATGGCTATCGTACGTCCTTGCAGTTTAGACCTTGATATCTTGGAAAAGATTTTCAATAATATTTCTATTCTAACATCATGATATATCATATTCATATGTTAACTCATCATCTAGCATATTCCTTATTAGTGTAGCCGTTGAGTATTAATATGGTTGATATATTTTGGAAGTTATTGAAATAAGGGAAAATATGAGACCTTGTGTTATTCCGTAATAATCTTCGTCGCGGTAATCAGTGTTATTTTATATGTATACTAATTACACACACACAAACTGATACCCTTTTTCCATGTCAACTCCTTCCTATGTACTTATCGTCATCTTTATTTCTATGGATCTCAGGGTGTTCCTTATTAAGCTGGAATATTTGAAATAAACTATATATGATAATTTCTATAAACTATCATAAAACTTTTATAACAATTTTTTATAGCTTGAACAGGCCTATAATAGTGATGTACCGATAATTGGAATACTATGCATATTACTAGAGTTTAATATATAATAATGATGAAATGAATATTTCCCACTTCAAATCGTACGCAGCGCCCAGCGGCCTCCGGAGGATTAACGTCAAGCTGCCCTGGCCTGTCACTACTGATGTAATACTACATCAAGATAATCAT
>JACEEZ010024191.1:0-16033 GCA_016584305.1 Chionoecetes opilio
TCCGACTACTATGGCCCGGGTTTTGATAAAATCGAGGTGTGGTTGGGGTACTTGCATCTTTATGGTGCCAAGAAGCGTGCCTTCCAGCGAGCTTATCACCCTTTCCCGACCTATATGGCCCTGATAAATGTGGGAAGGGGTGCGCCGGGGGGAGGCAGGCTGTGTGAGGCAAATTGTCTTCTCTGTGACGTCATCAGCAAGTTTCGTGCCACGGCTGGAACCGGGCTGTTGTTTTTCCCGCGCTTTTTACAAAACTCAACGTTTTTTAGGGAAATAAGGCGTGGAAATGATGATTTATTGTGGATTAGGTATTTTGAACGAACATTCAACATCATTATGCAAAAAAAAAATGGGTCTGGACGTTTTTTTAAGAGAATCATCACAATCGATGACTGCCAATTTGGGTTTTGGCTAGAAAGTCAACTACCAATGCAATCTTCATCACAAGACATCTGCAAGAGAAATATAAGAAGAAGAGGCTGTATCATCTGTTTGTGGATCTGGAATAGGCATTCAACGGATTCCAAGAAGAGCAATTAGATGGCATTAGGGAAGACAGAAGGTACCGGAAAGAATTTGTATTGTTAGTAATACACTGTATGAAGGCTCGAGATCAAGAGTGAGAGTAGTGGATGAACTCAATGCCTTTGAGATAGGTGTGGGGGGCATAAAGGGGTCATTTCTCAGTCCTCTTTGGTTTGTGGTAGTGATTGGAAGAGGCCACACAGGAATGCAGAACAGGGATACATGGGTGCTGCTATATGCAGTTGATTTAGTCTGACAGCTGAGACAAAGGAGGAAGTTGAGAGGAAATTTATAAATTGGAAGCAAGCAATGGAGAGAAGAGGTCTGAAGGTGAATATGTCCAAGACGAAGAGATGGTAACAGGCAAGAAATGGAGCAAAATATACAAGTGGGAAGGTTTCTCTGTGGATTTTTGCAGTAGTGGAGTAGTATAAACTCTATTCGTTGCAAGGAATGTGACAAGTATTGCCATATAAAAGATGTTCAGGACTAGGACTATCTGAATAGGAGTGGTAGATTTCGGCTGTCCAGCGTGTGTAAGAAGAATCAACGGAGGGGACCGCAAGAAGAGGAAGAGGTAGAAAAATATATTTTAGTGATTGGTTTATGTAATAGAAGAAGTTAAATAGTTTTTATTATCTTGGGGGACATGTTAGATAGCGAGAGTTGAGTGGAAAGAGCAGTAAGAACACAGGTAACAACATGGATGAAGTGGAGAGAGATAGCGGGACTGCTGATGAACAAGAGTTTCCAATAAAAAAATAGAGAAAGAGTATTTAAAGCATGCATAAGATCAGTATTGATGCATGGTTCGAGACTGGGCTTTGACAAGAAGTTTGGGAAAATGTGTTGGTTGGTTGTGATCAGAGAATGTTGAGGTACTGTATATGACTGGGATCTGTTTTATGAGGTATATGATACTGTATTTTGAGGTATGTATATGTTGAGGCTGGGTCACACGGAGAGATGAAGCGTCCCGTGAGGAGGTGGCAAGATAAATTTGGATTGAAGAGTTGAATACAGTGCTGAGAGTAATAAGACCGAGGTGCTTTGGACACATGAAGAGGAGAAAAGTTGGTGAGGCTTGGGGAGAGCTGTTGGAGTGGAAGTGCCAGGTGAAAGAGATAACGTAGATGAATACAAGACTGATGCGGATAAAGATAGTGATAGGTAAGGAGAGGTGTATGATGGAGCTTTGGGAACGTGAAGAGTAGAAAAGTTGGTGAGGCATTGGGAGAGCTGTTGGAGTGGAAGTGCCAGGGGGGGCCGTGCACCGGGCAGGCCAAGGAAGACATGGAGGCACTGTGTTGACGAGGATCTGGCAGCATTGGGGATTGAAAAAGGTTGAGGCAATGGATAGAGATAAATGGAAGCGTATCATCGACCGTCTAACCTCATAAAATGTAATGGGATAAAACTGACGTCAAACAAGAGAAAGAAATATGTACTGACATAGACCACTGTAAATCTGGACTGCGCACGGAATATCGGCCTGTTGCTCAATGGCCCCCAAAGTCGGAGCGCCTGTTTTCAACTTCACTGTTCCCCCGGTAACCAGGAAGGATATCGACGCGAATTTTTGTAGACTTTCAGTTCATAAAAGAAAGGATTCAGTTTCAAACAAAAACAAACATAATTTTTTGTCAAGTGCAAAATATATATATTTATATAATATATAATATATATATATATATTTTATTATATATATATAATATATATATATATTATATATAAAATATAATATATATATATACTATAAAAATATATTATATATATATAATAATAATATATATATATATATATATATATATATATATTATATGCACACACACACACACACACACACACACAAACTATCAAACAATAACTTCACTATGCCAGGCAACACACTACATAATAAACAAAACTATTTTTAAAGAACTAGGCTACACACTAACAAACAATAAACTAACTATACCAGGCTACACCTCATCATCATCATTATAAAAAACCCGTCGCCGTGGTTTAGAAGGGTGGGCAGGGTAAGGCTCAGGGAAAGAGAAAACAAACAGTAGAAGTAGTAAAGATCACCCAGTGAAATGGGTCACACAGCCTTTCACTCTCCCATTCAAGCCTTTAAAAGGTACTTCAAAGACTTCCCCCCAACGCACATTTATCCACAAAATAAGGGGGCCTCACCTGAGTGTGAGCTACACACTAATGAACAATAAATACAAAACACTCAGCCTTCAACTTTTAGTTTATACGAATTGCAACTAGTCAACTTTTTCATCTTGTCTGTGTTTGGTTGCGCGACACTTGCACTGTTTTTACGCTTGGCATTCACTTCACTATTATTTTTTATGCTGTAATTATAGATGTGAAGGCATTGAACAGGGCACCCACATTGAAAAGTACACCTTCTCGAGAAAACAGTGGTTGTTGGCACAGCGCACTGTGGGTCGTCTTCCTCCCCAAGGGGTGCCCAATGACCTGCTGGAAGGTCGCCTTGGGCTTGCTGCAGCCGAACAGGGTATACCTCGTCGCCTTCTCCTCCAAAGCCACCTGTATATGTGGCACACGTCCTTGGTGAGAGAGACAGCAAACTGGGAGGGACACACCAGCCTCCCGCGACTCAACAAATCTGTGAATAATTTCACGGGGATGACCTCATCCTGCCCGCCCTAACTCCACATCCCCGTCGTCACCCACTTGTACGTTCACCTCGGCATGTTTACGTGAAGTCTCCTCCTTGTTCATAAGGAGGTCATAGCAGGACCCACACTTGTAAATGTTTAAGACCGAATGTGTCAGGTAAACGGCACGGAACAATTGATTTTGACACAAGGGCTTTGGATTTGGTAGCAACCTTTTATGTCACAGTAAAAAAACATGCACGGAATAAAAAAAACAAAAAAAAAAAAACACACTTATGGATATGAGTGCGGTAGTACAGCTTTCCCACACCAATCGTTCTAGTGAAACTGACGATCCCCGTTGGGGCCAGTATGCAGCGCGGTGATTTCAAAACACGGCGCGTTTAAACGTCCAGGATATAGTGGTCTATGGTACTGACAATCTACACTTCTCCTTACCTATTACTATCTTTTTCCACATCAGTCTTGTATTTATCTACTTTATCTATTTCACCACGGCATTCTATAATAAAGGGCAGATAATGGCTCGGACTTGGTAGGAAGAAGAAATAGAAAAGTTCAATTCTTAAATACTCCAACAGTAAAACAATAACTGGTAAAATAAAAACCACACTAAAAGGTTGAAATGCAAAAAAAAATTTAAAAACTGCACAGCATGGGATTGAAATTTTATTTTTAATTCAGAAAAATGAAAAAGAAAATTTTTTAAACCCTGTGAGGGAGAAATAAAGGAAACCCATGTTTCCCTTCTACTCGGTTTGATGCATGAAAAAGTTGGGGGCAAAAAGGGATGGAATAATTCTGAGCCCTAGTAAAAAAATAACAGAAACTAAAAAAACCCCGTAATTATATTTTTTGTTTCTTTCTCAATCCCCAAAGAACAGTTTCATTTTTCCCTACCTTTTAAAATGCTTTAATTGTCATGAAATCAAATTTGTGTGAAAGGCTCTGACTCCTGAAGCAGGGAATGGTACATCGGGGACGAAACTAAAAACCAAGGGGGTTGATTTGCCTTTTTTGTTTGTCCCCCCAGGGGCCGGGGGGAAAAACCATGAGGGAGTAAAAGTTATTTAGCTCTAGCACACGTTGCAATGAGCAGAAATGGAAGCAAATCCTAAAAGCAATAAAAAAATTATACGAAGACCTGGGCTGTGAGACCCAAAGCATTTATCACCAGCTCAAAATTTAAAACCCCCTTTATAAAAACACCTATAATTTTTAAGTTTTAAAGTTTTTAATCATTAAAAAAACGGGCAATACAACACAAATAATGAGCGTTAGCAAAATTACCTCAACAATTTTACCCTACAAAACCCACCACTTTCAAAAAAAAAATTTTTCCCCGGAAACAAATATTTAAATTGCTGCTGAAAAAAGGATTTTCACCCATAAGTAAGTTGAAGTGTTTTTTCATCAAACCACGAAAATAACTCTGAGCTTCAAAAATCCTTTTTACCTATTGGAATAATACGCAAAAAAATTTGCTGGGGGCCACCAATCTTACAAAAACAAAATCTTACGAAAGGAGTGGAAAATAAAAATGGGGAGGGAGGAAGTTTGAGGTTGAAGAAATAGGACCAGACATTTTTCTTTTTTTTTTTATTTTTTTAAAAAAGAGGGGCAGAAAGTTTTCTGGGTCAAACCCAGTACTTTTTCATATATATATATATAATTAAACAAAGGGGCTCATTAACAATGGAAAAAAGTGCCAAAGAAGTGGAAGAGAGCAAAAATAGTAAAAATATAAAAAAGGGGAAAAAGGATGAACCTTTAAATTAGCCCAAAGGGGCCCATTGACTAAACAATATGTAAGATATGGGGAGAAGTAATAAAAAAAGGCAATGGAAAATTTAGAAAATGAACGTATAAAACAGCCCGGGCCCGTAGCTTTTGGGAAAAAGGGGGATCATTTTTGTAAACCAAACCAAAATAAGCTTTTACTCAAGATTAATGATAAAACAAAAAGAAAGAGAGGGAAAGGGGCGGGGATTGTGTAAAATTAGATCTTAAAAAGGCTTTTGATAAAGTTCCCCATGAGAGGCATTTTTTAAAAACTGGAAAATATAGTGGAATCACAGGGATGTAAAAACCTGGAGGAAAGTTATTTTAGAGGAAGAGAAATGAGAACAATAGTAAGGATGAAAATTCTGAATGGGGGAAAAGGTTTTAGGGGGGCCCCCCACAAGGATCAGTGTTGGCACCAAAATTTTCACGATTTAGGGTCAATGACATGACGTGAAAAAAAAAAATTTAAAATAGTTTGTTTGCGGATGATGAAAACTTTTTGGGGGGGGAGAAATAAAAGTTTTTAAAAGATTTTGAAACACTAAAAAAATGACCTAAAAAGATCTACGAATGGAGCGGGAAGATGGGAAATGGAAATTAATGGGGGAATCCCTTTTTTTAGGGGCTTAAAAATTTTGCTGCATTTGGAAAAACCACCCTGTTTTTGGAAAAGAAATTTCTAGGAATAAAAAAAAAAAAAAAAAAAATTCAAATGGTAGGCGTAGAAAAATCTACCGTTTTTCTCGGTAGGGGGGGTTGGCCCCGTTTTCTTTTCCCTCTGTCTCATGTTTTTTGGCGTATTGTAAAAAATTTTTAAGCTTGGATGCAAAAAAGTATTAGTGGGAAGCCCTAAGGCAGTCTACTGATTTTCCATGGAATGTTACTCCCTTTCCATGTCAAGACCCACTCTTTGTGGGGGATGCATAACTGGGGTCATAGTCTCTGGCATGGAGGCGTACTTTCCACACATTTCTCTAATCCTAAAGCCCGTAAACCCTTTGGGTTTTTAACTCTGTTGTTTTCGCTGTCCGAGAAAAGAGAGGTGGTCAAAAAACCGGTCCCCGTAAGATCCTTTCCCCTTGGAAATTTCATGCCCTTTATTTTTTTCTGCCCGTAATCATCCCAAATTTTTTATTTCCCAAATTTCCCAAAAAACTTTTTTCATTCATAGAAAATTAAAAACTTTCTGAAAAAAAATTTCCCTCTCGGGATTCTGGCCCATCAAGCAAAAAACTTTTTCTAACAATTTTTCTTCATTTTTCCCTCCTATGTTTCACCTGGATGGCTCCACAGCTGTTCATCATTTAAAGCTGAACTTTTCACTAAAACCCTTTTGCAAAAAATTTTCCATTTGGTTGTGAAGGGCTTTTTTCCTCCTTCCCCCCCCACCCCTGATATATTATCCCCCTGTCATTAAGATCCTTAATAATGATTTTTTTTTCCCCCTTTCGGGGGGCCTAGACCCTGGGAAGGGGGCTTACGATCCGACGGAGTCCCTTTTTGTTCTAAAAAACTGGGGCTTCTGTGCTTGCCCCCTCCCTGGTCAGACTTTTCCGTCTTTGTCTATCTTTTCCCATTTTCCCTTTCCCTTGCGGGAAGTTTGCTCACACCCCAACCTTTTCCTAAAAAGGGTGAACGTTCTAACCCTTTCCCAAACTCCCCCCTTAGTTTTAAATTCCGGGCCTTTCTAAATTTTTAAATTTCTAAAATTAAAATAAAAAAGATTTTTAAAGCATCAAAAAGGCTCAAAATTTCTTCTATCTAAATCTTCAGTAGGGTTTTCCGGAAAAGGGGCGATCACTGGCGATTTCTAGCTTTCCAAACGGGAATCTTGGTATCCACCTTTAGGGGTTTCGGTAAAAACTTTTGCTGTTGCCCTTAAAACCAATAAAAATTTTTTTGAAAACAGCCCTGGCACAAATTTTTAAATTTCCCCAAAATACCCCATTGGGTTTTTCTATCCTTCTCTCTTACCTTCTTTTTAAAGGGTTTCCTTTCAAACCGTTTCTTTTGCAGCACTGTAAAAGGGGAAATTGTTCTTCTCCAAAATCTTTTCAATGGTGGTTTTCCCCCAGGGTTTTCTGTCCTATCACCCACTCTCTTTCTATTATTTATTAATGATCTTCTAAGTCAAAACTCAAAGCCCTATCCACTCCTACGCTGAGGATTTTTAACCCTGCTTTTTTCCAACTGGGTTTTATTAGACCCCAAAAACTCAAAGGAACAAAAGTGATTCACGGAGGGGTGCCCCCGAACCCTTTAACTTTGATCTTTTTTAAAATTTTTGGATTGGGCAAAGCAAACCTTGTTTTGTTAAATGCCTAAAAAACCCCAATTTTTCACCAAATCTACTCGACAAAAACCTACCAGATAACTATTCCTTTCTTCAATGACACTAAAACTGTCCCCTTTTTCCCAAAATAAACCCTTTAAAGGACTATCCTTTACTAAAAATCTTAACGGGAAATCTAACTTTCTCATTCTTGCTAAAAATTTTTCCAAGAAGTTAGGTGGGGCTGGGGCATCTGAATCCTTTTTTTTTTTCCCCCCCAATTGTTTTGCTCCCCACGGGGGCCTTTAAATCCCCCCATGTATGGAGTAGTCTCAATTTTTGGGGGGGATCCACTCATACAGCTCTACTAAACATGTTGAGTAAAAAGCTTTTCGTCTCATCAACCCCTTTCTCCTCTGACTGACTGTCTTCAACCCTTTAAAAATCACGCCGCAATGTTGTTTCTCTTGCTCCCCTTCTCCCGGGTTTTTTTTCATGTCACTGCTTTTGAACTTGCAAACTGCATGCCTCCCCCCCCCCCGCAGCCCCCCCGCTGCAAAAGATTTTCTACTCTTTCCACCCCTATTCTGCCCAATTTTCCCCAATGCAAGGTTAATCATTATTTTTTACTTTTTTCATCCCTTTCACTGGTAAACTCGGGGAATTTCTTCCTTTTTCATTTTTCCCCCCTTTTCCTATGATTTAAAATGTTTTAAAAAAGAAGAGAAACCCGGGAACCTCCCAAACAAAAATTGGCCTACCCCCTGTTTTTATTTTTTCCCTCTTACGGGTTCCTTCTTTATGGGGACTGGCAATAAAGGGGGCTTTGTGTTATCCTTTTTTGTTGTCCCCTTTGGGCCCATTTTCCTTGTGATGTAAAAAAAAAAAAAAAAAAAGATTTTTTAATGCCAAAAAGTGTAAAGGGAGGAAAGGGTGCAGTGCAAAGAGACAGGGGAGGAAAGTTTTCGTTTGGGAAAGAATGGATAAAAATAAAAGCAAAGGTCAAAAAAGGGACTGGGAGTATGGATTAAGGAAAATTTGGGAAAAAAACCAAAAAAGCATAAAAAACAAGATCACAGGGGGATACAACCGTTGCTGGGGAAATATAAGAATGGCTTTTCAAAATCGGGATGAAGAGATGATAAAGGGAAATTGATAAAAATTCTGTTTTCGCCCAAAGGGTTGGGAATATGCGGCAGTGTTTTGGTCACCACAAAAAAAGGGAAGGATAAAAGGAAGATTGAGGGGAATACAAAGAGCAGCCAAAAAAAATGGCTCCAAGCCTGAGAGTTTTACCATATAAAGAAAGGACTTTCAAGTCTAAAACCCCCAACATTTGAGAAAAGAAAAGGGAAGATTTTATAGCAGTTATAGGGGCATCAATGGGCGGGAAAAAAAAGATAGAGAAGGGTCTGTTTTTGTGGGACGACAGAAAGTAAAAAGAGGTCTTTGAGAAAAAATGAAAAGGACAACATTGCAAGGGGGAAAAAAAAAATACAGCTTCCCGGGGTATAGAAGAAATAGAACCCGGAAAAAACCCTTTGATCCCAAAAGTGTTTAAATTGCAAAAAGTATTCAGGATTTTTAAAAAGGAAAACCTGGATAATAGAAATTTTGGGAGATGGGACAGTACGAGCAAGCTTTTTTTCCCTGTATGTTACAATGGTAAAAAACAACTAGGTACCCACAAAACTCGATTTCCCGGACCACCATTTCCCCGGGTATCGGAAATTTTCCGGCAAAATCCAAGGGCCGGGGTTATTTCAGAGTCTCGGGCCCTTTTTTTTTTTTTTTTTTTTACGTTGAAATGCCTGGTTTTGTTCGTAAAATTTAAAAAAGTTGTCCCGGGCTCCAAGCGGGCCCCCTTTCACCCCTGGTCAGTGTCCGCGCCCCCCCGCCAGGTGGCAGCATGGGCCCCCGCGGGGCGTATTGTTTTTCATTTGGGCACACGACATCCGGTTCACCTGCACCGCCTCCGTCAGTCCCCCCCACTCCCACTGCCCCTGGGGGCAGGGGGCAAAACTCTGAGAATATTTACACTTTCTGTGCCCCCGCCAGGTGGGGAGCAAAGCTCAGGTCGTATTGTTTACATTTGGACACACGACACTCAGGTTCAAACCCGCACCCCCTTTCCCTTAGTCCCCCGACCCCGGCTGCCCCTGGTTTCAGGAACGTCCTTTAGATATTGAAAAACTTTCCGCTGCCCCCGCCAGGTGGCAGAAAGCTCACGGTCGTATTGTTTACATTTGGGCACACGACACCCGGTTCACCTGCACCCCCTCCGTTATTTTAGTCCCCTGCCCCCCACTGCCCCTGGTTTCAGGAAAAGTCTCTTGAGGGGTAGGAACACTTTTCTGTGCCTCCCCCCAAAGGGGCAGCCCTGCTCAGGGGTCGATTTTTTTTACATTTTGGGGACCCCCCACCCCACGGTTCACCTGCCCCCGCCTTTCCCTTAGTCCCCACCCCCACTGCCCCCGGTTCCCGGAAAGTCTCTTGAGACTATTTAAACTCTCTGCTGCCTCCCGCCAGGGGGCAGCATGTCAAACGGTCGATTGTTTTTCATTTAGGCACCGGGGCACCCCCCCAATTTTTGGGTTTACCTTTACCGCCTCCCTTAGTCCCCGGGCCCCCACTGCCCCGGGGGCAAAGGGAAAACCCCCTTTTGGGAACTGAACAAATTTCTTCTTGCCTCCCGCCAGGGGGGAAACATGCTCAAACCTTTGTATTGTTTTTAAAAAAGGGCCCCACGAAAACTCACGGGGTTTACTTGCACCCCCTCCGTTAGTCCCCCGACCCCCCCCTGCCCCCCGGTGCAGGAACGTCTCTTTAGGGCTATTGAAAAAGTTTTTTGCTGGGCCCTTCCGCCAGGTGGCAGCATGCTCCCGGGACGTTTAAAAATCAAAAGGCGGGGTAGTTGATATTTTGGGTGTTTTCCCCGGCCCGTAAATGCTTTGAGTAGGGAAAAAAAAGTCCGGGGGTGGGTAATGGAAAACGGACTGTTGGATTCCCCGGGCTTTTGCGGTTCCCGGACCAAATGCTCCCCCCTATTTGTCCGGGGAAAAAGAGGTTTTTTGTGTAATACACACAAAACACGGGTACTCCCTAGTGTAAATGGTAGCACGCTCGGTTCACAACGAGAAAATCCCCGGGTTCGATCCCCAAGGGGGAGCCCAAGAGAGTGGGCGGACCCTTTTTAAAAACCCAAGCCCCCCTGTCCACCCAGAGTGAATGTATACCGGGTTTTTAGCGACCCGCCCCCGGGTTTGGGGGCTTTGGCCAACACTAAAAACTAGGGATGGAAATGATAAAATGAAAATATGGGGAAAAGGGGGCCCTACGGGGTGTACTCCCCGGCCCTGTAAAATAAACCCCGGTGTATAAAAAAGAACTACTTAAGTCGTTAATGACCGTCAATTTAACCCCCCGGGGGCTCCCCTGCCTCACCTTCATTTATGGCAGCAGCCAAACCCCCATCCTTTCCCTTTAACAGGGGGTGGCCCAAAAAGAAAAAAAAAAAAAACTCTGAAATAAAAAAAATAGGGCGACCAAATCATCCGAGCGCCCCGCGAGGCTGACCGACCGTAGCGAGGGAAAACCCCCCCCGGGGGTCCGGATTTTTTTTTAAATTTTTATCCCCTTTAAGAACCCTTTTGAGAGGTCCGGGGTTTTATCATAATAATTTCTGGTTTCATTTTGCTGTTTTTGTGTCCACAATTTGTCATATGTATATATCTTGGGCCCTACTATATTGGAGTATAATTTTTTACCCTCTGGCCCAAACTGGGTTGCTCCTGCTGTGGCATCCCCGCATTGAATTCTCCCGGCCCCGGAGCCCGCAAACTTGACCCCAGGGGGGGAGTGGGGCCAATCGATCCCCGACCCCTGGGTCACCAGAGCTATCTCACCTGGCTGTGGCTGCGGGAATCCCCCCCAACATATGGCTGTGGGGGCTTTTATTCCACCCCCACTTTCCGGCCCCCTGAGCAAACCCTTTGTAGTGGATTTAGGAGATAAACGGCCGCCTTTTATTAAATTCCGTAGGCAGCCAAAAAGTTTGAAAGGTCTTTGCTGGTAAATGGGCCCGGGTCAGGTTCGGCTGTGGGGCTAGGCAAAAAAAGTAACCCCCCCCCCCCAAAAAAAATTAACCCGAATCACACGATTCACAGAAAGGGGGCCCCGCTGGCCAAAAAAAATACTCCCGGGAAAACCGCGAATCGCGGGAAAATTTACATCCCCCATGAAGGGTGGAAACCCCAAAAAACATCGCTTGGCATTGTATATATGTAAACCAAAAGCTCGGCGCTGGGGTATGATTGTAAAAAATTTTAACCCCTCGTTGGGGAAACTTTTGTGTTTTTGGTGGTCAAAAAAATTGAAATGAGGAATATTTGGAGGACCGTAAACCTTTATTCCCTGAACCCCAAAACTCCGGGGAAACTCGGTTTATCCACTGTACATTAAAGTTTGTCCATCTAGGTGGTTTAAAGCAGATTACACATTCATACCGCCTTTGAAGAAGGAAATTTTTTACCTTGAAGCATTTCTTGATGATCATCAACATAAGCTACCAACATTGGGTAAAAACTCACTCTGGAGGGTTGGAAAAACCATTTCCTTTGGGTATCCCTTCCCCAAAAACTTGCGATGACCCGATTGCTCCTAATGTTTCAGAGAAACTATAAACAAATTTTCCAAACCCCAACAGGGCACATTAACCTCAAAACCCCCTCTACTTTTTTTTTTAACTCGCCATTTCCCTTTGTAAGCCTCCGAGACAAATCGTAGCTCCCAGGTGGAGAACAGCCATTATATTTTCACTACTCACAAAATATTATGGCAAGACTTAGTTTTTCAAAAAAGGGAGCTATCATTTAAAAATTTTAACCCCCTTTCATTTCAGCTACTCAAAAAAGGTTTTTTAAAATCATGCCGCCCGCTTTTTTTTTTCTTTCATAAAAGGGCATTGGAATGATTATATAAGGTGGAATTTTTTTTAAAAATCCTTTCCCAAAAGGGCAAGAAAATCAAAGTATATGTCCTACCCAGGTTTCGTTTTGGGTGTTTTAAAAAACCCTTTTCCTAAAAATGCAAGCTTTAATGTTTCTGCCCCGTACCCCCTTTTCATTTTTTTTTTTCTTTTCCTTTTTTTTCTTAAAGAGGATTGATAAAAGTTCCTTTGGTATGAAAGCTTTTTAAGGGTGCGGTTACGAAAAATGGTTGAGGGTTTAATCACAAAAAATTTATGGCTTTATCATTATTATGTATTAATTTTTTGTGGTGGCAGATACAATATATTAAAAGTGGTCCCTAGCATTTTTGGGGAGTCTCCCGTTTTGGGGGAAACACAGTATTTGGGGCAAACGTAGTATTGGGATAGGTTGGGGATTTGGGACCCCGTATCCCCAATTTTGGGCCCCTTTAAAATTTACTTTAAGGCGAGAAAGCGCGCGATGTCATGGAATGACTTTGGCCTTTAATGCACCGCCCGCAAAACCCTCTATGTTTGGGGTTTGTTTTTCTTCCCCCCAACATCTTTAAACTGCGCTGTTTTTTTGCCAAGGGACCCGGGCCTTACGTTTTTACGCTAAGGGCTTGGAAACTAAAGTTCTGGGGGGTGGTGGGGGTTTCGAGGAATCCCGGGGACGATAAAAACACGGGCAAAAAAAAAGGGGGAAACGAGACCACCACCCCCTACAAAAAAACCAACTCACTGTTCACCAGGGCCCAACTCTAAAATTTAAATTTATGGGAAAAAAACACTGTTATCTATTGTCCCCTTTTTTATTTTATGCTAATATTTCATGTAATATGTCTTTTTTTTAAAGGGAGTTAAAGTACGAAAATGGAGGTCAAAAGGGTGAACTCGGGGGCCCCAGTCAAAGACTAGGCCGCCCTTTAGGTGGGCCCGGGGGTGTTTTTTGGGGCGGCAAACCCGCAGGGGGGTGAGGGAGGGCATCCAGGAAACGGGTGTTTTTTTTTCCAAAGGATCCGGGGGGGGAGTCTGAAACTGTAATGACCCCCCTGGTGGTGGCCCCGGGGGGTGGGCCCCCTAAATGAGGGGGTCCCAGGTGAAGCGGCAGACCCAAAATATCAGACGTTTTAGTGGAGAGCGCGCGGGGGGGGGGTGTGATGTTTACATCTAACAGCCAATTTGGGAGCAAATAACCCCACCTTTTTTGACCCCGCTCTTGTTTTTTTAATATTATGCATTTCATCAGTGCCTAACTCTAAATAATTTATGGTAAATAACATCTGTTTTTTTTTATCTATTTCTTTTTTATTGCTGTTAATCTTTCATGTATAAGTCCCTTTTCTTTTAAGCAGTTTAAAATACGAAAATGGAGTAAAAAAGGGGAACTCGGGCCCATCAAAAGACTAATGGATAATTTTCCCATTGAAAGTTTCTATTCGCGTTTGGCGAAATTTAATTTTTTTGGGAATAATTTTGGGAAAACTAATTAAATTGCCAAAAAATTTAGGGACCACTGTATGTGCAATTTGAGGGGCGTTCAGTCATGTTTGGGGGTGCAAAATTATTGTTTAATTTACGTAAACAAACCAATTCAAAAAGTACGCAGGTGGGACACTTTGGGGCAAAATTTTTAGTGGGTGGCTCAAGCCCTCCAGGAAAGGCTTTGGGTTTAATCCTACCCACATATTTTTGGGGTGCAGAAGCCTTGGGGACAAAACATTTCAAGTTGTAGGTACCTTTGTTTCCCCTTTTCTGGTTTAAAGGGAATATTTTTAAAAATTGAAAAGTAGATATACATCCCCTGGCACTGTCGCCAAAGGGGCATCCTCCCACTTTTAAATTTTCATTATAGTAGCACAGATAATAATAAAGAAGGCATTTTTGTAAAACCCGGACCAGTATACAAAAGGGTTACAAAAAAGAAAGGGAACCCAAAAACCCCAAACCCTAAATTCAAACTTCACTGTTTTTGATTGGGGACTCTTTTTCCACTTCACTACCAGATAGCAATCTTTAGGGCCCTTTTTTAAATGGTAGGGTTATATTTTAAAACTTAGACAATATCAACTTTTCAATTTTTCCGATTCAAGATGCTTTAAAGATGCTTGTGACCAAATTTTGGGGTAGAGCCCTTAAAGATTGGGGGTTTTTGTCTTTGGGTTTTAAAAAATTTCCAAAAGGCAGAAGATAAAACAGCCTTACTTTACATCACTATCCTTTTAACCCTTTTGGGGATTTAGCCTGCAAAAAAGTATTTTTTGCTGCCCCTTTCAGCATTTTGGGTATCTGAAAATATTTGGGTTATCATTATCATCAAAACACAATTTTTCCTTTTACTATTTTTTTGGGGATATTTGGGTGTCCAAAAATTTTCAAAAAAAAAACATTGCAAAAAGGGAAAAAAAGTCAAGATGATTCTCAACAATAAGTTTTATTCAAGTGAAATTTCCCTATTTTACTGCATCCCAAAAAAATATATAGTTTCCCCCCCCCAAAAAAACTGAAATTTACATTTTTCATCCTCCTGGCAAATGTAAGATTTTTTAGATACAGGCCAAGAGAATACAAAACAATCATGGGGGCATACCAAGGGGGGGGCGTCGCCCGCCCCCCTACACGCCACTCCCCGGGGGGCACAGTCTGGGCCCCATGCAGGCTCCCTTCCCCCTACCAAGGGAACTCTCGACAGGAAGAAAAACAACTTGCCCCAGCCACGAGCCTTGTGGCACCCCCCTTTGGCCCCCTCCACGCCGGGTCCGTGGGGGAAGTGGGGCTGTTTTTCAAAAGCATTTCCCTTACTAACAAAGGCAAAGAAAAAGGGCGTTGAGGGGAAACTTACTAAAATTTGGCCCTTTAACAAAAAAGGCATGTCCAGGCGTCTTACACAACAAACCCGTCTTTTTTTTATCCAAAAAAAAGGGGGGGGGGGCCACAAAAGGTTTGGGGGGGGGAAAATTTGCCCACGTCGGCCCAGAAAATTTCCCACGGCGACAGTTATAAGGGATTTGGGTTTTTAAACATAAAGTAATTATATATGAGGCATTTTAAATTTTGTACAGAAATGTCCTGTGAGCAGGACAAAAAAAAGGGTTCCAATCTTCCCTTTTTCCCGCTCACAGGGGCCCCTTTTTTGTTGGGGAAAAGAATGCCTCAAAAAATCATAAAATTTCTCAAACCCTACCAAAACTGCGGGCCCAAGGAATTCTCCCCCGACGGGCGGCCCAGTTGTTCCACTTTGTGACCCCCCCCCTTTTGTTGATAAATAAAGAGGGTTTGTTTTCGAAGCCGGGTGGACATGCCTTTGTTGATCAAGTCCCAAAATTAGTAAGGATTCCCCCCCCCAAACAAACCCGTTTTTTTGCCTTGTTAGTAAAAGGACTTTCTTTTCGTAAACAGACCCCTTGCCCCCGCGACACCGGATTTTTCCCCTTACAGTACAACCCTTTGGGGAAAGGGTCGGGTTTTTAGGGTTTGGGGTGCCACCTGCCCATATAGCCGAAGGGTGCTGACGGGGTATGCAGGGGAATAGGCCTCGATTCAGTTTTTACGGTTTTCAATCGCCCCATTTTAATTTTTACCGTATTTACGGCTTTTTAAGAACTGCTTTTGGGAAAAAAAACCCCCCGATTTTGGAGAGAAAAATCTCAGAAAAAAAAAATTTAAAATTAAGATTTTCTAAACCCGGGAGGTTTGGGAGTAAAAACTTTCTGAAATTTTTGGGGAGGGAGTGGGCGAATGTCTTTTGCTGTTTTGTTCCCATTTTTTGGCGTATGGGACAAATTCTAGTTTAAAGCCCATAGGACACTAGGGGCCGGTCCAAAACCTTTAAAAATAAAATTTTAA
>JACEEZ010024192.1:0-5000 GCA_016584305.1 Chionoecetes opilio
CTTTTTTGTCCCCATCTCGCACCTCTCAGCTTATTTAAATGTCTCCATCTTACCAATCCAAGCTTATTTATTTGCATGTCTCCCTCTCACCCTATACATCTGTGCATTATTTCTGGACGCATTTATATAAAGCTTCTCATGCTTAACGCGACCTTTCTTCAAGACAACACTGAAATGCATTCGTTAAACACATCAATTCATTCTCGCTACGTCCTTTAATCCCTAACATATATTGACCACAAACCTTCCATGTCTTTCCACAACCTTTAGATTCTCATTTTTTTTACTTCATATAGAAAATGACAACTATTCGCGCGTTGTCGAGGCTACTAAAAATGGAGCTGTTTGGAGGATTCGATTCAAATTTTTCAGTCGCCAGTATTCGCGCGTTGTCGAGGTCAAAAAATGGAGCTTTTTGGGGGTTCGATTAAATTTTTAGCCCAGTATTCCCCCCCAAACCTCGCTGTCACCACTCCGCCGCGCTTGAACACTTAAAAAAAAAGGGTAGGAAAGGGAAAAAAAGGGTATTTTAGTAAAAAATATGTCCCTTTTTTACCTTAAAATATCCTTTTCGGATCGACGCAAAAAAACCCTTTTTGCACCCTTCGTCAAAAAAGGGTTAAAAAAAGGGTAATAAAGGGTAAAATGGGCGCATCTCCCCTCCAGCCGGACATAGGGTTTAAAAAAGGGAGTGGGGTGCGATGTAACAATTCTACCCTTAATATACCCCTTGTTTCTGAGAGGGCACAAGGGTCCTGTACCCTTTCCCTTTACCCCTCCTGTGACTCTCCCGTTTTAAATGTCCTTACGGGGAAACCCAACCCCTTAATTTTTTCCAATTTAAAAAAGTAAAAAGAAAAAAAAAGAAATTTACCAAAATACTAAACAAAAAAAAATATAGTTTACCAGAGAACTAAAAGAAAAAAAAGTGAAGTTTCCAAGAATCAAACAAAAAAAAAAATGAAATTTACCAAGAATCTAACGAAAAAAAAAAGAAATTTTCCCAAAAAAACTAAACAAAAAAAAAAAGTGAATTTACCCCAAAAAACTAAAACGAAAAAAAAAAATAATTTCCAGAAACTAAACGAAAAAAAATATGAAGTTTACCAAGAATACTAAACGAAAAATATGAGTTTACCAAAGAATAAAAAACGAAAAAAATAAAATTTTCCCAAAAAAACAAACGAAAAAAAATAAAATTTTTCCCAAAGTTTAACAAAAAAATAAAATTTTACCAAAACTGAAACAAAAAAATATGAAGTTTACCAAGAATACTAAACGAAAAAAAATATGAAGTTTACCAAGAATACTAAACGAAAAAAAATATGAAGTTTACCAAGAATACTAAACGAAAAAAATATGAAGTTTACCAAGAGAACTGTAAACGAAAAAATATATGAAGTTTACCAAGTATACTAAACGAAAAAAAATATGAAGTTTACCAAGAATACTAAACGAAAAAAAATATGAAGTTTACCAAGAATACTAAACGAAAAAAAATTGAAGTTTACCAAGAATACTAAACGAAAAAATATATGAAGTTTACGTAAAAAAATTTAAACAAAAAAAATATGAAGTTAAGATTGAGAAAAGAAATGAATACCAGATGGAAGTTGAGGATTATTAGTGTCTGTGATTATTATTGTTTTGTTCTCTTGGGTAATTTTCTGGTGATGAGCAAGCGTGATAAATGTAATGAAATAAATATATAAATCAATAAAGAATGCAGAAAAATAGGAAAGAAATGAAACGCAATTAAAAAGAAGGAGCGTAAGAATTAATTGATGTATAAAACAAAGATAAAATAGACAAGAGAAACAGACCAGCAATAGAAATGAATAAAGTAGTAATTAAATAAATCATAATTAGATATACAAATAAATATATAAAGAAATAAAATGCCAAAAAAAAATATATAGGTACCTCATTTCTTCGACCAGTAAATCTGTGTTCTACTATTGAGGTTATTAAAGAGAGAGAGAGAGAGAGAGAGAGAGAGAAGGAAGAGGAGAGAGAGAGAGAGAAGAGAGAAGAGAGGAGAGGAGAGAGAGAAAGAGGAGAGAGAGAGAGAGAGAAGAAAAAAAAAGGGAAAAAAGAGATTGATAGCCAAATATCTTTTCCCTGTGACCTTCATCGGAGGGCACGGGTCTTTTGGCAGGTGAAGTACCCCATGTGACCCAACCGAATTTCCCCCTCCTTGTGTGGGTTTTGTGTGGTTGTGTGGTGTGGTGGTGTGTGTTTGTTGTGTGTGTGTTTGTGTGTGTTGTGGTGACCTGCTACCCTTTATACCTGACCAGACCTGGCTGCTCTTAAATTTTATCCCTTTGAATTTGATTAATTCACACTCTTTCCTCTCTCTCTCTCTCTCTCTCTCTCTCTCTCTTTTTCTCTCTCTCCCCCTCCTCTCCTTCTCTCGCTCCTCTCTCTCTCTCCCCTCTCTCTCTCCTCTTTTCTCTCTCTCTCTCTCTCTTTTTTCTTTTTTTACGTTTTGGGGTGTGGGTTTGGGGTGGTTTGGGATGTGGGGTAGGTTTTGGTGTAGGGGGGTGGGGGGGGATGGGGGGGGGGGGGTTGTGGGGTGGGGGTGTGGTTTGAGGGGGGGGGGGGGTGTGGTGGGGGTGGGGGGGGGGGGTGGGGTGTGGGGTGGGGGGGGGGGGGGGGGGGGGGGTGTGGTGGAGTCTGTGTGGTGGGTTGTGTGTGTGGTGTGGTGTGTGTGGGGTGCAAACACCATTTCATTGAAAAAAATCATGCTTTAAAAATAAGTATTGTTATCACGCAACAATTTCCTCACCTTTTGTCAATATTATTAAAAAGAAAAAGAAAAAAACTCACTGATAAAGTACCAAATATTTATACCAAACACACTAAACCCAAAAATCCGATAGTAACTTCTAAGATTAACTGACCATCTATCTATCTATTTAATCTATCTATCTAATCTGTCAATCTATTAAAGGTCAATTGATCTAGGTAACTTCATTTCCATCTCGGGCATCAGATAACATGCAAATGACCGTCACAGAAAACGCATGGTTACTTTAATGAGCGTCGAGAATGTCATCCTCCTCCTCCTCCATAGAAGTGAGGCGGAGCGAGGCGAGTTGTGATAAGGATCCGACATAAGGAGGGATGCCGAAGGAGGAATGTCGCTAACAGTAAAAAGACAAATAACGAAAGAGTAAATAAATGATGAAATGATAAACGCGTATAATTGCGTTCTTGTCTCATCCTCTCTTGGCACTTTACAAAAATTTATCGAAGGGCAAGGCAAAGAAGGAGGAATGAAAATGGTAGTAGTAGTAATTGTAGTAGTAGTAGTAGTAGTAGTAGTAGTAGTAGTAGTATATAGTAGTAGTAGTAGTTGGTGGCAGTAATGTGGGGTTAGTTTATGTTGTAGTGTTTTTAATAGTAGTAGTAGTGTATGTAGTAGTATGTGTTTGTGTATAGTAGTAAATAGTGGTAAATAGTAGTTAGTAGTAGTAGTAGTAGTAGTAGTAGTAGTAGAGTAGTGGTGGGTAAAAGTGGTGTGTAGTATTTGTTTAGTAGTAAGTATAGTAGAGTAGTAGTATTAATATAGTATAGTGTAGGTAATAGTAGTGGAGTAGATAGTAGTGTATATTTGTAGGGTTTGTGTAGTGGTAGATGGGGGTGGGAATAATAGTGGGGACCTGGTAGTAGTAGAGTGTTAGATAGTAGTGGTAGTAGAAGTAGTAGTAGTAGTATTGTATATTAGTGTTAGTAGTAGTAGTGGTAGTAGAAATATGTAGTACTAGTAGTGTAGAGTGTAAATATTTAGTGTAGTGTGTTTGTATAGTAGTAGTAGAAAATGAGAGTGTGGTAGTAGTAGTAGTGTAGAGTATAGTATGAGGTAGTAGAGTGTAGTAGTAGTATAGTGGTGCAATAATAGGGTGGACGTGGTGTAGTATTAGTTTGTAGTAGTAATAGTAGTAGAGTATAGTAGTATGTGTATAGTATAGTAGTTGTAGTGTAGTAGTAGTAGTAGTAGTGGTGGCAATAATTGTGGGCCGGGGGTATATATATGTTTAGTAGTATAGTAGTAGTGTAGTGGTGGCAATAATGTGGTGGACCCGGGGGTATAGTAGTAGTGTTTTGTATAGTAGTAGTAGTAGTAGTATGGGGCAAAAATAGTGGTGGCCGGGGGTAGTATAGTATGTTAGTAGTAGTAGTATAGAGTTAAGTGGGGCAATAATAGTGGTGGACCGGTGGTAGTAGTAGTAGTGTTAGTAGTAGTAGTAGTAGTAGTAGTAGTAGTGGTGGCAATAATAGTGGTGGACCGGTGGTAGTAGTAAGTAGTAGTAGTAGTAGTAGTAGTAGTAGTAGTAGTAGTAATGGGGTAAAATGTTGAGTGTGAATGTGTTATCAGGCTTAGAAAAAATTATGGAAGCCAGACAACTATGAATATATTATTTTTTTCATGTCAAAATATCAGGATATAAAACCAAAGACGTAAAGAAAACAAGCGTTGGAAAAAAACAATATTATTTCCTCCTATGAATAACTTGTCTCAGCTTCCTTGACAGATTTCTGAGGTTATATTTTTCTTCAAAGACATTAATTCATGCAAAGGATTATTTCTTGAAGAGAAAAGGAGGAGAGGAGAGAGGAGAGAGGAGGAGAGAGGGGAGAAAAGAGAGAGAGAGAGAGAGAGAGAGAGAGAGGACACCACCCAACTTTCCTCTCGGCCGGGTAAAGGGGAAAAGGGTTCACCCCTGAGCAAGGCTTTCAGTGCCAGATTGCCCCCCCCCCTCCCCCCCCCCCCCCCCCCCCCCCCCCCCCCCCCCCCCCCCCCCCCCCCCCCCCCCCACCTCCCCCCCTCCCTCAGAAACAGCAAAGACATGGGAGAGACGGGGAAAAAACGAAGGGGCTGGGGGGTACTAGGGAGAGAGAGAAGAGAGAGAGAAGAGAAGAGAGAGAAGAGAGGAAGAGAGAGAGAGAGAGAGAGAGAGAGAGAGAGAGGAGAGAGAGAGAGAGAGGAGAGAGGA
>JACEEZ010024192.1:10000-11679 GCA_016584305.1 Chionoecetes opilio
ACGCGAGGTGAAGGGATGAGGGCAAACTAGGTGACTCTCTCTCTCTCTCTTTTCTCTCGTCCTCCTCCTTCTTCTCCCCCCCCCCGTCTCTCTCCCTCAATCCTCCCCTTTATTCTCTCGTCCTCCCCTCTCTCCCTCTCTCCTTCTCTCTCTCCTCTCTCTCCTCTCTCTCTCTCTCCTTCTCCTCTCTCTCTTCTTCTCCTCTCTCTTCTCTCCCCTCTCTTCTCCTCTCTTTCTCTCTCTCTCTCTTAACAGTCTCTCTACATTCACTTGACTGGTGTAGGGGAGCCGAGAAAGAGCCTAGTTTAGTTTTTGCTCCAGTAGACTATTTTTTTTACCTGAGTTGCCGCCACCGGATAGCACGGCGGGTCAGTCCGATGTAGTACTTTCCCCCACACCCATCACACGGTCACACCCCACCCAGAGCTGTTGGGGGCGTGGGGTGGGGGTTTAGTGGGGGAGAAGGCGTTAAGGAAGGGGCTGGGTGGGGGTTTAGTAGTGGGGGAAGGATAGGGGGAGGACAGGGTGGGATGAAGGAGGTAGGGGAAGAGGGCAAAATCAAGCAATGTTGTTTTTGTCACTGTTGATTTTTTTGGTTTTTTAGTTAGGTTTATTTACATCTCTTACAAAAACTTACAGTAGCCTTACATAGAACTTACCTTACCTACCTATAAAACCTTACCTTACCTTACCTTACCTTACCTATAAACCTTACCTTACCTTACCAATTACCTATAAAACATTAGTTAAACTTTCATTACAAACTTATACTATTTATTTTTATTTTTTATTTTTTTAGTAGTCTCGGTTTGTGTGTGTAATGTGGGTTTTGTTGTGTGTGTGTGTGTGTGTGTGTGTGTGTGTGGGTGTGTGTGTGTGTGTGTGGTTTTGTGTGGGGTGTGTGTTTGTGTGTGTGTGTGGTTGTGTGGTAGTGTGTGGTGTGTGTGTGCGTGTATTCATCTATTCATCTTGTATTTTACAGGGTCTGAACTCGTATGGCCCCGTATGAGTGTGTGTGTGTGCTTCTGTGTGTGTGTGTGTGTGTGTGGTGTGTGTGTGTGTTGTGGTGTGCTTGTGTGTGTGTGTGTGTGTGTGTGTGTGTGTGTGTGTGTGGTGTATGTGGTGTTGTGTGTGTGTGTGTGTATGTGTGTGTCTGTGTGTGTGTGTGTATGTGTGTGTGTGTGGTTGTGTGTGTGGGGTGTGTGTGTGTGTGTGTGTGTGTTGTGTGTGTGGTGTGTGTGTGTGTGTGTGTGTGTCATTTGATCATAAAGGGATTATATTGTACACCCAGAAGTATTAATTTACTCCCTTACAGCTTGGCCGGCTTTCCAAGGAGAACATTCATGATGGTTGTTAAGATAATGTCGTGTAGTTAAGGTTATCGCGGCTTCTATTCCTCACAGTCTTAAATGGTTATAAGTGTTTGTGTGTGTGTGTGGGTGTGTGTGTTGTGTGTGTGTGTGTGTGTGTGTTGTGTGTGTGTGTTGTGTTGGTGGTGGGGGGATCTGGGGGGGTAAGGGTTGTTAGATTATAATGTGGTAGGCGTGGTATAAAGGCTTCAATGCGAGTCTTATGGTGTGTGGTGGTTTTGTAGGGGGGTGTGTGGTGGTGGGTGTGGTGGTGTGTGTGTTGCTGGTAGTAGTGTGTGGTGGTGAGGTAGTAGTGGTGGTGTTTTAAGT
>JACEEZ010024195.1:0-13779 GCA_016584305.1 Chionoecetes opilio
TACATTAAGCTATTAAATAGAAGAGTAAGAGGTTATTTATTGTGATATAACGGTATATTGCAATCGTTTTTCATAGTTTCTTCTAAACTGTAGCGTTATTGTATATATACAAGTAGTTTTACTTTTATATTATATAAACCCATAAAATGTAGTGTTTTCAAGATTTTACCTAGTTATCAGTGATATATAGCTGTTTTCCTAGAAATGGAAGTATAAAATCCTCTTTTAGAATAATTTGGACCTATAAGTAGCTTACATTACATTAAGCTATTAAATAGAAGAGTAAGAGGTTATTTATTGTGATATAAAGGTATATTGCAAGCGTTTTTCATAGTTTCTTTAAAACTGTAGCGTTATTGTATATATACAAGTAGTTTTACTTATCATATTGCTATAAAATCATAAAATGTAGTGTTTTCAATGATATTAGCTATTTATCGGTGATATATAGCTGTTTTCCTACAAATTGAAGTATAAATACTTTTTTAGAATAATTTGCACCTATAAGTAGCTTACATTACATTAAGCTATTAAATAGAAAAGTAAGAGGTATTTATTGTGATATAACGGTATATTGCAAGCGTTTTTCATAGTTTCTTTAAACTGTAGCGTTATTGTATATATACAAGTAGTTTTCCTTATATATTGCTATAAACCCATAAAATGTAGTGTTTTCAATGATTATAGCTAGTTATCAGTGATATATAGCTTTTTCCTACAAATTGAAGTATAAATCCTTTTTTTGAATAATTTGCACCTATAAGTAGCTTACATTACATTAAGCTATAAATAGAAGAGTAAGAGGTTATTTATTGTGATATAACGGTATATTGCAATCGTTTTTCATAGTTTCTTCTAAACTGTAGCGTTATTGTATATATACAAGTAGTTTTACTTTTATATTGCTATAAACCCATAAAATGTAGTGTTTTCAATGATTTTACCTAGTTATCAGTGATATATAGCTGTTTTCCTACAAATTGAAGTATAAAATCCTCTTTTTAGAATAATTTGCACCTATAAGTAGCTTACATTACATTAAGCTATTAAATAGAAGAGTAAGAGGTTATTTATTGTGATATAACGGTATATTGCAAGCGTTTTCGTATTTCTTGTAAACTGTAGCGTTATTGTATACGTTATAATATATACAAATAGTTTACTTATCATATTGCTATAAACCCTTAAAATGTAGTGTAATGATATTAGCTATTTATCGGTGATAAATAGCCTTTTTTCCTACAAATTGGAGTATAAAATCCTCTTTTTAGAATATTTGCACCCATAAGTAGCTTACATTACATTAACTATTAAATAGAAGAGTAGGAGGTTATTTATTGAGATATAACGGTATATTGCAAGCGTTTTCATAGTTTCTTGTAAACTGTAGCGTTATTGTATATATACAAGTAGTTTTACTTATCATATTGCTATAAACCCATAAAATGTATGTTTTCAATGATATTAGCTAATTATCGGTGATATATAGCTGTTTCCTACAAATTGAAGTATACAATCCTTTTTTTCGAATAATTTGCACCTATAAATACTTACATTACATTAAGCTAATAAAAATAGAGTAAGAGGTTATTTATTGTGATATAAGGTATATTGCAAGAGTTTTTCATTGTTCTTGTAAACTGTAGCGTTATTGTATATATACAAGTAGTTTACTTATCATATTGCTATAAACCCATAAAGGGAGTGTTTTCAATGATATTAGATATTTATTGGTGATTTATAGCTGTTTTTCTACAAATTGAAGTATACCATCCTTTTTTTTGAATAATTTGCACCTATAAGTGGCCTACATTACATTAAGCTTATAAATAGAAGAGTAAGAGGGTTTTGTTATTTGATATAACGGTATATTGCAAGCGTTTTTCATAGTTTCTTGTAAACTGAAAACGTTATTGTATATATACAAGTACTTTTACTTATCAGACTGCTATAAACCATAAAATGTAGTGTTTTCAATGATATTGCTATTTATCGGTGATATATAGCTGTTTTTCCCACAAATTGAAGTATAAAATCTTCTTTTTAGAATAAATTTTCACCTATATGTAGCTTACATTCATTAAGCTATTAAATAGAAGAGTAAGAGGTTTTTTATTGTGATATAAAGGTATATTGCAAGCGTTTTCATAGTTTCTTGTAAACTGTAGCGTTATTGTATATATACAAGTAGTTTTACTTATTTTATTTCTATAAAACCCATAAAATGTAGTGTTTTCAATGATTTTAGATAGTTATCAGTGATATATAGCTGTTTTCCTACAAATTGAAGTATAAAAACCTCTTTTTTGAATAATTTGCACCTATAAGTAAGTATCTTACATTACATTAAGCTATTAAATAGAAGAGTAAGAGGTTATTTATTGTGATATAACGGTATATTGCAATCGTTTCATAGTTTTTTTGGAAACTGTAGCGTTATTGTATATATACAAGTTGTTTTACTTATCATATGCTATAAACCCATAAAATGTAGTGTTTTCAATGATATTAGCTATTTATCGGTGATATATAGCTCTTTTCCTACAAATTGAAGTATACAATCCTTTTTTTAGAATAATTTGCAAACCCATAAGTAGCTTACATTACATTATCATAATAAATAGAAGAGTAAGAGGTTATTTTTTGTGATATAACGGTATATTGCAAGCGTTTTTCATAGTTTCTTGTAAACTTAGCGATATTGTAATATGCAAGTAGTTTTACTTATCATATTGCTATAAACCCTTAAAATGTAGTGTTTTCAATTTATTAGCTATTTATCGGTGATATATAGCTGTTCCCCCTACAAATTGAAGTATACAATCCTTTTTTTAGAATAATTTGCACCTATAAGTAGCTTACATTAATTAAGCTATTTAAAAAGAAAAAGTAAGAGGGTTTTTTATTGTGATATAACGGTATATTGCCCAAATGTTTTTCATAGGTTTCTTCTAAACTGTAGCGTTATTGTATATATACAAGTAGTTTTACTTATTATATTGCTATAAACCCATAAAATGTAGTGTTTTCAATGATTATAGCTAGGTTATCAGGATATATAGCTGTTTTCCTACAAATTGAAGTATAAAATCCTCTTTTAGAATAAATTTGCACCTAAAGTAGCTTACATTACATTAAGCTATTTAAAAAGAAGAGTAAGAGGTTATTTATTGTGATATAACGGTATATTGCAATCGTTTTTCATAGTTTCTTCTAAACCTTAGCGTTATTGAATATATACAAGTAGTTTTACTTATTATATTATTATAAACCATAAATGTAGTATTGTTCAATGATTTTACCTAGTTATCAGTGATAAAAGCTGTTTTCCTACAAATGGAAGTATAAAATCCCTTTTTAGAATAATTTGGACCTATAAGTAGCTTCATTACATTAAGCTATTAAATGAAGAGTAAAAGGTTATTTATTGTGATATAACGTATATTGCAAGCGTTTTTCATAGTTCTTTAAAACTGTAGCGTTATTTTATATATACAATTAGTTTTAATTAGTATATTGCTATAAACCCATAAAATGTAGTGTTTTCAATGATTTTAGCTAGTTATCAGTAAAAATAGCTGATTTCATACAAATTGAAGTATACAATCCTTTTTTAGAATAATTTTCACCTATAAGTATCTTACATTACATTAAGCTAATAATAGAAAAATAAGAGGTTATTTATTGTGATATAACGGTATATTTCAAGCGTTTTTCATAGTTTCTTGTAAACTGAAACGTTATTGTATATTTACAAGTACTTTTACTTATCGATTGCTATAAAAACCCCTAAAATGTAGTGTTTCAATGATATTAGCTATTTATCGGGGATATATAGCTGTTTTCCTACAAATTGAAGTATAAAAACCTCTTTTTAGAATAATTTGCACCTATAAGTAGCTTACATTACATTAAGCTATTAAATAGAAGTTAAAAAGGTTATTTATTGTGATATAACGGTATATTGCAAGCGTTTTTTCATAGTTTCTTGGGAAACTGCAGCGTTATTGTATATATACAAGTAGTTTTACTTATCATATTGCTAAAAACCCCTAAATGTAGTGTTTTCAATGATATTAGCTATTTATCGGTGATATATAGCTGTTCTCCTACAAATTGAAGTATACAATCCTTTTTTTAGATTAATTTGCACCTTAAGTAGCTTACTTACATTAAGCTAATAAATAGAATGTAAGAGGTTATTTATTGTGATATAAAGGTATATAGCAAGCGTTTTTTATAGTTTCTTGTAAACTGTAGCGTTATTGTATATATACAAGTAGTTTTACTTATCATATTGCTATAAACCCATAAATGTAGTGTTTTCAATGATATTAGCTATTTATCGGTAATATATAGCTGTTTTTCCTAAAAATTGAAGTATACAATCCTTTTTTTTTTGAAAAATTTGCATAAAGTACTTACATTACATTAAGCTAATAAATAGAAGAATAAGAAGTTATTTATTTTGATATAAAGGTATATTGCAAGCGTTTTCATATTTCTTGTAAACTGTAGCGTTATTGTATATATACAAGTAGTTTTACTTATCATATTGCTATAAACCCATAAATGTAGTGTTTTCAAAGATATTACTAATTATCGGTGATATATACTGTTTTCCTACAAATTGAAAATATACAATCCTTTTTTCGAATAATTTGACCTATAAGTAGCTTACAATACATTAAGCTAATAAATATAAGAGTAAGAGGTTTTTTTATTGTGATATAAAAGGGATATTGCTAGCGTTTTTCATAGTTTCTTTTAAACTGTAGCGTTATTGTATATATACAAGTAGTTTTTACTTATATATTGCTATAAACCCCTAAAATGTAGTGTTTTCAATGATATTAACTATTTATTGGTGATTTATAGCTGTTTTTCTACAATTGAAGTATACCTTCCTTTTTTTAGAATAATTTGCACCTATAAGTAGCTTACATTACATTAAGCTATTTAAAAAGAAGAGTAAGAGGTTATTTATTGTGATATAACGGTATATGCAAGCGTTTTTTTATAGTTTTCTTCTAAACTGTAGCGTTATTTTTATTACAATTAGTTTTTAAATTTTTATATTTCTATAAACCCATAAAATGTAGTGTTTTCAATGATTTTAGCTATTATCGTGATATATAGCTGTTTTCTTTCAAAATTTAAGTATACAATCCTTTTTTTAGAATAATTTACACCTATAAGTATGCTTAAATTACATTAAGCTAATAAATAGAAGAGTAAGAGGATTTATGTGGATATAACGGTATATTGCAAGCGTTTCATAGTTTCTTTTTAAAAAAGAAAGGTTTTTTGCTATTAAAAAGTATTTTAATTTAATTGCTTAAAAACCCTAAATGTAGGTTTCAATGATATTAGTATTTATCGGTGAATTTTAAACTGTTTTTCCCACAAAATTTAAGTATAAAATCCCTTTTTAGAATAAATTTTCACCCATAAGACTACATTACAATAACTATTAAATAGAAGAGTAAGAGGTTTTTTATTGGATATAACGGATAGCAAGCGTTTTTCATAGTTTCTTGTAAACTGTAGCGTTTTTGTATTATACAAGTAGTTTTTACTATAATTGCTATAAACCCATAAAATGTAGTGTTTCAATGATATTAGCTATTTTCGGTGATATAAGGTTCTCCTACAAATTTAAGTATACATCCTTTTTTAAAATTTGCACCTATAAGTAGCTTTCTTTCATTAACTATTTAAAAAGAAGAGTAGGGTCTTTTTTTGTGAATAAAGGGATATTTCAACGTTTTTTTAGTTTTTTTGTAAACTGTAGCGTTTTTGTAAAATAACAAGTAGTTTTACTTATAATTTCATAAACCAAAAGTAGGTTTTTATGATATTAGCTATTTATCGGTGATATATAGCGTTTTCCCCACAAATTTAAAATATAAAATTTTTTTTTTTTTTTTTTGAATAAAATTTGCACCTTAAGTAGTTACTTACATTTTTTCCCTTTTAAAAAGAGTAAGAGGTTATTTATTGTTTAAAAAAGGTATATTTCAACGTTTTCATAGTTTTTTGTAAACTTAGGTTATTGTATATAACAATATTTTACTTTTATAGCTATAACCCATAAAAAATTTGTGTTTTCAATGTTTCTATTTTCGTGATATATAGCGTTTTCCTACAAATTGAATATAAAATCCCCTTTTTAGATAATTTGCCCTATAAAAGCTTACTTTCATTAACTTTTAAAAAAAAAGAGTAAGAGGGTTTTTATTTTATATAAAAGGTATATTTCATTTTTTCATATTTTTTGTAAACGTAGCGTTATTTATATATCAAGTAGTTTTTTTATATATTTCTAAAACCCCTAAAATGTAGTTTTTTTCAATGATTTTACTATTATCGTGATATATAGCTGTTTTCCCACAAAATTGAAGTTAAAATCTCTTTTAGAATAATTTGCACCTATAAATAGCTTACTTACATTAACTATTAAATAAAGAGTAAGAGGTTATTTATTGTGATATAACGGTAATTTCAATTTTTTTATTTTGTTTCTTTTAAACTTAGCGTTATTTATATATACAATATTTTATTATATAGCATAAACCTAAAAGTAGTGTTTTTAAAGAATTTACAATTTTTCGTGATTATGCTGTTTTCCTACAATTGAAATATAAAATCCCCTTTTTTAAAAAATTTGACCTATAAGTAGCTTTATTACATTAAGCTATTAAATAGAAGAGTAAAAGGTTTTTTTATTGTGAATAAGGGATATTTAACGGTTTTTTTAGTTTCTTGTAAAAAGTAGCGTTATGGATAATACAAATAGTTTTTCTTATTTTAAATTTCTATAAACCCCTAAAATGTAGGTTTTCAATATTTTACTATTTTTCGTGATATTAGCGTTTTCCTACAAATTGAAGTATAAAATCCCCTTTTTTTGAATAATTTGCACCTATAAATAAACTTTTAAATTTCATTAACTATTTAAAAAGAAAAGTAAGAGGTTATATTGTGTATAAAGGTAATTGCAAGTTTTTTATTTCGGTCTTTTTTTAAACGGTTTTCATCTTTTCTATAAACCCATAAAAGTATGTTTTCAATGATATTTGCTATTTATCGGTGATATATAGTGTTTTCCTACAAATTTAAGAAAATTTTTTTTTAGAATAATTTGCACCTAAAGTGCTTATTTAATTTTCATAATAAAAAAGAAAAGGAAGAGGTTTTTATTGTGATTAACGTTTTATTGCAAGCGTTTTTTATAGTTTCTTGTAAATGTTTTCATTGCTATAAAAACCCAAAAAAAGGGAGTGGTTTTTAATGATTTAGTATTTATCGGGATATAAGTGTTTTCCCACAAATTGAGATAAAATCTTTTTTTAGAATAATTTGCACCATAGTAAAATTTTAATTACATTAAGCTATTAAAAAGAAGAGAAGAGGTTATTTTTTTGATTAAAAGGTATATTGCAACTTTTTTTATAGTTCTTGTAAACTTACGTTATTTACAAGTAGTTTTTTTTTATTATATTGTATTTAAACCCCTAAAAAGTAGTGTTTCAATGATTTTAGTATTATCGGTATATACTGTTTCCTACAAATTTAAATAAAAACCTTTTTTTTGAATAATTTGCACCCATAATACTTTCATTTCATTAACTATTAAAAAAGAAGAGTAAGAGGGTTTTTTATTGGATATAACGTTTTTTGCAAAAGTTTTCATAGTTTTTTGTAAACTTAGGTTTTTGTATATTTAAAAGTATTTTTTCTTATCATTTGTATAAACCCCTAAATGTAGGTTTTTTAATGATATTAGCTATTTATCGGTGATTATAGCGTTTTTCCTACAAATTTAAGTATACAATCTTTTTTTAGAATAATTTGCACCTATAATAGCTTTCATTACTTTTTCTATTAAAAAGAAGAGTGGGGGTTTTTTTGTGATAAACGGTATATTGAAGCGTTTTTTTTATAGTTTCTTTAAACAGCGTATTTTATATAAAATAGTTTTCTTATATATGCTATAAACCATAAAATGAGGTTTTCAATGATATAGCTATTTTCGGGGGATATATAGTGTTCCTACAAAATTGAAGTATACAATCCTTTTTTAGAATAATTTGCACCTATAAGTAGTTAATTCATTAAGCTATTAAAAAGAAGAGTAAAAAGGGTTATTTATTTTTTATAAAGGTTATTGAACGTTTTTCATAGTTTTTTTAAACTAGCGTTATTGAATATCAAATAGTTTTACTTTTTTATTTATTAAAAACCCCTAAAATTGTTTTTCAAGATTTTACTAGTTTACATGATATTAGCTGTTTTCCAAAATGAAGTATAAAATCCTTTTTTTAGAATAATTTTACCTATAAGACTTACATTACATTAAGCTATTAAATAGAAGAGTAAAAGGTTTTTATTTGATAAACGGTAATTGCAACGTTTTTTTATAGTTTCTTTAAAAATTTGCGTTATTAAAAATTACAATTTGTTTTATATTTTATTTTATAAACCCCTAAAAATTAATTTTTTAAAGATTTTACCTAGTTTCGTGATTATAGCTGTTTCCACAAATGAAGTATAAAATCCCCTTTTTTTGAATAAATTTACCTATAAGTCTTACATTACATTAAGCTAAAATAGAAAAAGGGTTATTTTTTGGAATAACGGTATATTGCAAGCGTTTTTCAAGTTTCTTTAAAAATGAGCGTTATGTATATTACAATTTTTTTTAAATTAGATTGCTATAAACCCCAAAAAAGTGTGTTTTTAATGTTTTTGTATTTTCGTGATATATGTGTTTCCTACAAATTGAAGTAAAATCCTTTTTTTTGAATAATTTTACCCTTTAATTTACTTACATTAAGCCCAATAAATAGAAAAATAAAAGGTATTTATTGTGTATAACGGTATATTGCAAGCGTTTTTCTAGTTTCTTGTAAACTGAAACGTTATTGTAATTTTTAATATTTTACTTTTAATTGCTATAAACCCCTAAAATGTAGTGTTTTTAATGATTTACTATTATCGGGGATAATAGCTGTTTTCCTAAAATTGAAGTATACAATCCTTTTTTTAGAAATAATTTGCACTATAAGTACTTACATTACATTAAGCTAATAAATAGAAGAATAGAAGTTATTTTATTGTGATATAAGGTTATTGCAAGCGTTTTTCATAGTTTCTTGTAAACTGTAGCTTATTGTATATATACCAAGTATTTTACTTATCATATTGCTAGAAACCCATAAAATGTATGTGTTTTCAATGATATTAGCTAATTATCGGTGATATCATAGCTGGTTTTCCACCTACAAATTGAAGTATACAATCCTTTTTTTTTTTCGAATAATTGCCCCTATAAGTCAGCTTACAATACATTAGCTAATAAATATAAGAGTAAGAGGTTAATTTATTGTGATATAAAGGTATATGGCTAGCGTTGTTTCATATTTCGTAGAAACTGTAGCGTATTGTATATATACAAGTAGTTTTACTTATCATATTTTCTATAAACCCATAAAATGTGAGTGTTTTCCAATGATATTAAACTATTTATTTGTGATTTTATAGCTGTTTTCTACAAATTGAAGTAACCTTTCCTTTTTTAGAATAATTTGCACCTATAATTAGCTTACATTACATTAAGCTATTAAAATAGAAGAGTAAGAGGTTATTTTATTGTGATATAACTTATATTGCAAGCGTTTTTCATAGTTTCTTCTTCTAAACTGAGCGTTATTTGTATGATACAATTAGTTTTAATTATTATATTGCTATAAACCCATAAATGGTAGTGTTTGTCAATGATTTTAAGCCTAGTTATCCAGTGATATTATAGCTGTTTTTCTTACAAATGAAGTATACATCCTTTATTTTTTTAGAAATTTACACCTATAAAGTATCTTGTAAATTACATTAAGCTAATAAATAGAAAAGAGTACATGATGTTATTTATTGTGATATAAACGTAATATTGCAAGCGTTGTTTCATATTTCTTGTAACTGAAGCGTTATTGTCTAATTTACAAGTACTTTTACTTATCAGATTGCTATAAAATAAACCCATAAAAATGGGAGTAGTGTGTTGTTTTCAAATGATATTAGCTTTTATCGGTGATATATAGCTGTTTTCCTACAAATTTTGAAGTATAAAATCCTCTTTTTAGAATAATTTTTCACCTATAAGTAGCTTACATTAAACATTAAGCTATTAAATAGATAGAGTAAGAGTTATTTATTGTGATATCACTGTATATTGCCAGCGTTTTTCCATAGTTTTCCTTTGTAGAGGCTGGTGCGTGTGCGTTATTGTATATATACAAGTAGTTTTTACATATCAATTTGGCTAGATAGGAACGTCGGTCTGAGGGTAAAATGTAGTGTTTAGGGGGGGGGGTTTGGGCAATGATATTAGCTATTATCGGGTGATATTATGCTGTTCTCCTACAAATTGAAGGATACTATCCTTTTCCTTAGAATAATTTGCACCTATAGTAGTCTTACATTACAGTAAGCTATTAATAGAAGAGTAGGAGGTATTATTGTGGATATAACGTATATTGCAAGCGTTTTTCATATTTCTTTTAAACTGTAGCGTTATTGTATATATATCACAGGTAGTTGTTCTTTATCTAGGCTATAAAAACTCATAAAATGTCGTTGTTTTCATGATATTAGCTATTTATCGGTGATATTAGCTGTTTCTCCTACAATTGAAGTATACAATCCTTTTTTTTTTCGAATACTTTGCACCTATAAGTAGCTTACATTAATTATCCTAATAAAATAGAAAGAGTAAGAGGTTATTTATTGTGATTAACGGTATATATGGCAATCGTTTTTCATAGTTTCTTGTAAACTGTAGCGTTTATTGTATATATACCAAGTAGTGTTTAACGTTATCATATTGCTATAAACCCATAAAATGTAGTTGTTTTTCAATGAGTATTAGCTATTTATCGGTGATATATAGCAGTTTTCCTACAAATTGAAGTAGAAAATGCCTCTTTTTAGAATAATTTTTGCACCTATAAGTAGCTTACGTTTACATTAAGCTGTTAAATAAAGAGTAAGAGGTTATTTATTTGTGATATACCCGGTATATTGCACGCGTTTTTCATAGTTTCTTGTAAACCGTAGCGTTATTGTATATATACAAGTAGTTTTACTTATTATAATTGCTATAAACCCATAAAAATGTGTGTTTTCTTTTCCATGATTTTACCTAGTTATCGTGATATATTTTTAGAGCTGTTTTCCTACAATTGAATTATAAAATCTCTTTTTTAGAATAATTTTGCACCTATAAGTAGCTTACATTACCATTAAGTCCTATAAAAATAGAAGAGTAAGAGATTATTTATTGTGATATAACGTATCTTGCAATCTTTTTTCATAGTTTCCTTGTAACTGTAGCAGTTGATTTTATATTATACAATTATTTTTTACTTATCATAGTGGCTATAACCCATAAAATGAGTGTTGTTTTCAATGATATTAGCTGTTTATCGGTGATATATAGCTGTTTTCCCTACAAATTGAAGTATAAAATCCTCTTTTATAATAATTTGCACCTATAAGTAGCTTACGTTACATTAAGCTATTAAATAGAGAGTAAGATGTTATTTATTGTGGATATAACGGTATATTTGCACGAGTTTTTCATAGTTTTCTTCCTTGTAAACTTGTAAGCGTTATGGTATATTACCAAATAGTTTTACTTATTTATATTGCTATAAACCCATAAAATGTAGTGTTTTCAATGATTTTACCTAGTTATCAGTGATATATAGCTGTTTTCCTACAAATTGAAGTTAAAATAAATCCTCTTAAAAAAAAAAATTTGAATAATTTGCACCTATACTAGCTATATATTACATTAAGCTATTGAATAGATAGTCAGCGTTTTTATTGTGATATAAAGGTATATTGCAATCGTTTTTTTATAGTTTCTTGTAAAAATGTACGTTTGTAATTTTACAATATTTTCTTTTCAATTTCTATAACCCCTAAAAAGTGGTTTTTTAAAATTTAGCTATTTTTTCGGTGTAATAGCTGTTTTTTCCCCAATTTAAGTTAAAAAATCCCTTTTTTTTGAATAATTTGCACCCATAAATAGCTTTCTTCTTATCATAATAATGAAAAGGGAAAGGTTATTTATTGGATATAACGTTATATGCAAGCGTTTTTTTATAGTTTTTTTGTTGTAGCGATTGCTATAAACCCATAAAAAATAGGTTTTTAAGATATTAGCTATTTACGGTGATTAAGCTGTTTTCCCACAAATTTAAAAAAATCTTCTTTTTGAATAATTTGACCTATATTGCATATATGTATAATTTCATTAAGCTATTAAATAGAAGGGAAAGAGGGTTTTTTATTGTGTATAACGGTTTATTGCAAGGTTTTTTATAGTTTTTTTGTAAAATGTAGCGTTTTTGACAAATATTTTTTTCTTATTATTTGCATAACCCCCTAAATTTTTAGTGTTTTTAATGATTTTTTGATAGTTATCAGTGTATTAGCTGTTTTCCCCACAAATGAAGTAAAATCCTTTTTTAGAATTTTGCACCTATAAGTATTTACATTAATTAAATATTAAATAGAAATAAGAGGTTTTTTTTGTGAATCGTTTTATTTCAATCGTTTTTCGTTTCTTGTAAAATGTACTTTTGGATATATAAAGTAGTTTTTTTTTTTCATATTTTAAATAACCATAAATGTAGTGTTTTCAATGATATTGATTTACGGGTATATAGCTGTTTTCCTAAAATTAAGTATACAACCTTTTTTTTAAAAAATTTGCACCTATAACTGCTTTCATTAAATTATCATAATAAATAAAGAGTAGGAGGTTTTTTATTGTATATAACGGTTTTGCAAGCGTTTTTCATAGTTTTCTTGTAAACTTTAGCGTTTGTAATTGTAAGTAGTTTTACTTATCAATTTCTATAAACCCTAAAATGTAGTGTTTTCAATGATATTAGTATTTTCGGTGATATATAGCTGGGCTCCCACAAAATTTAAATATAAATCCTTTTCTTAAATAATTTTGCCCTATAAATAGCTTACATTCATTGCTATTAAAAAGAAAGTAAAGGTTATTTATTGTGAATAAGGTATTTGCAAGTTTTTTTTATAGTTTTTTTTCTAAAATGTAGCGTTATTTTTATATCAAATATTTTACTTTTATTTGCTATAAAACCCCTAAAAAAGTAGGTTTTTAATGATTATGCTAGTTTTCAGTGATATAAAAGCTGTTTTTTCCCAAAATTGGTATAAAAACCCCTTTTTAGAAAAATTGCACCTATAGTAGCTTAATTTAAAATTAGCTATTAAATGAAGATAAGAGGTTATTTATTGTGTATAACGGTATATTGCAAACGTTTTTTCATAGTTTTTTCTAAACCTTAGCTTATTGAATAAAACAATTTTACTTATTTTATTTTATAAAAAACCCATAAAATGTAGTATTTTCAATGATTTTACCTAGTTATCAGTATATATACTGTTTTTTTTCCGACAAATGGAATATAAAAAATTTTTTTTAAATAATTTGGGCCATAATAGCTTCATTACATTAAATTTTAAAGATAAGGGTTATTTTTTGTGTATAACGGATATTGCAACGTTTTTCATAGTTTTCTTTAAAAAAGTAGCGTTATTGTATTTACAATTTGTTTTAATATAATTTCTATAAACCCATAAAATGAGTGTTTTCAATGATTTTAGCTAGTTATCATGTATATACTGTTTTTTATACAAAAAAATTTTTTTTAATAATTTTTCCAAAACTTCCTTTTT
>JACEEZ010024196.1:0-11943 GCA_016584305.1 Chionoecetes opilio
ATTTATATATATTGCTATAACCCTAAAATGTAGTTTTTAATTGATTTTAGCTAAGTTATCGGTGATATATAGCGTTTTTCATACAAATGAAGGTATAAAATCCCCATCTTTTTAAGTTTATAGTTTCGAAAACTTTTCTAAATAAGTAAAACTAAATTGCCCATATACTTACATTAATAAGCTATTAAATATAAGAGTAAGAGGTTATTATTGTGATATAACGGTATATTGCAACGTTTTTTCATAGTTTCTTGTAAACTGAAGCGTTATTGTATATATACAAGTAGTTTTACTTATCATATTGCTATAAACCCATAAAATGTAGTTGTTTTCAATGATATTAGCTAGTTATCGGTGATATATAGCTGTTTTCTACAAATTGAAGTATAAAATCCTCTTTTTAGAATAATTTGCACTATAAGTAGCTTACATACATTAAGCTATTAAATATAAGAGTAAGAGGTTATTAATTGTGATATAACGGTATATTGCAAGCGTTTTCATTAGTTTCTTGTAAACTGTAGCGTTATTGTATATATACAAGTAGTTTTACTTATCATATTGCTATAAACCCATAAAATGTAGTGTTTTCAATGATATTAGCTAGTTATCGGTGATATATAGCTGTTTTCCTACAAATTGAAGTATAAAATCCTCTTTTAGAATAATTTGCACCTATAAGTAGCTTACATTACATTAAGCTATTAAATAGAAGAGTAAGAGGTTATTTATTGTGATATAACGGTATATTGCAAGCGTTTTTCATAGTTTCTTGTAAACTGTAGCGTTATTGTATATATACAAGTAGTTTTCTTATCATATTGCTATAAAACCCATAAAATGTAGTGTTTTTCAATGATATAGCTAGTTATCGGTGATATATAGCTGTTTTCCTACAAATTGAAGTATAAAATCCTCTTTTTAGAATAATTTGCACCTATAAGTAGCTTACATTACATTAAGCTAATAAATAGAAGAGTAAGAGGTTATTAATTGTGATATAACGGTATATTGCAAGCGTTTTTCATAGTTTCTTGTAAACTGAAGCGTTATTGTATATATACAAGTAGTTTTACTTATCATATTGCTATAAACCCATAAAATGTAGTGTTTTCAATGATATTAGCTAGTTATCGGTGAATATAGCTGTTTTCCTACAAATGAAGTTAAAATCCTCTTTTTTAGAATAATTTGCACCTATAAGTAGCTTACATTACATTAAGCTATTAAATATAAGAGTAAGAGGTTATTAATTGTGATATAACGGTATATTGCAAACGTTTTTCATAGTTTCTTGTAAACTGTAAGCGTATTGTATATATACAAGTAGTTTTACTTATCAAATTGCTATAAACACCCATATAATGTAGTGTTTTCAATGATATTAGCTTGTTGTCGGTGATATATAGCTGTTTTCCTACAAATTGATGTATAAATCCTCTTTTTAGAATAATTTGCACCTATAAGTAGCTTACATACATTAAGCTATTAAATAAAAGAGTAAGAGGTTATTAATTGTGATATAACGGTATATTGCAAGCGTTTTTTCATAGTTTCTTGTAAACTGTAGCGTTATGTATATATACAAGTAGTTTTACTTATCAATTGCTATAACCCCATAAAATTTAGTGTTTTCAATGATAGTAGCTAGTTATCGGTGATATATAGCTGTTTCCTACAACTGGAACTATAAATCCTCTTTTTTAAATAATTTCACCTATAAGTGCTTAATTACATTAAGCTAATAATTGAGGAGTAATAGGTTATTTATTGTGATATCTGGTAATATGCAAGCGTTTTTCATAGTTTTCTTGTAAACTTAAGCGTTATTGGTATATATACAAGTAGTTTTTACTACTAATCATATTGCTATAAAACCATAAAATGTAGTGTTTTCAATGATGTTGCTAGTTTATCAGTGAAGAGTTTTTTTTTTTCTACAAATTGAAGTATATTTCTTATATATATTAGCTAATAGCTTTGGATATTTGCTAGAACAAACTATTTTTTACAAATTAATAGGCTAAAAATGATTATTTTTTTTCTGAAATTTAGATATCAATTTAATCTTAAAACAATGTTTTTTCAGTATTTCATGTTTTTTTGAAGGCTAAAAAATGTCGAAATTTGACATTATTCAGCACTTTTACACAACTATAACTTTACAATGGTATGAGCTAAAAATATGCAGTTTCATGAAATTTAAGTATCAATTTTTATCCTCAAAACACCGTTTTTTCAACAGCCTATTTTTAATGCATTTTTGAAAGCCTTAAAATGTCCAAATTTGACAATTTTCAGCACTTTACACAACTATATTTTTATAATATTAGGGCTTAAAATATGTAGTTGCATGAAATTTAGTATCATTTTATTCATCAAAATAACGTTTTTTCCACAGTGTTTTTAATGTATTTTGAAGGGCTAAAAAAAATGTCGAAAATTGACACTATTCAGCCCTTTTTTTGATAGAGAAATTCAAAATGGGGTATTAATGTTGTTTTCGTTAGAAAATTCTATTTTTAAACTAACTCCAAGCGTATAATAGGAGTTTGATATACTCTATATTGTGATACTTGTAATATTATACCGGTGTTTTTCCAGAGTTTCTGTTAATTGTTGTGTTATATCATTAATCGAAGAATTTAACCTTATAATAATGCTTTATACCCTCAAAATGTGTTTCTTTTCAATATTTTAGCTATTTTATAGTATATATATCTGTTTTCCTACAATTGAAGTATACAATCTTTTTTTAGATAATTTGTCACCTATAGTAGCTTACATTACATAAGCTAATCAATAGAAGAAGTAATAGGTTTATTTATTTTATAATAACGTATATTTGCCAGCGTTGTTTCATAGTTTCTTGTAAACTGTAGCGTTATTGTATAGATACAAGTAGTTTACTTATCATAATTGCTATAAACCTATAAAATGTTTGTGTTTGCCATGATATAGCTAGTTATCGTGATATATAGTCTGTTTCCTGACAATTAGTATAAAATCCTCTTTTTTAGAATAATTTGCACCTATAAGTAGCTTACAGTACATAAAGCTATTAATAGAAGAGTAAGAGGTTATTTATTGTGATATAAACCGGTATATTGCAAGCTTTTTTTCATAGTTTCTGGTAACCTGTAGCGTTATTGTATTATACAAGTAGTTTTTCTTTATCAATATTGCTATAACCCCATAAAAATGAGTGTTTTTTAATGATATTAGCTAATTATTGGTGATATATAGGCTGTTTTTCCTACAAATTGAAGTATAACATCCTCTTTTAGAATAATTTGGCACCTATAAGTCAAGCTACTTACAATAAGCTATTAAATATAAGAGTAAGGAGTGTTATTTATTGTGATATAACGGTATATTGCAAGCGTTTTTCATAGTTTCTTGTAAACTGAAGCGTTATTGTATATATACAAGTAGTTTTACTTATCATATTGCTATAAACCCATAAAATGTAGTGTTTTCAATGATATTAGCTAGTTATCGGTGATATATAGCTGTTTTCCTACAAATTGAAGTATAAAATCCTCTTTTTAGAATAATTTGCACCTATAAGTAGCTTACATTACATTAAGCTATTAAATAAAGAGTAAGAGGTTATTATTGTGATATAACGGTATATTGCAAACGTTTTTCATAGTTTCTTGTAAACTGTAGCGTTATTGTATATATACAAGTAGTTTTACTTATCAATTGCTATAAACCCATAAAATGTAGTGTTTTCAATGATATTAGCTAGTTGTCGGTGATATATAGCTGTTTTCCTACAAATTGAAGTATAAAATCCTCTTTTTAGAATAATTTGCACCTATAAGTAGCTTACATTACATTAAGCTATTAAATAAAAGAGTAAGAGGTTATTAATTGTGATATAACGGTATATTGCAAGCGTTTTTCATAGTTTCTTGTAAACTGTAGCGTTATGGTATATATACAAGTAGTTTTACTTATCATATTGCTATAAACCCATAAAATGTAGTGTTTTCAATGATATTAGCTAGTTATCGGTGATATATAGCTGTTTTCCTACAAATTGAAGTATAAAATACTCTTTTTAGAGTAAGATGCACCTATAAGTAGCTTACATTACATTAAGCTATAAATAGAGAGTAAGAGGTTATTATTGTGATATAACGGTATATTGCAAGCGTTTTTCATAGTTTCTTGTAAACTAACGTTATTGTATATAACAAGTAGTTTTACTTATCATATTGCTATAAACCCATAAAATGTAGTGTTTCAATGATATTAGCTAGTTATCGGTGATATATAGCTGTTTTCCTACAAACTGAAGTATAAAATCCTCTTTTTAAAATAATTGCACCTATAAGTAGCTTACATTACATTAAGCTAATAAATTGAGGAGTAATAGGTTATTTATTGTGATATAATGGTATATTGCAAGCGTTTTTCATAGTTTCTTGTAAACTGTAGCGTTATTGTATATATACAAGTAGTTTTACTAATCATATGCTATAAAACCATAAAATGTAGTGTTTTCAATGATGTTAGCTAGTTTCAGTGAAGAGTTGTTTTTTCTACAAATTGAAGTATATTTCTTTATATATGTAGCTAAATAGCTTTGGATATTTGCTACATCTATATTATACAAAATTAATAGCAAAAAATATGTATTTTTCATGAAATTTAGATATCAATTTTAATCTTAAAACAATGTTTTTTCAAGTATTTCAATGTTTTTTTTTAAAGGCTAAAAAATGTCGAAATTTGACATTATTCAGCACTTTTACAAACTATACTTTACAATTTTATGAGCTAAAAATATGCATTTGCATGAAATTTAAGTATCAATTTTAATCCTCAAAACAACTGTTTTTTCAAGTATTTTAATGCATTTTTGAAAGCCTTAAAAATGTCAAAATTGACATTATCAGCACTTTTACACAACTATATTTTATAAATATAAGAGCTTAAAATATGTATTTTTCATGAAATTTATGTATCAATTTTATTCATCAAAATAACGTTTTTTCAAGTGTTTTAATGTATTTTTGAAGGCTAAAAAATGTCGAAAATTGACATTATTCAGCCCTTTTTTTGATAGAGAAATTCAAAATGTGGTATTAATGTTGTTTTCGTTAGAAATTTCTATTTTAAACTACTCCAAGCTTATAATAGGAGTTTGATACTCTATATTGTGATACAATTGTATATTATACGTGTTTTTCATAGTTTCTTGTTAATTGTTGTGTTATATAATTAATAGAAGGAAATTTACCTTATGATAATGCTTTCATAAAAACCGAGTCAAAATGTGTTCTTTTCAATGATTTTAGGTGTTATCGGTGATATATAGCTGTTTTCTACAACATTGAAGTATACAATCCTTTTTTTTAGAATAATTTGCACCATTAAGTAGCTTACATTACATTAAGCTAATAAATAGAAGATAAATAGGTTATTATTGTTTATTATAACGGTATATTGCAGCGTTTTTCATGTTTCTTGTAAAACTGTAGCGTTTATTGTATATATAAAAGTAGTTTTACTTATCATATTGCATATAAACCTATAAATGTTGTGTTTGCAAGGATATAGCTAGTTATCGGTGATATAATAGCTGTTTCCTACAAAATTAAAGTATAAACTCCTCTTTTTAGAATAATTTGCAACCTATAAGTAGCTTACATTACAAAAGCTATTTTAAATAGAAGGAGTTATAAGAGGTTATTTATGTGATATAACTGTATATTGCAAGCGTTTTTCATAGTTTCTTGTAAACTGTAGCGTTACATGTATTATATACAAAGTAGTTTTACTTCATCATATTGCGTATAAAACCATAAACTGTAGGGTTTTCAATGATATTAGCTAGTTATCGTGATATATAGCTGTTTTCCTACAAATTGAGTATAAAATCCTCTTTTTAGAATAATTTGCACCTATAAGTAGCTTACTTACTTAAGCTATTAAATATAAGAGTAAGAGGTTATTAATATGTTGATACAACGGTATATGCAAACTTTTTCATAGTTTCTTGTAAACTGTAGCGTTATTGTATATTATACAAGTAGTTTTTACTTATCAAATTGCTTATTAAACCTATAATGTAGTGTTTCAATGATATTAGCTTGTGTCGGTGATATATATTTTTGGCTGTTTCCTACAAAGATGATAAAAATCCTCTTTAGAATAATTGCACCTATAAAGTAGCTGTACATTACATTAAGCTATTAAATAAAGAGTAAGAGGTTGTTACATTGTGATATAACGGTATATTGCAAGCGTTTTCAAAGTTCTTGTAAACTGTAGCGTTATGGTCTATATACAAGTAGTTTACTTATCATATTGCATAAACCCATAAAATGTAGTGTTTTCAATGATATTAGCTAGTTATCGGTGATAATAGCTGTTTTCCTACAAATTGAAGTATAAAATACTCTTTTTAGAGTAAGACAAAGCACTATAAGTAGCTTATATTACATTAAGCTAATAATAGAAGAGTAAGAGGTTTTTATTGTGATAAACGGTATATTGCAAGCGTTTTTTTCATAGTTTTTTTGTAAACTGTAACGTTATTGTATATAGACAAGTAGTTTTACTTATCAGATTGATATAACCCAAAAATGTAGTGTTTCAATGATATTAGCTAGGTTATCGGTGATATATAGTGTTTTCCTACAAATGAAGATAAAATACTCTTTTTAAAAATAATTTGCACCTATAAGGGTAGCTTACATTACATAAGCTAATAAATTGAGGAGTAATAGGTTATTATATTGTGATATATGGTATTATTGCAAGCGTTTTCATAGTTTCTTGTACAACTGTAGCTTTATTGTATATATACAAGTAGTTTTACTTCATCATATTGCTATAAACCATAAAAATGTAGTGTCTTTTCCCAATGATTATAGCTAGTTATCAGTGAAGAGTTGTTTTTTCTACAAATTGGAAGTATATTTCTTTATATGTAGCTAAATTCTTTGGATATTTGCACAACTATATTTTACAAATTAATAGCTAAAAATATGTATTTTTGCATGAAAATTTAGATATCAATTTTTAATCTTAAAAAGTATTTCAATGTTTTTTTGAAAGGCTAAAAAAATATCGAATTTGACATTATTAGCACCTTTTACACAAACTATTACTTTACAATTGTATGAGCAAAAATATGCATTTTCATGAAATATAAGTATCAATTTGAATCCTCAAAAAAACGTTTTTTCAAGTATTTTAATGCATTTTTGAAAGCCTTAAAACTGTCAAAATTTGACATGATTCAGCACCTTTTACACAACTATATTTATAATATTAAGAGCTTAAAATATGTAATTTTTCATGAAATTTATGTCATCAATTTTATCTCATCAAAATAACGTTTTTTTCAAAGTGTTTTTAATGTATGTTTTGAAGTGCTAAAATGTCGAAAATTGACATTATTCAGCCTGTTTTTGAAGAGAAATTCAAAATGTGTATTAATGTTGTTTTCGTTAGAAATTTCTGATTTTTAAACATACTCAAAGTATAATAGGAGTTGATACTCTATATTGTGATACAATGTATATTATACGTGTTGTTCATATAGTTTCTTGGTTAATTGTTGTGTTATATAAATTAATAGAAGGAATTTACATTATGATAATGCGTTTATACCCTCAAAATGGTTCTTTCAATGAGTTTAGCTAGTATCGGTGATATATAGCTGTTTTCCTACAAATTGAAGTATAACAATCATTTTTTTAGAATAATTTGCAACCTATAAGTAGATACAATTACATTAAGCTAATAAATAGAAGAGTTAATAGGTTTATTGATTGTTATTATAACGGTATTATTGCCAGCGTTTTTCATAGGGTTCTTGTAAACTGTAGCGTTATAGTATATATACAAGTAGTTTTTACTTATCATATTGCTATAAACCTATAAAATTATTGTGTTGCAATGATATTAGTAGTTATCGGTGATAATATAGCTGTTTTCCTACAAATTGAAGTATACAATCCTATCTTAGAATAATTTGCACCTATATGTAGCTTACATTACAATAAGCTATTAGTTAAATAGAAGCAGTAAGAGGTTATATTTATTGTGATATAACTGTATATTGCAAGGGTTTTTCATGTTTCTTGCAACTGTAGCTGTATGTATATATAAAAGCTAATTTATTATCATATTGCTATAAAAACCATAAAAATGTAGTGTTTTCAATGATAGAGCTCGTTATCGGTGATATATAGCTTTTTTCCTACAAATTGAAGTATTCAAAATCTCTTTTCGATATTTGCACCTAATAAGTAGTTACAGTTACATTAAGCTATTAATATAGATAAGAGGGTGTATTAATTGTGATATACGGTATATTGCAAACGTTTTTCATAGTTTCTTGTAAAACTGTAGCAGTTATTTGTATATATACAAGTAGTTTTACTTATCAAATGCTATAAAACCCTATAATGTAGTGTTTCAATGATATTAGCTGTTGTCGGTGATATATAGCTGTTTTCCTACAAATGATGTATAAAAATCCTCTTTTTAGAATAATTTGACCTTAATAAGTAGCTTACATTACATTAAGCTATTAAATAAAAGAGTAAGAGGGTTATTAATTGTGATTATAAACGTATATTGCCAAGCGTTTTCATAGTTTCTTGTAAACTGTAGCCGTTATGGTATATTTATAAAAGTAGTTTTAACTTATCATATGCTATAAAAACCCATAAAAATGTAGTGTTTTCAATGATATTAGATATTATCGGTGATATATAGGCTGTTTTCCTACAAAATTGAAGTACCCTAAATACTCTTTTTATGGAGTAAGATGCACCTATAAGTAGCTTACATTACATTAAGCTAATATATAGAAGAGTAAGAGGTTATTTATTGTGATATAACGGTATATCGCAAAGCGTTTTTCATAGTTTCTTGTAAACTGTACGTTATGTATATATACAAGTAGTTTTACTTATCATATGGCTTCTAAACCCATAAAATCGTAGGTTTCAATGATATTAGCTAGTTATCGGTGATGTATAGCTGTTTCCTATAAAACTGAGTATAAAAATCCTCTTTTTAAAATATTTTGCACTATAAGTAAGCTTTACATTACATTAAGGCTAATAATAGAAAAGAGTTAATGGTTATTATTTTGATATAACGGTATATTGCAAGCCGTTTTTCATAGTGCTTGTAAACTGCAGCGTTATTGTATCTATTACAAAGTAGTTTTACTTATCATATTGGCTATAAAACCATGTAAAATGTATAGTGTTTTCAAGATATTAGCTTAGTTATCGGTGATATATAGCTGTGTTCCTACAAAATTGAAGTATAAAATCCTCTTTTTAGAATAAATTTGCACCTATAAGTAGCTTACATACAGTAAGCTATAACATATAAGAGTAAGAGGTTATTAATTGTGATATAACGGTATATTGCAAAACGTTTTTCATTAGTTTTCTTGTAAAACATGAAGCGTGTATTCTATAATACAAGTAGCTTTTTACTATCATATTGCTATAAACACCCATGAAATGTTAGTGTTTTCAATGATATTAGCTAGTTATCGGTGATATTAGCTGTTTTCCTACAAATTGAATATAAAATCCTCTTTTTAGAAAATAATTTGCATCTATCAGTAGCTACATTACAATGAAGCTATTAAATATAAGAGTAAAGAGGTTATTAATGTGATATAACGGTATATTGCAAACGTTTTTCATAGTTTATTGTAAACTTGAGCGTTATTGTATATATACAAGTAGTTTTACTTCATCAAATTGCTATAAACCCATATAATGTAGTGTTTTCAAGATATTAGCTTGTTTGTCGTTGATATATAGCTGGTTTTCCTTACAAATTGATGTATAAATCCTCTTTTTTAGAAAATTTGCACCTATAAGTAGCTTTAATTACAATTAAGCTATTAAATAAAAGAGTAAGAGGTTCTAATTGTGCTATAACGGTATATTGCAAGCGTTTTTCATAGTCTTGTAAAACTGTAGCGTTAGGGTATATATACAAGAGTTTTAATTATCATATTGCATAAACATATAAAAATGTTGTGTTGCAATGATAAAAAATTAGTAGTTATCGGTGATATATAGCTGTTTTCCTACAAATTGAAAGTATAAAATCCTCTTTTTAGAATAATTTGAACCTATAAGTAGCTTACATTACATAAAGATATTAAATAGAAGAGTAAGAGGGTTATTTATGTGATATATACTGTTATATTGCAAGGTTTTTCATAGTTTCTTTGTGTAAACGGTTAGCGGTTAATTGTATAATACAAGTAGTTTTACTTAATCATATTGCTATAAACCCATAAAATGTAGTGTTTCAATGAATATTAGCTAGTTATCGGTTTGATATAATAGCTGTTTTCCTAAAAAAATTGAAGTATAAAATCCTCTTTTAGATAATTTGCACCTATAAGAGCTTACATGACATTAAGCTATTAAATATAAGAGTAGGAGGTTATTTAATTGTGATACAACGGTATATAAAGTGCAAACGTTTTTTCATAGTTTCTTGTAAACTGTAGCGTTATTGTATATATAAAAGTAGGTTTTACTATCAAATGCTATAAACCCATATATGTAGTGTTTTCAAGAATTAGCTTGTTGTCGTGATATATAGGTTTCCTACAAATTGATGTATAAAATCTCTTTTTAGAATAATTTGCACCTATAAGTAGCGTACATTACATTAAGCTATTAAATAAAAGAGTAAAAGGTTATTTAATTGTGATATAACGGTTATTCAAGCGTTTTATAGTTCTTTGTAAACTGTAGCGTTATGGTATATATACAAGTAGTTTACTTTATTTCATATTGCTATAAACCCATAAAATGTAGTGTTTTCAATGATATTAGCTAGTTATCGGTGATATATAGCTGTTTTCCTACAAACTGAAGTATAAAATCCTCTTTTTAAAATAATTTGCACCTATAAGTAGCTTACATTACATTAAGCTAATAAATTGAGGAGTAATAGGTTATTTATTGTGATATAATGGTATATTGCAAGCGTTTTTCATAGTTTCTTGTAAACTGTAGCTTTATTGTATATATACAAGTAGTTTTACTAATCATATTGCTATAAAACCATAAAATGTAGTGTTTTCAATGATGTTAGCTAGTTATCAGTGGAGTTTTTTTTCTTCTACAAATTGAAGTATATTTCTTTATATATGTAGCTAAATAGCTTTGGATATTTGCTACAACTATATTTTACAAAATTAATAGCTAAAAATATGTATTTTTCATGAAATTTAGATATCAATTTTAATCTTAAAAGTATTTCAATGTTTTTTTGAAAGGCTAAAAAATATCGAAATTTGACATTATTCAGCACTTTTACACAACTATACTTTACAATGTTATGAGCTAAAAATATGCATTTTCATGAAATTTAAGTATCAATTTTAATCCTCAAAACAACGTTTTTTCAAGTATTTTAATGCATTTTTGAAAGCCTTAAAAATGTCAAAATTTGACATTATTCAGCACTTTTACACAACTATATTTTATAATATTAAGAGCTTAAAATATGTATTTTTCATGAAATTTATGTATCAATTTTATTCATCAAAATAACGTTTTTTCAAGTGTTTTAATGTATTTTTGAAGGGCTAAAAAATGTCGAAAATTGACATTATTCAGCCCTTTTTTTGATAGAGAAATTCAAAATGTGGTATTAATGTTGTTTTCGTTAGAAATTTCTATTTTAAACTACTCCAAGCTTATAATAGGAGTTTGATACTCTATATTGTGATACAATTGTATATTATACGTGTTTTTCATAGTTTCTTGTTAATTGTTGTGTTATATAATTAATAGAAGGAATTTACCTTATGATAATGCTTTATACCCTCAAAATGTGTTCTTTTCAATGATTTAGTATATCGGTGATATATAAACTGTTTTTCCCCCAAATTGAAGTATAAACCAAATCCCCCTT
>JACEEZ010024196.1:15078-32342 GCA_016584305.1 Chionoecetes opilio
CAAAAACAAAATAACGTTTTTTCAAGTGTTTTAAAGTTTTTTGAAGGGCTAAAAAATGTCGAAAATTGACATTATTCAGCCCTTTTTTTGATAGAGAAATTCAAATGTGGTGTATATGTTGTTTTCGTTAGAAATTTCTATTTTAAACTACTCCAAGCTTATAATAGGAGTTTGATACTCTATATTGTGATACAATTGTATATTATACGTGTTTTTCATAGTTTCTTGTTAATTGTTGTGTTATATCATTATAGAAGGAATTTACCTTATGATAATGCTTTATACCCTCAAATGTGTTCTTTTCAATGATTTTAGCTAGTTATCGGTGATATATAGCTGGTTTTCCTACAAATTGAAGTATACAATCCTTTTTTTAGAATAATTTGCACCTATAAGTAGCTTACATTACATTAAGCTATAAATAGAAGAGTAATAGGTTATTTATTGTTATATAACGTATATTGCCAGCGTTTTTTCATAGTTTCTTGTAAACTGTAGCGTTATTGTATATATACAAGTAGTTTTACTTATCATATTGCTATAAACCTATAAAATGTTGTGTTTGCAATGATATTAGCTAGTTATCGGTGATATATAGCTGTTTTCCTACAATTAAGTATAAAATCCTCTTTTTAGAATAATTTGCACCCTATAAGTAGCTTACATTACATAAAACTATTAAATAGAAGAGTAAGAGGTTATTTATTGTGATATAACTGTATATTGCAAGCGTTTTTCATAGTTTCTTGTAAACTGTAGCGTTTATTGTATATATACAAGTAGTTTTACTTATCATATTGCTATAAACCCATAAATGTAGTGTTTTTTAATGATATTAGCTAATTATTGGTGATATATAGCTGTTTTCCTACAAATTGAAGTATAAAATCCTCTTTTTAGAATAATTTGCACCTATAAGTAGCTTACATTACAATAAGCTATTAAATATAAGAGTAAGAGGTTATTTATTGTGATATAACGGTATATTGCAAGCGGTTTTCATAGTTTCTTGTAAACTGTAACGTTATTGTATATATACAAGTAGTTTTACTTATCATATTGCTATAAACCCATAAAATGTTGTGTTTTTCAATGATATTAGCTAGTTATCGGTGATATATAGCTGTTTTCCTACAAATTGAAGTATAAAATCCTCTCTTTAGAATAATTTGCACCTATAAGTAGCTTACATTACATTAAGCTATTAAATAGAAGAGTAAGAGGTTATTTATTTTGATATAACGGTACATTGCAAGCGTTTTTCATAGTTTCTTGTAAACTGTAGCGTTATTGTATATATACAAGTAGTTTTACTTATCATATTGCTATAAACCCATAAAATGTAGTGTTTTTAATGATATTAGCTAATTATTGGTGATATATAGCTGTTTTCCTACAAATTGAAGTATAAAATCCTCTTTTTAAAATAATTTGCACCTATAAGTAGCTTACATTACATTAAGTTAATAAATTGAGGAGTAATATGTTATTTATTGTGATATAATGGTATATTGCAAGCGTTTTTCATAGTTTCTTGTAAACTGTAGCGTTATTGTATATATACAAGTAGTTTTACTAATCATATTGCTATAAAACCATAAAATGTAGTGTTTTCAATGATGTTAGCTAGTTATCAGTGAAGAGTTGTTTTTTTCTACAAATTGAAGTATATTTCTTTATATATGTAGCTAAATAGCTTTGGATATTTGCTACAACTATATTTTACAAAATTAATAGCTAAAAATATGTATTTTTCATGAAATTTAGATATCAATTTTAATCTTAAAACAATGTTTTTTCAAGTATTTCAATGTTTTTTTTGAAAGGCTAAAAAAATTCGAAATTGACATTATTCACACTTTACAAAATATTTTACAATTTTTGAGCTAAAAAATGCATTTTCTGAAATTTAAATATCAATTTTTTTCCTCAAAACCGTTTTTTCAAATATTTTAAAGCATTTTGAAAGCCTTAAAAATGTAAAAATTTTACTATTCAGCACTTTTTTCAAAAACTATATTTTATAATATTAAGAGTTTAAAAAAAAGTATTTTTTTATGAAGTTTTTTTCAATTTATTCTTAAAAAAAACTTTTTTCAAGGGGGTTAATGTTTTTTGAATGGTAAAAAAAAGTCGAAAATGGCATTTTTCAGCCCCTTTTTTTTTAAGAGAAAATTCAAAAAGTGGATTTTAGTTGTTTTCGGTTTGAAATTTTATTTTAAACTACTGTAAAAAATAGGGGGTTTTAGACTCTATATTTTTGTTCATTGATATTATACGTGTTTTTTATAGTTTTTTGTTAATGTTGGTTATATAATTAATAGAAGGATTACCTTTTGATAATGCTTTAACCCCCAAAAAGTGTTCTTTTTAATGATTTTTGCTAGTTACGGTGATATATAGCTGTTTTTTTAAAAAAATTTAAGTATACAATCCTTTTTTGAATAATTTTTCACCTTAAATAGCTTTCATTATATTAAGCTTTAAATAGAAAAGAAATAGGTTATTTTTTGTTATATAAAGGTATATTTAAACGTTTTTCATAGTTTCTTGTAAAAAGTAGCGTTTTTTGTATATATACAAGTGTTTTACTTATATATTTCTATAAACCCCTGAAATGTTGTGTTTTTAAGATTTACTATATCGGTGATATATAGCTGTTTTTCCCACAAATTTAAGTATAAAAACTCTTTTTTGAATAATTTGCACCTAAAGTAGCTTTTTATACATAAGCTATTTAAAAAGAAGAGAAGAGGGTTTTTATTGTGATATAACTGATATTTAAGGTTTTCATAGTTTCTTTTTTAAACTGTAGGTTATTGAATATATACAAATAGTTTTATTATCATATTTCTATAAACCCAAAAATGTTGGTTTTCAATGATATTTGCTAGTTACGGTGTATATAGTGTTTTTTCAATGTGTGTATAAAATTTTCTTTTTTGAATAATTTTTCCCCCTATAATACTTTTTAATTAAACTATTAAATAGAAAGAAAAGGTTATTTATTGTGAAATAATGTATATTTCAAAGGGTTCTTTTATAGTTTTTTGTAAACTGTAGCGTTATTTTATTATAAAAATAGTTTTTCTTATCATATGCTATAAACCCAAAAAGTTTTTTTTCAAGATTAGCTAGTTATCGGGATAAAAGTGTTTTTCCCACAAAATTTAAGTATAAAATCCCTTTTAGAATAATTTGCACCTATAGTACTTACATTTCAAAAACTTTTAAAAAGAAGAGTAAGAGGTTATTATTGTATAACGTATATTGCAAGCGTTTTTTATTGTTTTTTTGCAAACGTAGCTGTATTGTATATTAAAAGTAATTTTTTATCATATTGCTATAAACCCATAAAATGAGGTGTTTTCAATGATATTTTGCTAGTTATCGGTGATTATAGCTGTTTTCCTACAAAATTGGGGTATAAAACCTTTTTTTAAAAAATTTTCCCTATAAGGGTTACATTACATTAACTAATAAATAGGAGAGAATAGGTTATTTTTTGTGTATAACGGTATTTGCAAAACGTTTTCATAGTTTTTTTGTAAAAATGAACTTATTGTATATATACAAGTAGTTTTTTATCATATTTCTATAAACCCCCAAAATGTAGTGTTTTTAATGTATTAGCTAGTTTTCTGAAATAGCTTTTTCCTACAAATTGAAGTTAAAATCCCTTTTAGAAAAATTTGCACTATAATAGTTCATTACATTGCTATTTTAAAAATTAAAAGAAGAGGGTTTTTAATTGTGATATAAGGTATATTTTCAAACGTTTTTTTATAGTTTTTTTGTAAAGTAGCTTATTGTTTTATACAGTATTTTTATTACAAATTGCTAAAACCCATAAAATGTAGTGTTTTTTAATGATATTAGCTAGTTGTCGGTGATAATATGTTTTCCCACAAATTGAAGTATAAAAAACCCCTTTTTTTGAATAATTTTTCACCTATAAAGCTTACTACATTAAATATTAAATAAAAGAGTAAGAGGTTATTAAATTTTGATAAACGGTATATTGCAAGCGTTTTCATAGTTTCTTGTAAACTTTTCGTTTGGTATATTACAAGTAGTTTTACTACAATTGCTATAAACCCATAAAATGTAGTGTTTTCAAAGATATTATAGTTTTCGGGGAATATAGCTGTTTTCCCACAAATTTAAGTATAAATCCTCTTTTTAGAGTAGATGCACCTATAAGTAGCTTACATACTTAGCTAATAAATTGAAAAGTAAGGGTTATTTATTGTGATATACCCGGTATATTTAAGCATTTTTATATTTCTAAAACTGTAACGTTTTTGATATATACAATAGTTTTTCTTATATATTGTATAAAAACCAAAAAAATGTATGTTTTTAATGATATTAAAGTTACGGTGAATTTAACTTTTTCCTAAATTGAAGAAAAATCCTCTTTTTAAAATAATTTGCAAATATAAGTAGCTTACATACATTAGCTATTAATAGAAAAGTAATAGGTTATTATTGGATATAACGGTATATTTCAAGCGTTTTTCATAGTTTTTTTTTAAAAGTGCGTTTTTTGTATTATACAATAGTTTACTTATCTATTGCTATAAACCATAAAATGTGTGTTTTTAATTATATTAGTATTATCTTGATATTAACTGTTTTCCAAATTTAGTATAAAATCCTCTTTTGAAAAATTTGCACTATAAGTAGCTTACATTACATTTAACTATTAAATAGAAGAGTAAAAGGGTTTTTTTTGTGATATAACGGTAATTGCAAGTGTTTTATAGTTTCTGTAAACTGTAGCGTTATTGTATTTACAAGTATTTTTTCTTATCATATGCTAAAACCCCTTAAAAAAGTAGTTTTTCAATGATTTTAGCAGTTATCAGTGAAAAAGTTGTTTTTTTTTACAAATTGAAGATATTTTTTATATAGACTAAATACTTTTATATTTTTCTATAACTATATTTTACAAAATTAATAGCTTTAAAAAATTTTATTTTCAGAAAAAATTTTTATACAATTTTTAACTTAAGACAATGTTTTTTCAAGTATTTCAATTTTTTTGAAAAAGGGTAAAAAATGTCGAATTTGACATTTTTCAGTTTTACACAATAATTTTTCAATGTTATAGCTAAAAATATGCTTTTATAAAATTTAAGTATCAATTTTAATCCTCAAAACAACGTTTTTTTAAGTATTTAATGAATTTTTTAAAGCCTTAAAAATGTCAAAATTTGACATTATTTAGACTTTTACACAAATTTTTTTAATTTAGAGCTTAAAAAATTATTTTTTATGAAATTTTTGATCAATTTTATTCTTAAAAAAAAAGTTTTTTTAAGGTTTTAAAGTATTTTTTAAGGGCTAAAAAATGCGAAAATTGGCATTTTTTCACCCCTTTTTTTTTATAGAAATTCAAAATGTGGTATTATAGTTTTTTTCGTTAGAAATTTCATTTTAAACTACTGTAAGCTTATAATAGGATTTTTTAGAAATCTATATTGTGAAAATTGTATATTATCGTGTTTTTTTATAGTTTCTTGTTTTTTGTTGTGTTATATAATTAATAGAAGGAATTTACCTTATGATAATGCTTTATACCCCAAAAGTTTCTTTTCAATGATTTTTTGGGTAGTTTCGGTGTATATAGCTGTTTTCCCACAAAATTTAAGTATACAATCCTTTTTTTTTGAATAATTTGCACCTATAAGTGTTACATTTCATAAGTAATAAAAAGAATATAAAAGTTATTTATTGTGATATAACGGTATATTTCAAGCGTTTTTATGTTTTTTGTAAAAATGAAGCGTTTTTGTTTTATACAATAGTTTTACTTATCTTTGCTAAAACCCTAAAAGTAGGTTTTAAAGATATTTGCTATTTTGGGGATAATTTGCTGTTTTCCAAATTGAAGTATAAAATCCTCTTTTTAGAATAATTTGCACCATTGAGTTATATTACAAAAGCTTTTAAAAAGAAAGGTAAGAGGGTTTTTATTGTGATTAAGTATATTTTCAAGCGTTTTTCATTGTTTCTTGCAAATGTAGCTGTATTTATAATAAAAGTAATTTATTTTTCATATTTCTAAAACCCAAAAAAAAAAAATAGTGTTTTTAATGATATTAGCTATTATCGGTGATATATGCGTTTTCCCACAAATTGGAGTATAAATCCCCTTTTTAAAAAAATTTGCACCTATAAGTAGCTTACATTACATTAAGCTATTAAATAGAAGAGTAAGAGGTTGTATATTGTGATATAACGGTATATTGCAAGCGTTTTTCATAGTTTCTTCTAAACTGTAGCGTTATTGTATATATACAAGTAGTTTTACTTATTATATTGCTATAAACTCATAAAATGTAGTGTTTTCAATGATTTTAGCTATTTATCAGTGATATATAGCTGTTTTCCTACAAATTGATGTATAAAATCCTCTTTTTAGAATAATTTGCACCTATAAGTAGCTTACATTACATTAAGCTATTAAATAGAAGAGTAAGAGGTTATTTATTGTGATATAACGGTATATTGCAAGCGTTTTTCATAGTTTCTTGTAAACTGTAGCGTTATTGTATATATACAAGTAGTTTTACTTATTATATTGCTCTAAACCCATAAAATGTAGTGTTTTCAATGATTTTACCTAGTTATCAGTGATATATAGCTGTTTTCCTACAAATTAAAGTATACAATCCTTTTTTTAGAATAATTTGCACCTATAAGTAGCTTACATTACATTAAGCTAATAAATAGAAGAGTAATAGGTTATTTATTGTGATATAACGGTATATTGCAAGCGTTTTTCATAGTTTCTTCTAAACTGTAGCGTTAATTTATATATACAAGTAGTTTTACTTATTATATTGCTATAAACCCATAAAATGTAGTGTTTTCAATGATTTTACCTAGTTATCAGTGATATATAGCTGTTTTCCTACAAATTGAAGTATAAAATCCTCTTTTTAGAATAATTTGCACCTATAAGTAGCTTACATTACATTAAGCTATTAAATAGAAGAGTAAGAGGTTATTTATTGTGATATAACGGTATATTGCAAGCGTTTTTCATAGTTTCTTATAAACTGTAACGTTATTGTATATATACAAGTAGTTTTACTTATTATATTGCTATAAACCCATAAAATGTAGTGTTTTCAATGATTTTAGCTAGTTATCAGTGATATATAGCTGTGTTCCTACAAATTAAAGTATAAAATCCTCTTTTTAGAATAATTTGCACCTATAAGTAGCTTACATTACATTAAGCTATTAAAATGAAGAGTAAGAGGTTATTTACTGTGATATAACGGTATATTGCAAGCGTTTTTCACAGTTTCTTGTAAACTGTAGCGTTATTGTATATATAGAAGTAGTTTTACTTATCATATTGCTATAAACCCATAAAATGTAGTGTTTTCAATGATATTAGCTATTTATCGGTGATATATAGCTGTTTTCCTACAAATTGAAGTATAAAATCCTCTTTTTAGAATAATTTGCACCTATAAGTAGCTTACATTACATTAAGCTATTAAATAGAAGAGTAAGAGGTTGTATATTGTGATATAACGGTATATTGCAAGCGTTTTTCATAGTTTCTTCTAAACTGTAGCGTTATTGTATATATACAAGTAGTTTTACTTATTATATTGCTATAAACTCATAAAATGTAGTGTTTTCAATGATTTTAGCTAGTTATCAGTGATATATAGCTGTTTTCCTACAAATTGATGTATAAAATCCTCTTTTTAGAATAATTTGCACTTATAAGTATCTTACATACATTAAGCTAATAAATAGAAGAGTAAGAGGTTATTTATTGTGATATAACGGTATATTGCAAGCGTTTTTCATAGTTTCTTCTAAACTGTAGCGTTATTGTATATATACAAGTAGTTTTACTTATCATATTGCTATAAACCATAAAATGTAGTTTTCAATGATTTTACTAGTTATCGGTGATATATAGCTGTTTTCCTACAAATTGAAGTATAAAATCCTCTTTTTAGAATAATTTGCACTATAAGTAGCTTACATTACATTAAGCTATTAAATAGAAGAGTAAGAGGTTATTTATTGTGATATAACGATATATTGCAAGCGTTTTTCATAGTTTCTTATAAACGTAGCGTTATTGTATATATGCAAGTAGTTTTCTATTATTGTTATAAACCCATAAATGTAGTGTTTTCAATGATTTAGCTATTTATCGTGATATATAGCTGTTTTCCTACAAATTGAAGTATAAAATCCTCTTTTTAGAATAATTTGCACCTATAAGTAGCTTACATTTTATTAAGCTATTAAATAGAAGAGTAAGAGGTTATATATTGTGATATAACGATATATTGCAAGCGTTTTTCATAGTTTCTTCTAAATTGTAGCGTTATTGTATATATACAAGTAGTTTTACTTATTATATTGCTATAAACCCATAAAATGTAGTGTTTTATATGATTTACTAGTTATCAGTGATATATAGCTGTTTTCCTACAAATTGAAGTATAAAATCCTCTTTTAGAATAATTTGCACCTATAAGTGCTTACATTTATTAAGCTATAAAAGAAGAGTAAGAGGTTATTTATTGTGATAAAACGATTATTGCAAGCGTTTTTCATAGGTTTCTTCTAAATTGTAGCGTTATTGTATATATACAAGTAGTTTTACTTATTATATTGCTATAAACCCATAAAATGTAGTGTTTTCAATGATTTTACATAGTTATCAGTGATATATAGCTGTTTTCCTACAAATTGAAGTATACAATCCTTTTTTTAGAATAATTTGCACCTATAAGCATCCTACATTACATTAAGCTAATAAACAGAAGAGTAAGAGGTTATTTATTGTGATATAACGGTATATTGCAAGCGATTTTCATAGTTTCTTCTAAACTGTAGCGTTATTGTATATATACAAGTAGTTTTACTTATCATATTGCTATAAACCCATAAAATGTAGTGTTTTCAATGATATTAGCTATTTATCGGAAATATATATCTGTTTTCCTACAAATTGAAGTATACCATCCTTTTTTTAGAATAATCTGCACCTATAAGTATCTTACATTACATTAAGCTAATAAATAGAAGAGTAAGAGGAAATTTATTGTGATATAACGGTATATTGCAAGCGTTTTTCATAGTTTCTTGTAAACTGTAGCGTTATTGTATATATTCATGTAGTTTTACTTATCATATTGCTATAAACCTCATAAAATGTAGTGTTTTCAATGATATTAGCTATTTATCGTGAATATATACTGTTTTCCTACATAATTGAAGTATAACATCCTTTTTTTAGAATAATTGCACCTATAAGTATCTTACAATTACATTAAGCTAATAAATAGAAGAGTAAGAGGAAATTTATTGTGATATAACGGTATATTCAGCGTTTTTTCATAGTTTCTTTAAACTGTAGCGTTATTGTATATATTCATGTAGTTTTACTTATCATATTGCTATAAACCCATAAAAAGTAGTGTTTTCAATGATTTTACCTAGTTATCAGTGATATATAGCTGTTTTCCTACAAATTGAAGTATAAAATCCTCTTTTTAGAATAATTTGCACCTATAAGTAGCTTACATTACATTAAGCTATTAAATAGAAGAGTAAGAGGTTATATGTTGTGATATAACGGTATATTGCAAGCGTTTTTCATTGTTTCTTGTAAACTGTAGCGTTATTGTATATATACAAGTAGTTTTACTTATTATATTGCTATAAACCCATAAAATGTATTGTTTTCAATGATTTTAGCTAGTTATCAGTGATATATAGCTGTTTTCCTACAAATTGAAGTATAAAATCCTCTTTTTAGAATAATTTGCACCTATAAGTAGCTTACATTACATTAAGCTATTAAATAGAAGAGTAAGAGGTTATATATTGTGATATAACGATATATTGCAAGCGTTTTTCATAGTTTCTTCTAAACTGTAGCGTTATTGTATATATACAAGTAGTTTTACTTATTATATTGCTATAAACCCATAAAATGTAGTGTTTTCAATGATTTTAGCTAGTTATCAGTGATATATAGCTGTTTTCCTACAAATTGAAGTATAAAATCCTCTTTTTATAATAATTTGCACCTATAAGTAGCTTACATTTTATTAAGCTATTAAATAGAAGAGTAAGAGGTTATTTTTTGTGATATAACGATATATTGCAAGCGTTTTTCATAGTTTCTTCTAAACTGTAGCGTTATTGTATATATACAAGTAGTTTTACTAATTATATTGCTATAAACCCATAAAATGTAGTGTTTTCAATGATTTTACCTAGTTATCAGTGATATATAGCTGTTTTCCTACAAATTGAAGTATACAATTCTTTTTTTAGAATAATTTGCACCTATAAGCATCCTACATTACATTAAGCTAATAAATAGAAGAGTAAGAGGTTATTTATTGTGATATAACGGTATATTGCAAGCGTTTTTCATAGTTTCTTCTAAACTGAAGCGTTATTGTATATATACAAGTAGGTTTACTTATCAGATTGCTATAAACCCATAAAATGTAGTGTTTTCAATGATTTTAGCTAGTTATCAGTGATATATAGCTGTTTTCCTACAAATTGAAGTATACAATCCTCTTTTTAGAATAATTTGCACCTATAAGTAGCTTACATTACATTAAGCTATTAAATAGAAGAGTAAGAGGTTATTTATTGTGATATAACGGTATATTGCAAGCGTTTTTCATAGTTTCTTATAAACTGTAACGTTATTGTATATATACAAGTAGTTTTACTTATCATATTGCTATAAACCTATAAAATGTAGTGTTTTCAATGATATTAGCTATTTATCAGTGATATATAGCTGTTTTCCTACAAATTAAAGTATAAAATCCTTTTTATCAGAATAATTTGCACCTATAAGTAGCTTACAATACATTAAGCTAATAAATAGAAGAGTAAGAGGAAATTTATTGTGATATAACGGTATATTCCAAGCGTTTTTCATAGTTTCTTTTAAACTGTAGCGTTATTGTATATATACAAGTAGTTTTACTTATTATATTGCTATAAACCCATAAAATGTAGTGTTTTCAATGATTTTACCTAGTTATCAGTGATATATAGCTGTTTTCCTACAAATTGATGTATAAAATCCTCTTTTTAGAATAATTTGCACCTATAAGTAGCTTACATTACATTAAACTATTCAATAGAAGAGTAAGAGGTTATTTATTGTGATATAACGGTATATTGCAAGCGTTTTTCATAGTTTCTTGAAAACTGTAGCGTTATTGTATATATACAAGTAGTTTTACTTATTATATTGCTATAAACCCATAAAATGTAGTGTTTTCAATGATTTTAGCTAGTTATCAGTGATATATAGCTGTGTTCCTACAAATTAAAGTATAAAATCCTCTTTTTAGAATAATTTGCACCTATAAGTAGCTTACATTACATCAAGCTATTAAAATGAAGAGTAAGAGGTTATTTATTGTGATATAACGGTATATTGCAAGCGTTTTTCATAGTTTCTTGTAAACTGTAGCGTTATTGTATATATACAAGTAGTTTTACTTATTATATTTCTCTAAACCCATAAAATGTAGTGTTTTCAATGATTTTACCTAGTTATCAGTGATATATAGCTGTTTTCCTACAAATTGAAGTATAAAATCCTCTTTTTAGAATAATTTGCACCTATAAGTAGCTTACATTACATTAAGCTATTAAATAGAAGAGTAAGAGGTTATTTATTGTGATATAACGGTATATTGCAAGCGTTTTTCATAGTTTCTTATAAACTGTAACGTTATTGTATATATACAAGTAGTTTTACTTATCATATTGCTATAAACCTATAAAATGTAGTGTTTTCAATGATATTAGCTATTTATCGTTGATATATAGCTGTTTTCCTACAAATTAAAGTATACAATCCTTTTTTTAGAATAATTTGCACTTATAAGTATCTTACATTACATTAAGCTAATAAATAGAAGAGTAAGAGGTTATTTATTGTGATATAACGGTATATTGCAAGCGTTTTTCATAGTTCTTGTAAACTGTACGTTATTGTATATATACAAGTAGTTTTACTTATTATATTGCTATAACCCATAAAATGTAGTGTTTTCAATGATTTTAGCTAGTTATCATGTATATAGCTGTTTTCCTACAAATTGAAGTATAAAATCCTCTTTTTAGAATATTTCCACTATAGTAGCTTACATTACATTAAGCTATTAAATAGAAGAGTAAGAGGTTATTTATTTTGATATACGGTACATTGCAAGCGTTTTCATAGTTTCTTGTAAACTGAAGCTTATTGTATATATACAAGTAGTTTTACTTATCAGATTGCTATAACCATAAATGTAGTGTTTTCAATGATATTAGCTATTTATCGTTGATATATAGCTGTTTTCCTACAAATTGAAGTATAAAATCCTCTTTTTAGAATAATTTGCACTATAAGTAGCTTACATTACATTAACTATTAATAGAAGAGTAGAGGTTATTTATTGTGATATAACGGTATATTGCAAGCGTTTTCATAGTTTTTCTAAACTGTAGCGTTATTGTATATATACAAGAGTTCTACTTATTATATTGCTATAAACTATAAAATGTAGTGTTTTCAATGATATTAGCTATTTATCGTGATATATAGCTGTTTTCCTACAATTGAAGTATACATCCTTTTTTTAGAAAATTTGCACCTATAGTAGCTTACATTCATTAAGCTAATAAATAGAAGGTAAGAAGAATTATTGTGATATAACGGTATATTCCAACGTTTTTCATAGTTTCTTGTAAACTGTAGCGTTATTGTATATATACAAGTAGTTTAATTATTATATTGTTATAACCAATAAAATGTAGTGTTTTCAATGATTTAGCTAGTTATCAGTGATATATAGCTTTTTCCTACAAATTGAAGTATAAAAACCTTTTTTAGAATAATTTGCAAATATAAGTGCTTACACTACATTAAGCTATTAAAAAGAAGAGTAAGGGTTATTTATGTGATAAACGGTATATTCCAAGCGTTTTTCATAGTTTCTTTTAAACTGTAGCGTTATTGTATATATACAAGTAGTTTTACTTATCATATTGCTATAAACCCATAAAATGTAGTGTTTTCAATGATATTAGCTATTTATCGGTGATATATAGCTGTTTGCCTACAAATTGAAGTATAAAATCCTCTTTTTAGAATAATTTGCACCTATAAGTAGCTTACATTACATTAAGCTATTAAATAGAAGAGTAAGAGGTTATTTATTGTGATATAACGGTATATTGCAAGCGTTTTTCATAGTTTCTTTTAAACTGTAGCGTTATTGTATATATACAAGTAGTTTTACTTATTATATTGCTATAAACCCATAAAATGTAGTGTTTTCAATGATTTTAGTTAGTTTTCAGTGATATATAGCTGTTTTCCTACAAATTGAAGTATAAAATCCTCTTTTTAGAATAATTTTCACCAAAAGTAGCTTATATTTTATTTAGCTATTAAATAGAAGAGTAAGAGGTTATTTATTGTGATATAACGATATATTGCAAGCGTTTTTCATAGTTTCTTGTAAACTGTAGCGTTATTGAATATATAGAAATATTTTTACTTATTATATTACTATAAACCCATAAAATGTAGCGTTTTCAATGATATTAGCTTTTATCGGTGATATATAGCTGTTTTCCTACAAATTGAAGTATAAAATCCTCTTTTTAGAATAATATTTTTACTTATTATATTACTATAAACCCATAAAATGTAGCGTTTTCAATGATATTAGCTATTTATCGGTGATATATAGCTGTTTTCCTACAAATTGAAGTATAAAATCCTCTTTTTAGAATAATTTGCACCCTTAAGTAGCTTACATTACATTAAGCTATTAAATAGAAGAGTAAGAGGTTATTTATTGTGATATAACGGTATATTGCAAGCGTTTTTCATAGTTTATTGTAAACTGTAGCGTTATTGTATATATACAAGTAGTTTTACTTATTATATTGCTATAAAGCCATAAAATGTAGTGTTTTCAATGATTTTAGCTAGTTATCAGTGATATATAGCTGTTTTCCTACAAATTGATGTATACAATTTTTTTTTTTGAATAATTTGCACCTATAAGTAGCTTACATTACATTAAGCTATTAAATAGAAGAGTAAGAGGTTATTTATTGTGATATAACGGTATATTGCAAGCGTTTTTCATAGTTTCTTGTAAACTGTAGCGTTATTGTATATATGCAAGTAGTTTTACTAATCATATTGTTATAAACCCATTAAATGTAGTGTTTTCAATGATATTAGCTATTTATCGGTGATATATAGCTGTTTTCCTACAAATTGAAGTATAAAATCCTCTTTTTAGAATAATTTGCACCTATAAGTAGCTTACATTACATTAAGCTATTAAATAGAAGAGTAAGAGGTTATATATTGTGATATAACGATATATTGCAAGCGTTTTTCATAGTTTCTTGTAAACTGTAGCGTTATTGTATATATACATGTAGTTTTACTTATCATATTGCTATAAACCCATAAAATGTAGTGTTTTCAATGATATTAGCTATTTATCGGTGATATATAGCTGTTTTCCTACAAATTGAAGTATAAAATCCTCTTTTAGAATAATTTGCACCTATAAGTAGGTTACATTATATTAAGCTATTAAATAGAAGAGTAAGAGGTTATTTATTGTGATATAACGGTATATTGCAAGCGTATTTCATAGTTTCTTGTAAACTGTAGCGTTATTGTATATATACAAGCAGTTCTACTTATTATATTGCTATAAACCCATAAAATGTAGTGTTTTCAATGATTTTAGCTTAGTTATCAGTGATATAGAGCTGTTTTCATACAAATTGAAGTATAAAATCCTTTTTTTTAAATAATTTGCAAATATAAGTAGCTACATTACATTAAGCTATTAAATAGAAGAGAAAGAGGTTAGTTATTGTGATATAACGGTATATTGCAAGCGTTTTTCATTGTTTCTTGTAAACTGTAGCGTTATTGTATATATACAAGTAGTTTTACTTATCATTTGCTATAAACCCATAAAATGTAGCGTTTTCAATGATATTAGCTATTTATCGGTGATATATAGCTGTTTTCCTACAAATTGAAGTATAAAATCCTCTTTTTAGAATAATTTGCACCTTAAGTAGCTTACATTACATTAAGCTATTAAATAGAAGAGTAAGAGGTTATTTATTGTGATATAACGGTATATTGCAAGCGTTTTTCATAGTTTTTGTAAACTGTAGCGTTTTGTATATATACAAGTAGTTTTACTTATTATATTGCTATAAACCCATAAAATGTAGTGTTTTCAATGATATTACTATTATCGTGATATATACTGTTTTGCCTAGAAATTGAATATAAAATCCTCATTTTAGAATAATTTGCACCTATAATTAGCTTACATTACATTAAGCTATTAAAAGAAGAGTAAGAGGTTATTTATTGTGATATAACGGTATATTGCAAGCGTTTTTTCATAGTTTCTTGTAAACTGTAGCGTTATTGTATATATCAAGTAGTTTTACTTATCATATTTGCTATAAACCCATAAAATGTAGTGTTTCAATATATTAGCTATTTATCGGTGATATATAGCTGTTTTCCTACAAATTGAAGTATAAAATCCGCTTTTTAGAATAATTTGCACCTATAAGTAGCTTACATTACATTAAGCTATTAAATAGAAGAGTAAGAGGTTATTTATTGTGATATAACGGTATATTGCAAGCAATTTTCATAGTTTCTTGTAAACTGTAGCGTTATTGTATATATACAAGTAGTTTTACTTATTATATTGCTATAAACCCATAAAATGTAGTGTTTTCAATGATTTTACCTAGTTATCAGTGATATATAGCTGTTTTCCTACAAATAAAGTATACAATCCTTTTTTTAGAATAATTTGCACTTATAAGTATCTTACATTACATTAAGCTAATAAATAGAAGAGTAAGAGGTTATTTATTGTGATATAACGGTATATTGCAAGCATTTATCATAGTTTCTTCTAAACTGTAGCGTTATTGTATATATACAAGTAGTTTTACTTATTATATTGCTATAAACCCATAAAATGTAGTGTTTTCAATGATTTTAGCTAGTTATCAGTGATATATATCTGTTTTCCTACAAATTGAAGTATAAAATCCTCTTTTTAGAATAATTTGCACCTATAAGTAGCTTACATTACATTAAACTATTAAATAGAAGAGTAAGAGGTTATTTATTGTGATATAACGGTATATTGCAAGCGTTTTTCATAGTTTCTTATAAACTGTAACGTTATTGTATATATACAAGTAGTTTTACTTATCATATTGCTATAAACCTATAAAATGTAGTGTTTTCAATGATATTAGCTATTTATCGTTGATATATAGCTGTTTTCCTACAAATTAAAGTATAAAATCCTTTTTATTAGAATAATTTGCACCTATAAGTAGCTTACAATACATTAAGCTAATAAATAGAAGAGTAAGAGGAAATTTATTGTGATATAACGGTATATTGCAAGCGTTTTTCATAGTTTCTTGTAAACTGTAGCGTTATTGTATATATACAAGTAGTTTTACTTATCATATTGCTATAAACCCATAAAATGTAGTGTTTTCAATGATATTAGCTATTTATCGGTGATATATAGCTGTTTTCCTACAAATTGATGTATAAAATCCCCATTTTAGAATAATTTGCACCTATAAGTAGCTTACATTACATTAAGCTATTAAAAAGAAGAGTAAGAGGTTATTTATTGTGATATAACGGTATATTGCAAGCGTTTTCATAGTTTCTTGTAACTGTAGCGTTATTGTATATATACAAGTAGTTTTACTTATCATATGCTATAAACCATAAAATGTAGTGTTTTCAATGATATTAGCTATTTATCGGTGATATATAGCTGTTTTCCTACAAATTGAAGTATAAAATCCTCTTTTTAGAATAATTTGCACCTATAAGTAGCTTACATTACATTAAGCTATTAAATAGAAGAGTAAGAGGTTGTATATTGTGATATAACGGTATATTGCAAGCGTTTTTCATAGTTTCTTCTAAACTGTAGCGTTATTGTATATATACAAGTAGTTTTACTTATTATATTGCTATAAACCCATAAAATGTAGTGTTTTCAATGATTTTAGCTAGTTATCAGTTTATATATAGCTGTTTTCCTACAAATTGAAGTATAAAATCCTCTTTTAGAATAATTTGCACCTAAATAGCTTACTTACATTAAGCTAATATTAAA
>JACEEZ010024197.1:0-17287 GCA_016584305.1 Chionoecetes opilio
GGTGTTTTGGGGTTGGGTTGGGGGGGGGCGGCGCGGGGGGGGCAGGTGCTCCGCCCGCACTAAATATTGTACTATTATACGGTATTATCATACTACCAGATGATATTTAGGACAGCTAAACCTCCCATCATCTTCACGAGACATTATTTGCTATCATGAAGTATAAAAATGGCAGTAAACTATACCTAAAATAAGATAACGAGAGCAAAAGAATCGTGTAAAAACTTTTTTTTCACCTTTTTTATTCATTCTTCTCCCTTTTTCCTGGAATGTTGCTTGCATTAATTTCACGCACTGTCCCGGATCGCACACCCCTAACGTTTATCATGGGTAGGAAACGTCCCTGCAAAAATATATAGTGGTCAAACCTGCGTTGAACGTCAAACTTGTGATGAAACAGCTTTTGGCGGGGGAGAGCGGTGACCCTTTCCCATAAGTGCTTGGTTAGGGAGGGAGGGACAAATTCCTTGCTTCAGCAGAGACGTGTTCAACCCTTGTGATTGGTCGAAGCTGCCTAAGCAGCGCTCAGAAGGGCAACGTGATTGGCTAGTAGGATTCTCGGACCCCCGCCCACGCCATAGGCTTTGGAGGTGTAGAGGCAGTGCAAAAGCGCCTGAACTTTCGACTGTACATGGCTTAGTCGGTGCCTTACCCGGGGCCGTTACAAAAGCGCCTGAAGACGGGTAAGGCGCTCTTTTCGCCTTACCTCTATGGCACTTCTCAGCATCTCCCCCTGGTGCCTAGCCGTGCCAAGGGCAGTGATATATATTTCTGTATGTAACAAAAGGAAGTTTAAAAACCAAAGAGGAAATAACACAAGCCGGAGATCCCAGTTCTTTGGCCCTGGGAGAGAACCTGATATAGCCACGTAACATGGAGTATGCATCTCAAGTTTGGGAGGGATCCACTCAACAGCCTCCTAAATTGGGTTTAGTCAAAAGCTTTTTTGTCTCATCAACTCCCCTCCTCTGACTGACTATCTTCAATCAAAAATCACCGCCGCAATGTTTGTTTCTCTTGATATCTTCCCCCGTTATTTTCATGCTCACTGCTCTTTTGAATTGCAGAAGAGCAGTGCTATTAACTGATTGCCTCCCCCCCACCCGTGGCCTCGCTGCACAAGACTTTCTACTCAGTCTCATCCCTATTCTGGGCCATCTCCCCATTGCAAGAATTAACAGGTATCTTTACTTTTTATCCCCTTCACTGGTATATTCTGTAACTCTCTACTCTGTTTCTATCTTTTCTCCTTTCTACGATTTAAATATTTCAAGAGAGGGCAACAAGAACCTCCCGAACTAAATTGGCCCACCCCCTCTTTTATAATCTCTTACTGTCTCCTGTATAGGGACTTGCAACTAAGAGGGCTTTTTGTTTCTTCCTTTTTTTGCCCTTGGCCATCCTTTGTGATGTTAAAAAAATGGACGACAAGGTATTTGGCCGTCGACCATTTCCTCAATCTCAGAGTGTTGGGAATATTTGATCCTTTTGGGGTTACGGCTATTACCGCCCTTTTATCAAAGATTCACCAAAATGACATCTCCCTAACATGGGTTTTGAGAAAAGATGTCTCATTCAATGGGATGCCCATCATGAGTGAAAATTTCGAAGAGTTAAAAGATGCACTAGTGAAAGCTCCTGTTGTGGCATTCCTAGATTTTTCATTTGAGATATGTACAGACGCTTCAGTCGCGAGACTTGGGGCAACACTAATGCAGAAAGATAAAAGAGGGAAGAACCTGTATGCGAGCAGAGTTCTTATCCCGGCGGAGGTAAATTACTCAGTTACACATCAAGAGACCCTCGGAGTAGTTTGGGCTCTCAAACATTTCAAAGACATTATTTTTGGCTAACCAATAACTGTCTATACCGACCATGCAGCAGTTAGTGAGCTATTTAAGGGTAAGGATTTATCCGATAGGCTTGCACGATGGTATCTGACAATCCAAGAGTTTAATCCAACCTCCAAACATTTACGCGGACGTGCAAATGTGGTAGCTGATGCGCTATCGCGAAACGTTCCGGTAGTCGGGGTGATTACAGGGGCAACTCCCGTGCCGAATTTTTCACTCTCTTTAATTGGGCGTCGAACAACGCAAACATGAAATATGGGAGAAGGTCATCTATGCCTTAGAATCAGGCGACGAGACCTCCCTTCCGTCATTACCAGTACCTTATTCAAATGTTTCCTGTCAAAATTTGACAGGATTTTATGATTAAATGACAAAATTTGTCATTTAATGACAGAGACATTGGCCACAGAAAAGGGACCCAGTGGAACAATATGTTTTTCCGATATTTTTGTCTGACGGTGCTTAAACTTGTCACGATGTGCCCACGGCTGGACATCAGGACGTAAACCGTACCCTAGCAGCCGCTAGGCGTGTGTACTACTGGACCACGATGCGTGTGGACATTGAAAAATATGTTGCCAGGTGTGTATCTTTGTGCCCAATACAAAGCAACGACCAGCCTGGGGCCAGATTGTTAAATGTCACCTTTCCCTTCCCATGACGGGACCACACGACGAGTTCTCAGCGCTACACGGGGACGCATGGTAACGTTGAATCCTTCCGCGTCTTTTCCCTTCGTGTAGTCCCGTCACGGTAGGTTGGTATGCTGGATGGAGTACTATGCCACGTCTGTGCTGTGCAACAATGTATCTCCTTCAGAAAAGTCCGTGAAACTTGGTTGGGAAATAATAGTTAGTGTTTAAAAAACCAGGGAAGTGAGTCGTGACTGAATGGACCCTACCCATAACTACGTCACGGTTTGTTACATCGGTGTGTAATGCCCGTTATTCGGAAGAGATAGGATGGGAATTCTTATCATCAATTCCCGGGTTTATGCCCGTAAGCAATTCAATCTTTTAGTTTCTCGTGTAATTTATCTTCCTTCTTTCATTCTCACTTCTATCTTCCTCCCTTCCTTTCACTCCCCCCCCCCCCGACATTCCGGGTACGAGTCAACATTCGTGGGACACTTATTCGCGATCATCGATAACTAAGAGGTTCAAAACTTTTCAATCCTCCCTCACCCTCCTATCAGAATCAAGGAACCTCCTAGATTCTTAATGTCCTTCAAAATAGTCACCATAGTGAAAGATCACGGTCATACATGGATGTGTTAGTCGAGTTATTTGCTAAATTAAAAGTCGACCAACATTTATGGTTTCGACTCCACTACCTCGTCTCTCAACAAAACGCGTTCGTATGCGTGAACGAACGAAAATAACACTTTCCCGGATATTAGATAAACATATTAAATTCTTCTATATCAAAGTAACAGAACTGTATTATAGGCAGCCCTTTCATAGGTACACTTGTTTCATTAGTTAATTAGTCATTTAGGGTCTATAGCTCTTCAGGAGAGGCCAATATCATAGAATTCGAACATTCCTTTTCATCCCAACTTCACCTTAGCTACCAAGAGGAGTCAGTCGTCTCTACACTTCATTGTAGGTAAGACCTCGGCACCTCGCTCCTGTTTCCCCCCTTCCTTGTTATATTATATCTATCTATATTTCTATATATATATAGGTACAGTTGTTCAGTTTCACTAATGCCTAGGAGGCCTGCCCCATCCTTATAAGTGTTATTAACGGAGTCGTCTCTTACACTTCATGTAGGCTTCGACGGGAGTCGTCTCTCACTTCATTGTAGGCTTCGACGGAGTCTCATCCACTCCCCTATAGAAACCAGGCACATGGTACAGTGAATCCCCACACCAACTCATTACTCTCACATTTTCTCTCCTATATATATATTCCATGTATACCTATAGTGCTCAGTTGATACGGACATAGGTGGTAGTTCTAAGAGTGATTCTGTGAGGGAGGTTATGCTCTAAAGAGCTTGCCCGTTCCAAATTAGAGTTTATGTATGTGTCTAAGATCTCAAACAGAAATAATGTTTCATGGTGAATAAATAGGATGATGTTCATATAGTTCTTGTGTTTATTGCAAAAAAAAAACCCCAGGTGATTATTCTGCGTTAGGACAGTAATTCCCCACACTTCCAAAAGAGTCAGCCTTACTCGGTATAATTCCACGTATCAATCACGACTACCAAGATAAATCTAATATATATATCTATTCAAACATGCCCAGGAAGTAAAACCATTGAACTACTTGCCTGTGCTGGTGGCAGCACTTCCCCTTACCCCTTAACTCATACCCTTTCCCCTTAACCCTACCCCTACCCCTTTCCCTTAAGTTCATTCCCATTTCAGTACTCTCCGCAGCGAGAAGTGGTTCACACTATAATCAAATAGTGAAGTCATAAGACAAGTTTCAATTCTCAATTCAAGTTTAAATCAAGGAAAAATCCTAACCAAATTAATTTCATTCAAATAACAAAGGCACCAGATATAAACTTCTTCATAGGAAAATCCTGGCAACACACTGGTGGCAGCGGTGGGTTATTATTTCCTACAAATAACAACAGAATATCACCTTGGGAAAGTAGCTAAATAGACTCAAAAATTCAGGAAATATGTACAAAGTTTCATTAGTAGGACACAGTCAACTTCCCAAATCATTCGATGTCCCAGGAACTGAAATTCGGATTTCAGAGCTTCGGGAGGAAGGGCAAATTTTTTTTTTTCTCAGATGAGACTAAATAGTGTCCTGGTATGGCCACATTATCTGTGCATTTTGTGGTTAGGTAGCAATGATATTGACGATAGCATGGATCCCGGTTCTCTTGCTTACCCTATCAAGGAAATTACGCGCACAATAGAGAGAATTGTGAGGCGGTAGTGTGCATCTGCTAATAGAACCATGCATTTATTCAGAAAGAGAACCACATCTATTAGTCCACGGGAAACCCGAGTGTGTCTTTCTATTGACCGACGGAACACGGGAATCGAGTCCCTACCTGTGTCTATAAGAGGGTTTCTCCAGCGTCATCATGAGTTGTGAAGATACCATATTCCCGAGATGAAAACGAAGGAGGAGAAGGAGCAGGCAGAAATAATAAGACGGTTAAAAGATTTAGTGGAAGAAATAAGAGCTGCGAGAATGAAGAGAATTGAATTATGGTCACAGGAAAAGCAAACGGACCCTTTCCATGCCCCTCAATTATCCACGGATAGCGTGAAAGAGGAAAATCAAACGAACCCTTTCCTTACCCCTCATATCCACGGATAGCGTGGAAGAGAAAAATCAAACGAACCTGTCCATGCCCCTAAATTATCCACGATAGCGTGAAAGAGGGACTCATCAAACTCGAGATATTCCAGTATTAGAGTTACATCAACTACAAGGCCTTGACGCAACGGCCCGACTCCAAATGTTCTTTGAATTAATAGAACAATGTAGCTCAAGCGACGCAACACGCATCCAAATTGCAAAAGGGAGAGTGTGCTCAGAACTCTCAATCTTAATTCACAGCTATCAAACGAACCATAAAGTAGAGACTTGGGCGACACTTAGAAATCTTTCGAGACCGAGTTCACCACCGAAGTGGTGTTGGTAGAGCCTGGCAGGCATTGGAGACAATGAGTTTACGACTGGGGGGAACCTCCTCAAGCTTCACACACTCGTTTATTTGCCAACATGCGGTGATTGCGACAAAACTCCCAAATGAAAAATTCCCCGACCGTGATAAGACAATAAAGAGAAAACTGTGGTACGGCCTACCAGTCGCGTCGCGAGAGAAACTAGAAGGATTCCTGGATGAAGGATATCCCCTTAAAAAATTCATAGACCGTCTCGAGCACGAACGCCAACTGCTCGAAGAGAGACACACTCCAAAGGTTAATATGATCCCAGCACATAAGAAAGAAGGAAAAGTGCTAGACGAAAAAGAAACAAATAGTTCCATACATTTCCCAAACTCCGAGACCACCAAAGACGAAGTGGGGGAAAGTCTAAAACAACAAATCCAAGAACTAAAGGCCAGTTTGGCCCAAGTGAAACTAGAAAAATCATCCTCCCACGCGAGTCCTTCACGGAGGGAAACATTCACTCAAAAGTATTGCGCTTATTGTCAAACACAAACGCATAACCTTCCGGAGTGCTGGAGAAAACCTCCGCTAGGTCATTGTTTCGACTGTCGCAAACCCGGTTGCCGGAGGGGAGATCGAAATTGTCCTGGGCGTGCCCAGACAAATAGTCCTCAACATCCAAGTCAAACTCAAAACCCTAGACAATTATCATGACTAGACGGTGACGATATTTCACCCACTATCCACGTGAATATAAACGGGAAGATAGTAGAAGCGATAGTAGACACAGGGAGTGGTTATACTTTAATCAAAGAATGTACAGCAAAACGGATCGGAGGGGAAATAAATAAACGACGGAATCCTCCTCACCTCGTAGGAATCACAGACACCCCGTTAAAAATTCTCGGTATGATATGGGCAGAAATTGAAATCGGTGACGGTCAAAAGTTTAAAAAATGGTTTCCCGTTATCCCAGACTCTTATCTCAACGGCGATGTACTTCTTGGGTGTGACATCCTCACAAAGCCACTCTCACCTGGGATGAGAAAAAGTAGAGCAATGCGCTGGGGTGACACCCCCCATACCGTGAATCACATCCGTCGAAAAAGAAACAAAATCAAAAGAATACAACTAAACCCGGTGGAAGTCGTGAAACAGCCACGAAACCCTTCACAGATAAATCTTCTCACTCCTGTGAAAATAAACCCTTACCACTCCAGTTTCAAGCAGGTTAACGTAAATGAGTTACCAGGTTCTAACCTCCTTGTCTACCCGCGGGAAAAGGTTAGCAAAAATAGTTACCCTTACTTAGTACAAGTGTCAGCAGAAAGTTCAATTTACATTCCCTTCACGAATAATACCAAGAAGGAAAAGGTTTTGTGCAAAGGTACTATACTCGGGTCATACGACAAAGTGGAAATTCCTCACGCGAACACAATCAATTCCATTCATGAAGTCCACAATGACTTAATACCGGTAAATGATAACGCACAGCCGAAAGGAACTCGAACCCAAAGGTTAAAAGAATTAATCAAGGGACAAAAATGGAAACACCTGACTGTTTCAGAACAACAAGAATTACAACAAGTAATTCTAGAAAATGATCCGCTTTTCATCCTAGACCAAAACGAATTAGGTCTCATAAATGGTCCTCCGGTTCATATAAAGGTGGATGATCCTCAACCTAGTCGAGGACCTTCGTACCGTTATCCCGAGAAGGCCAAGGAACAAATTTCACATATGCTTCAAGATATGGAAGAAAGAAATATCATAGAAAGATCCACGGCGGTGTGGTTATCACCGATCGTCTTGGTAAATAAACCGGATGGTAGTAAGAGAATGTGTTTAGACTATCGACACATAAATAAACATCTCGCCACAGACATTTATCCTCTTCCACGATTGGAAGAATTGGTAGAACAAGCCGCTGGTCAAAAGTATTATGTCACCTTAGACATGCGCGAAGCATATTTCCAGATATTACTCGATGACGAAAGCCGCGATCTAACCACCTTCAGCGACGGTGTCACCTTATATCGTTTTCGACGCCTACCATTCGGGCTAAACTGCTCACCCGCTATATTTTCCAGGCGGATGGCTTCAGTATTAACTCCCCTCCTTCAGAAGGATGGTAAAAAAACTACCTGGACGACTTAATTCTATGGGCTCCTACGTTTCCTCTTCTTTTGGGAAACGTCTTAATCAGCTCTTCGAAGTCCTTACTTACAAATGGGGTGAAACTTAACCTCAGTAAGTGTACTTTTGGACTTAAAGAAGTCACTTTTCTCGGTCATCGGATCTCAGCCGAAGGAAGTAAGCCGGACCTAAAAAACGTGGAAGCCGTTTCAAAAATGAAAGCTCCCAAAACGGTCAAAGAAATCCGACGTTTCTTAGGGATGTGTGGTTTCTATAGGAAGCATGTTCCTTCGTTCGCGAAAGTTGCAGCTCCACTTACAAATTTAACAAGAGCCCACGTCACTTTCACCTGGACGGATGAGTGTCAACATGCGTTCGAACATCTCAAATCGTGCCTGATAAATGCGCCTGTCCTGGTAAGGGCACAAATTCATGAACCTTTCATTCTTACAACAGACGCGAGTAACACTCACGTCGGAGGGGTTCTAAGTCAAGTTCAATCAAACGGTTCCAATTGCCCCATTGGGTATTTCTCCAAGAAACTAAATTCTTGCGAAACACGTTACTCCGCCACCGACAAAGAAGCGTTGGCCATAGTTCTCACCTGTAGAAATTTCCATCATTATCTATGGGGCTCTAAATTCTCAATTGTCACGGATCACCAACCCCTCACCAGTATTTTTAAAAGAAAAACTAAATCTCCCCGGATGACCAGGTGGATCCTAGAAATGCGCGAATATAATTATGCGATTAAATACCTGAAAGGCAAAGATAACTTCGTCGCGGACCATCTGTCGCGTCCAGTTGGGATGATAACCCGCCGACCCGAGACTACTTGGTTGGGACTAAACCAACCACAATTCATTCTACGTCAGAGGGAAGAACCGTGTGGAAGAGTTGGTGGAATATCTGGAGGGAGGTAAAGTCCCTACCAAACGCATACCGAAAGCCACTTTGGATCAGTTTACCGTAATAAATGACATACTATATTATGTTCGAGAAAAAACCGATGGGAGTCTACAGTATGTCCTCATAATTCCTCGTAGTATGACCGGCCTCGCTCTCCAACATGCGCATGAATTATCAGGTCACTTAGGACAAAAGAAAACCATCAAGAAAGCCGAGGAGCTATACTATTGGGCAAATCTGAAAGTAGATGTGTGTGAGTATGTCAAAAATTGTGTAACTTGCCAGAGATTCAAAGGAAGTAGAGGGTTACAACAACCCTGGAAGGAATTACCTCCAGTAGATAAACCCTTAGAGAGGATAGGGATAGACCTCACTGATATGGTAGCCGGAGAACAAGGTTACCGTTATGTTATGACGGTAGTCGACCATTACAGTAGTTTGTTAGGTTCTTCCCCCTTAAATCAAAAACACACTACACACATCATAAAGACCATGTGGCAGTACCTGGCGGACTATGGGACACCCCGCAACATCGTCCTGGACAACGGAGGAGAGTTCACCAGCCGGGAGTTCCAGCAGTTCTGCACACGACACCAAATCACTCTCTGCTATACGACCCCCTACCACCCTCAAGGAAACTCAGTGACCGAGAGGATGCACAGGACCCTGAAGTCAGTCCTTTCGACCCTGTGCCAAGGACACCCTCTTCGTTGGCCCACATTGTTGCAGCCGTGCCAATCACTATGAATCAAGCGGTACACACCTCCACTGGACACAACCCTACTTCGCTTTCTTCTCTCGCCATGCCCCCAGGCTCGTTGGAGCAGCTTTACCCGACGTCGAGGGAGAACAAGACGACATGGACGTGGCACACGCCCTAATCCGCGAGACGCATCAGAAAATGTCGCGTCGGTACAGGGACGTCGCCAACCAAAAGCGAAAAAATCAAGTGGTGGAGGTAGGAGCACTGGTATGGGTCAGAAAAGAGACCACAATACCAGGCACATGCCGTAAACTAAATATGAAATGGGATGGGGTCTATAGAGTAGTGGAGGTACGTTTGGGTGGTAGCGTATATGTGTTAGAGAATGTTTTCACGGAAAAACAAGTGCAAAGAGCTGCCGAACAAGTGAAGCCCTATCATGGCAGTGAAGAGTGGTTAGTAGAACCGGTGGAGAGGGTCCTACAACCCGATCCGGTGGACGAACAACTAGCCCCTCGTGTCAGGAGGCCTCCTAGAAGGCTCATCGAGGAAGAGTGAATGTTATTTTAGGTTAAGATGTGTTAGAAATTAATACTGAGTCACAGAGGTGAGTGGGTGTCAGACTAGATGAAACAATTTGGTCTAGGAGATTTCTCATTTCTAGAATTCGGAGTGTCTAATTTTCACGGGCTCAGCCTGGTTCAGTGGGAGGAGTATTTTAATTCGAGATAGTAGTACTGCTACTCACTTCACAGTCGACCAGCTTGAGGTGTGGCGGACATTTCAGGACTCGTAAGGCTCTCGTTATCTAACCTGAGTGTAGCCGGTGTGCGCCCCTGGGACGAACCTTGCGACGAAAATGCGGGTACTGAGTCAGGATTTGACAACCACGTTACTACCCAGGTCAGAGGTCGATTGGGATACTTCCTTTCATTGAATATTCGTGTAATCTAAACACAAGCAGACACCCGTTTTCAAAGAATAGAAGAATCTCCATTAAATTCACTCTAAATTCGTCCCATACACACACCTCCTCTTGACGCAGCTTTAGAAAGGAAACAAAAGATCCGTGAGTAGTTAATTTGATATTGAAGAATTTAATTTTCCCGGAGAATAGACGTGTGTAATGCCCGTTATTCGGAAGAGATAGGATGGGAATTCTTATCATACAATTCCCGGGTTATGCCCGTAAGCAATTCAATCTTTTAGTTTCTCGTGTAATTTATCTTCCTTCTTTCATTCTCACTTCTATCTTCCTCCCTTCCTTTCACTCCCCCCCCCGACATTCCGGGTACGAGTCAACATTCGTGGGACACTTATTTCGCGATCATCGATAACTAAGAGGTTCAAAACTTTTCATCCTCCCCTCACCCTCCTATCAGATCAAGGAACACTCCTAGATTCTTAATGTCCTTCAAAATAGTCACCATAGTGAAAGATCACGGTCATACATGGATGTGTTAGTCGAGTTATTTGCTAAATTAAAAGTCGACCAAATTTATGGTTCGACTCCACTACCTCGTCTCTCAACAAAACGCGTTTGTATGCGTGAACGAACGAAAATAACACTTTCCCCGGATATTAGATTAAACATATTAAATTCTTCTATATCAAAGTAACAGAACTGTATTATAGGCAGCCCTTTCATAGGTACACTTGTTTCATTAGTTAATTAGTCATTTAGGGTCTATAAGCTCTTCAGGAGAGGCCAATATCATAGAATTCGAACATTCCTTTTCATCCCAACTTCACCTTAGCTACCAAGAGGAGTCAGTCGTCTCTACACTTCATTGTAGGTAAGACTCGGCACCTCGCTCCTGTTTCCCCCTTCCTTGTTATATTATATCTATCTATATTTCTATATATATATAGGTACAGTTGTTCAGTTTCACTAACGCCTAGGAGGCCTGCCCCATCCTTATAAGTGTTATTAACGGAGTCGTCTCTACACTTCATTGTAGGCTTCGACGGGAGTCGTCTCTCCACTTCATTGTAGGCTTCGACGGGAGTCTCATCCACTCCCCTATAGAAACCAGGCCACATGGTACAGTGAATCCCCACACCAACTCATTACTCTCACATTTTCTCTCCTATATATATATTCCATGTATACCTATAGTGCTCAGTTGACACGGACATAGGTGGTAGTTCTAAGAGTGATTCTGTGAGGGAGGTTATGCTCTAAAGAGCTTGCCCGTTCCAAATTAGAGTTTATGTATGTGTCTAAGATCTCAAACAGAAATAATGTTTCATGGTGAATAAATAGGATGATGTTTCAAATATAGTTCTTGTGTTTATTGCAAAAAAAACCCAGGTGATTATTCTGTGTTAGGACAGTAATTCCCCACACTTCCAAAAGAGTCAGCCTTACTCGGTATAATTCCACGTATCAATCACGACTACCAAGATAAATCTAATATATATATCTATTCAAACATGCCCAGGAAGTAAAACCATTGAACTACTTGCCTGTGCTGGTGGCAGCACTTCCCCTTACCCCTTAACTCATACCCTTTCCCCTTAACCCCTACCCGTACCCCTTTCCCTTAAGTTCATTCCCATTTCAGTACTCTCCGCAGCGAGAAGTGTTCACAGTATAATCAAATAATGAAGTCATAAGACAAGTTTCAATTCTCAATTCAAGTTTAAATCAAGGAAAAATCCTAACCAAATTAATTTCATTCAAATAACAAAGGCACCAGATATAAACTTCTTCATAGGAAAATCCTGGCAACACAGGTGCATTGTGGGGATAAGGCGGGGTCGCCGCGGATGGACCTACGAAGGGAAAACTACGGCGATGGAAGAATTTCGAGTTCTTTTGCGCGAAATTGATATTCCAGGTGCTATATTACTGTGCTCTGTTTTCGCTGACAACACTATAGAGAAGACCTGAGGTAATGGCTGATGTGCAGAGGCTTCTAAACCAAGAAAACAGAGTCATAACAGAGCCTCGTCAAAAGGTAAGCAACTGGTAGGTACGTAATGTGTCCCTACCACTTGCTTACTTCTTAATGAGACTCTGCTGTGACTGTTTTCCTGGTCTAGAAGCCTTCGCACATCAACCATCACCTCAGGTCTTCTCTATGTTGTCAGCGAGCACGGAAATATAGCACCTGGAATATCAATTTCGCCCAAAACAACTCAATTTTTTTTCATCGTCGTAGTCTTCTCTTTGTAGGCTGTACATATTCATGGTTATGATAGTATTAAAGTACCTTATTAATTGAGTTCCTTTTGTTGTCTTTCCTCATAATAAGTAGTGCTACATCATGGTTTAAGTGACGAGCCAATGAATACTCTTGAGTCTATACCAACATCACCAACCTTTGCTTTGATTTATCTTATTACTCCATCCATAAACAAATTGCATAACCACGGTGACATTACCCATCCTTGCCTCATGGTACAGTCACGCAATGAACTTCGCGAGCACTTGGGGCGAGGCAATCCCATCAATTTCTCAAATCTTTTCCTTGTCTACAAATGTTCGCTCAGTCTCCTCTTAGAGACCCGCTCCACCCCCCCTAAGTAGCCACACCTGTTTCAAACCTTCCCGACTTTATAGCTCCCTGATGAGTAATTATAGTTTTAAATCCCGCACCAACAGCTAATGACAATTTAACAGCTCCCTCCCTCCCTCCCTCCCTTCCTCCTTCCATTGAGCCCTTCAACTGGGTCCTTCCTCCATGAGACAGGATGAAGTAACTTTTAAAATATTTACATTCTTTGTTTTCGGAAAAAATAATGGCTATAGCAAAATATATTCGTAACACTGAGAGCAAGGGTGTGTGTGTGTGTGTGTGTGTGTGTGTGTGTGTGTGTGTGTGTGGTGTGTGTGTGTGTGTGTGTGTGCGCGCCGTTACTGAAATTTAAGAGGAATGGGAGGGAAGAAAAAGATGACGTGGAACAGAGAGCGAGAGAGGAGAGAGAGAGAGAGAGAGAGAGAGAGAGAGAGAGTGGAGAGAGAGAGAGAGAGAGAGAGAGAGAGAGAGAGGAGAGAGAGAGAGAGAGAGAGAGAGAGAGAGAGAAGAGAAGAGAGAGAGAGGAGAGGGGATGGCGAGGGGGGGAGAGAGGCCCCCCGGGGATAACAACATCCCGGGGGAAGGAGGAGGAAGAATTGTCAGATTTTGAGATAGACGAAAATTTTTATTGGAAAATACGAAAAGGGAAAGGGAAGGGAGGATCCGGGGCCCCTTTTTTTGCGATTTAGGGGAGGTGTCCTGCAGGAAATGTGTCTCCCGATATTTTTGTCCCAAAACCAAATGGGGAAAACTCCCGACATAAGGGTGGTTTGGACCCGGGTCATTTCGCCCACATTGGAGTTTAGGCAGGGGGTTGGGTTATTTTTTTAGGTGACGAAACCCCCAACCCCCGTAGGAGGTTAGGTTAGTTTTTTTGGGTTTAGGTTAGCATGGTTTTAGATTGGTATTTTTGGGTAGTTTTTGGTTGGGTTAGGTTAGGTTAATTTTGGTTAGGTAGGATGGGTTTAAATTTGGTTTGGTTAGGTAGCATATCGGGGGTAAACCCCCCTGCTGGGGTGGGTTTAAATTTTGGGTTAGGTTGGTTTTTTTTGGTTAGGAAAATTTTCGTCATTTCGCCCAAAAGACTTTCGCCCAATGTAAGTAATTCGCCCAATATAAGAGTAAATTCGCCCCCCCCAAAAGTCAATTCCCCCCACTCTAAAGCAATTTTCGCCCACAGACCCCATGCACGGAGTCAAAAATATATCTTCCTCTGCAAAAAAAGGAATGAACCCCCCAGAACCCTTGGGAAAAGACGGAAAATTTTTAGGGTTTGCCCATACTCTCCCATTCCCCAAACAAGTTGGGGCCCGTGGGAGTGGGGGGTTTTCGGGGGGGGAACAATTATGCGTCAAAAAAGTAATTAAAGAGTTGTGAAAGGGGTAAAATTTCCAGATCTAGGGAAATTTGCCTTATTCTGAAAAAATTCCCAAACCCCACAATAAAACCAAACCAAAAAAAAATACCCTAGCGGGGGGTTGACCCCCCGATAACCTAACCTACCAATCAAACTAAGCTAACCTAACCACCAAATCTCCTTTTAAATTTTGGTTGGGTTGGGTTTGTTTAGATTTGGTTAGGTTGGATGGTTAGTTTTGGGTTGGTTGGTTAGATTTGGTTAGGTTGGGTTATCGTGGGTAAAACCCCCCTGTATGTATTTAAAATTTGGGTTGGGTTAGGTTTTTTTTGGTTGGGAAATTTTTTCTCTAGAAAAAGGAAATTCCCCTGATCTGGGGCATTTACCCCCTAACAATCTTTAATTACGTGTTTCCACGAAAAATTTTTTTCCCCACCAAAAAACCCCGCTTTTCCCAAGGTCCCAAATTTTTTGGGGAATGGAGAGTAGGGAACACTAGAATTTACCGCCTTTTTCGCCCGGGTTTACGGGTGGTTCTTTCCCATTTTCCAAGGAAGAATATTACATGTGCCGGCCAGGGATCGTGGGGGCAATTTGACTTTAGATGGCAATTTGTTATATGGGGGCGAATTGATTTACATGTGGACGAAATTTTGGGGGGAAAATGACGAAATTCCCAAACCCAAAATAAACCAAACCTAACCAAAATTAACCACCCTAGCAGGGGGTTTGCCCCACCGATCCCCAAAACCCAAACCAAAATTTAACCTAAGCTAACCAAACCAAAATTTTAAACCTATCCTAACCAAACCCAAATCTAACTAACCTAACCTAACCAAATCTAGCTAAATCCCAAATTTAAACCTCCCCAACCCAACCTAAAGAAAATAACCTACCCAGCGGGGGTTGGGGGGTTTCAACCCAAACAAAATAACCTAACCCCCTAGCTCCTATGACCCCAAAGTGGGGGAAAATGACCCATATGGGGGCGAAATGACCTGGGGGGCAAAATGACTATGGTATGGCGAAATGGCATGTGGGAAAGACCGGTACCAACCAACCATTACGTCGGCGAGCTTTCCCGTTTTTTGTAGGGGGCAAAAATTCGGAGACGACAGTACCTGCAGGGACTGAGGCAAAGGGTGGGTAAATTTACCCCTGGTTATGCAACGTTTTTGGGGGGTTAAAAAAAATCAAAGCAAAGGTTTTGGGATGTTTGGTAAGATCAAGAGATTTATTGGCTCTTTAAATAACACTTAAAACCCTGTTAGCCTACTTATTATGAGGAAAAACAACAAAAGGAACTCAATTAATAAGGTATTTTAATACTATCATAACCATGAATATGTAGTACAGCCTACAAAGAGAAGATTACGACGATGAAAAAAAATTGAGTTGTTTTGGGCGAAATTGATATTCCAGGTGCTATATTTCCGTGCTCGCTGACAACATAGAGAAGACCTGAGGTGATGGTTGTTGTGGGAAGGCTTCTAAACCAGGAAAACAGTCACAGCAGAGTCTCATTAAGAAGTAAGCAAGTGGTAGGGACACATTACGTACCTACCAGTTGCTTACCTTTTGACGAGGCTCTGTTATGACTCTGTTTTCTTGGTTTAGAAGCCTCTGCACATCAGCCATTACCTCAGGTCTTCTCTATAGTGTTGTCAGCGAGAACAGAGCACAGTAATATAGCACCTGGAATATCAATTTCGCGCAAAATAACTCGAAATTCTTCCATCGCCGTAGTTTTCCCTTCGTAGGTCCACCCGCGGCGACCCCGCCTTATCCCCACAATGCACCGATGTAAACAAACCGTGACGTAGTTATGTCTGGGGCCCATTAATACGAAAGTACGAAAACAAGTGTGCCCCGCCCCGCACCGCTCCGCCTCGCATTTGCCAGCGCGCCTGCCAGACGCCGAGTGCACCGCTCTGCCCAGCCCGCCCCTGTCTCCCGGTGAGATTACAAACCACTCTTTTTATTACGCACATAGGTTAATTTCGTCAATAAACAAGTAAAAAGTAACACAAAGTCACTGAAATTTCTTTATCTTATCCAATAATGGGATGAAAAGTACAGAGGAGATCAGCGCCCGCGAAGGGAATGGTGAAGACATGGTCTGTGCTTGGTCTTCGTTTCTTTACCTTCACTGCGATGCGACGATATCCGACGCAGCTCAAAACAGTTTGACGGTACCAATTACGTGACGAAGTACACTCTTCACCGAAGAGAACATTTGACAATCTGGCCCCAGTGGGCCAGTGTCCCGTCCTTCTGGGCAGTGGGATGGAAAGGCGGGAGGTGCACTCCAGTACTTAACGTAACAGGGAGGAACTTTCCAACACCACTGTTAAATCGCCCAGAGATACAACCGCGGTAGGATTTTGAGGTGTTACGTAGCATATTTCTTCAAGTATTACTTAGAGTGGAGGTGAGAGCAGAGGGTGCTCTCACTCTTGTTTGTTTAGTGATACAGCCGGGCCTGTCAGTAGCCTAGGCTGTAATCGGTAGTATTCTTTTGTGTTCGAACAGAGGAGAGAAGAAGGGAGGGTTACGGCCCCTCTCTCTCTCTGGATAGAAGCTGGAAGGCTTCTATCGGTTCACGGTTTAGTGAACAGTCTGTTGCGCTGAGGCCACAGTCGTGTATATATATATATATATATATTTTATATATATATAAAATATATATATTATATATATATATATATATATATATATATCTTATTTTTTATATATTATATAATATATTATATATATATAATAATATATTAAATTTTAATATATATATATATATATCTAATATATATATATATATATATCGTTAAAAGTGATAGCTAGTTCAGCGTTTATATCTATTATTATTATTATCCACTCACGGAGACGAGAAGCAGAAGCTATCTACCAATCAGCGCTACCCCTAGGCTGCGTGGCAGGTAGACTTCATCTATAATAGCGCTTCACCCCGCATCTAAGTCATGCTCACTAGGGTACGCCGTAGGTCCAATGAAAAGTGAAATATAGATTTTTTCGAATTTGGCAGGGTGTTTTCTTATGTAAAATTTAATTTTAAAGGTGGTTTGTCCGCTTCACCGTTTTGGTTTGAGCACTTCTTGCTATGCAAAAATGGATTTTTATATTTATATGCAAAACATAGCTTAAAGTGCGGATTGTTGCGCAATAAAGTTAAGAATGCTCAAAAAAATGGCAATA
>JACEEZ010024198.1:0-20000 GCA_016584305.1 Chionoecetes opilio
AACACCAACAGACACACCACACACAACACACAACACACACCACCACACACACACCCACACACACAAAACACACACACACCACACACACCAAAAAAAGCAAAAAAAAAAAATGGACAACAATGGGACGCCGCCACTCTATAGCCCTCTCCTTCGAGCCCCTCTGAGGGCGTGGGATTTCAGTGACCAAAGCGAGCATATACTGTCCCCCTTTGGACAATGGGAAAAGGTGTGTGGTGTGCGAGGTGCCAGCCTTTACCCGATAAGTCCTGTGATCTATATGGGCCCTCCCTGCCGGTAGTGTGATAGTTAGCGATCGCGAGTCCAGAGCGTATTCAAGACCATGATGAATAACTGAACAACAACCTCCCCCTCCGTCTCATCCCTCTATCATTACTATAATAATGATAATGAGAATATAAAAAGATAATATTATCATAATTATTAGTAATGATGATAATAGAAATATAAATATAAATAAAAATTAGATTGATAATTGATTTTATTCACAATAATACTAATAACATTAATAATAGTAATACTAAAATGACACTTATTATAATGATAATAAAAATATTGTAATTGAAGAAAACCAAATTTAAGTAATAATAAAAAATAATAATGATTATCTTTATTTATAATAATAACAGTAGTAATAATAATACAAATAAATAATAATAAAAATGATAATATCAATGATAATAACAACATTAATAATGATAATAATAATAAATATAATTATAATAATAGTATAGTAATAAAAAAAAATCCAGCATACAGCTCAACGGAGTGAATGAAACGCGGCAATGTGTCACCGCAGAGTTTTCCCCCATCCCTTTCTTCTCGGTCCCGACCAGTGGCGGCTTGTGGCATAGGGCTGGCAGAGCTGCCGCACCCCAGACACTCACTGCCAGGTGTATGATGTCCTTAAGACACAGCAGAATTGATACATTACTAACAAATATATCATAAAAAAAGTAATTATATGTAATAAAGTTCTAAGTGAATTTTCATTAAAACCAGACCAAAATTTTTGTTACTCTCATTTTGCTGTACGATTCATATCTGCGCCGCCGCCGCGCCACTTGTGAAAACAGTTGAGCAGCACTCGAGGCAGCTAAATCTAGTCCCTCTCGTGTTTACAGTGCGTATAAACGGTGTTTGGTTAATCGTACTTTGTTTAAATAACCTAGACGATGGAAAATCCCAGTGAATATTTGCAAAACATCAACTTATCTCAGCTGACATTAAAAGAAAAGACTGAAATCAAAGCGGGACCGACTTTATTTTCAAGTAATACTGTAATTCTAAACCCTCACCACCTCAGCCATCCCTCTCCTACCACACTACCATCCTTATCATCCCTTCTACCACCACCACTACTACCATGCCCTGAAATCCGTGAATATCAACTACAACTCAACCTGAGATAGGTTTAAAAATTTGTGTATCCTACTGTTGTGTAAAGCTTTTCAGTCCCTCCATTTATTTTTTCACGAGCCGCCACTGGTACCGACCTTCCCAGCCACACTTATAAAACATTGCTAGACGCTTTTCCCACTGCTCTCTATTACTGCTATTGTTATTATTATTGTTATTATCAATATCATCGGTATCATCCCTTTCATATTATATGTTTTATTACTATTTTTTACTTTTTTTTTTAGTATTTATCAATTATAATATGATTCTAGCACTTGTAAAACACTTGTAAACACACTCCTATGCTGCCCGCGGGGTTATCGCTTTGCACCTGATCGCCACACGACCACTAGTCGTTGCGCGGCGTATCACTGCACGGAACCGCAATTTCAATCCCTAGAGGGGGGGACGGTCTAAAGAAATTAGTCCAATGCACTTTGCGGAGTTTTAACCTCCGGGGTTTTGGGTTAGGGAAGGTGGCTGGTTTGTGGGATGTGGGGAAGCTCCCGGGGAATTTGAGGTTTTTGAAAGGGGTGTTTTTGGGGAACGGAAGTTGGATCTGAAAAAATTTTTCTGTTAAAAGGTTTTTTGTTTGGTTACTAAGTAAATTTTTTTTTGGCCCAAAAATTTTTAAAGGTCTTTTTTTGGGGTAGGGTTTTTTAATGTTGTTTTTTTGGGGGACTTTTTTGGAAAACGTTGGGGGTTTGAGGAGTTTAGCCTTTTGTTTTTGTGGTTTAACGGGTTTTGGGTTAATCGTTTTTGTTTAACTTTTTAAGGTGCGGTTTTTTTTGAAACAGTTTATTCGCTGTTTAAAATGGTTAAAATTTAGAGGTCCTGTTTTTTTGTGTTACGTTTTAAAATCCCCTTTTTTTTTACTCCTTTAATCCTTTTTTATTGGGCCTGAAAACCGGTTTTTTGTTGATTTTTAGGAAAAATTTCGTTTTTGTTTTGTTGTAAAAAGTTTGAAGCCCCCCTTGTTTTTTTAGGGAGTTGTATGGTGTTTTTGGGGGTTTATGTAAAATTTGAGCGCTTTTTTGTTACTTTTTAACTGCATTTTTGTTTTTTATGGGTTTTTAGCTGGTTTTTTTTTTATTTTTAAATTTTTAAACCCTTTTTTTTTTTATAGTTTTTTCTTTTTTGTTTGGGGGTTGAAAAACCCGGGGTTTTTTAGGGGCCCCCGGGGGGGTTTGTTTGAATTGATTGGGGGGTTTTGTGTTGGGGATTAAGCTGCAACGGAACCGCAATTTAAATTTCCCCTAGGGGTGAGGGGTGAGGGGTTTTCTAAAAAACCCCCAGTGGGGTTCCAAGTCGCAATGCAACTGTTGGGGGCGTCGAAGAAACGGGCCCTTAATGAAAATGGTTGAAATGGGTGTGCGAGCGCCTGCCCACACTTTTGATGCTCTATAAAGGATCTGTGGGAAAGGCCCAACCACATCAGTAGGGGGACAATATGTCAGAAAGCTCTCCGTAAAAACCCCGTTTAAAGAAAGTTTTTTTTTTTCTTTTTTTTTTTTTTTTTTTGAAGAATTTTTTTCCATTTATCGACGCGGGCTGAAGGGATCTCCATTTTTGGGTAACCAGGCTAGGCTTATTTTTTTGGCCCGAAGCCAGAAACCCCGGGAGGCGGGTCAAAAAACCCCCGGTAACCCCCGGTTTACCCTTCACTGCTGGGTGGACAGGGGCTGGGGTTTTTAAAAAGGAAAACCACCCCCCAATGTTTCCGCTCCGCCCGGGGATCAAACCCGGGAAACTTATGGGTTTTGGGAACCGAGCTTGCTACCCCCTACACAAAGGATTACCATTGGGGTTTACAGCCCGTAAGTAGACAGAAGAACGGATTAAAAACTGGAAAAGCGTAGTTTTTCAAAGGAAAAAAGGGAAAAAAGGGTTTTCAAAAATAGGGTGGTAAAGGGTTTGGGAAAATGGCCTCAGTGGTCAGGTATTTTATTGAGGAGTCAATGGGGGATTTTTTTAAAAGAAGGCTGGACGCTTTATGGAGGGGAGGGAAAGGGAGGATGAAAGGTAGTATTAAGAAAAGGGAAAAACAAACCACGTGGGGGCTCGCGGCCTCTTGTAGTTCCCTTTATTTTTTTTCTTTTTTTCTTATGTTTTTAAAAAACGGAGAAAAGGCGAAAAAAAATACAGTGAAAGGAAAGGAAAGAGAAAAATTTTTCCCGGCGAAAATTTGAAAAAAATTTTAAAATATAACGGGGAAAAAGTTGAAAATTAAAAAGAAAGACTTTTAAGAGTGAACAAAAACTTTAATTTTTGTATAAAAAAAATTCCCCAAAATTCCCATTTATCCCCCTTTTCCTCCCCCTTCCCCTCCGCACCCAAAACTGCTAATGCATCAATAGAGTTACGGATAAATACACTTTCAAACCCCCCCCATGAAAAGAAAAAATATAAAAAAATTTTTTTTCCCCCCCCAACCCCCAACCCTTTTTTACCCCAAAAAAAAATTTTTTTTTTTTTTTTAAATTCCTTTTTTTTCCCCCCCTTGGTTGGTTTTAACTAAGATTGTGAGGAAAATTTTTAATTTTTCCCAAAGGGGGGGGTTTTTAATTTTTTTTTGGGGGTTTTTAAAAATTTTTTTCCCCCCCCCCCCTTTTTTTTTTTTTTTTCTTTTTTAATTTTTTTCCCTTTTTTAAAAATTTTTAAAATTTAAAATTTTTTTTTTTTTTTTTTTTTTTTGGGGGTTTTTTTTTTTTAAAAACCCCCCTTTTTTTTTTTTTTTTTTTTTTTTTTGGGGGGGGTTTTTTTTTTTTTGGGGGGGTTTTTTAAAAGGGGTTTTTTTTTTTTGGGGGAAAAAAAAAGGGGGGGGGGGGAAAAAAAAAAAAAGGGGGGGTTTTTTTTAAAAGGGTTTTTTGGGGGGGGGGGGAATTTTGGGGGGGGGGGAGGAAAAAAATTTTTTTTTTAGTAAATTTTCTTTTTTTTAAAAAAATTTTTTTTTTTTTGGGGGAAGGGGGTTTTTGGGGGAAAAAGAACCTTTTTGGGGGGGTTTTTTTTTGTTGGGGGGTTTTTTGTTTGGGGGTTTTTTGGTTTTTTTTTTAAGGGGTTTTTTTTGGGTTTTGGGGGTTTTGGGGGTGGGTGGTTTGGGGGTTTTGGGGGGGTTTGGGGGGGTTTGGGGGGGAAAGGGGGTTTTTGGGGGGGGTTAAAGGGGGGCCCCTTTTTGGGGGTTTGGGGGTTTTGGGTTTTTTTTTTTGGGGGGGGGGGGGTTTTTTTTTTTTTTTACGTGGGTTTGGGGGTTTTTTTTTTTTGGGGGGGGGGGTTTGGGGGGTTGGGGAAATTTTTGGGTTTTTGGGGGGTTTTGGGGTTTTTGGGGGGTTTTTTTTTGGGGGGGGCCCGGGACCCTTTTTGTGGTTTTTTGGGGGGAAAAAAAAGGGGGTTTTTTTTTTTTTTGGGGGTTTTGTTTTTTTGGTTAAATTTTTGGGGGGTTTTTTTAATTTTTTTTGGGGGGGTTTTTTCCCCCCCTTTTTTTTTCCCTTTTTTTTTTTGGAAGGGGTTTTTTGGGGGGGTTTTTAAATTTTTTTTTTTTTAAAAATTTTTCCTTTTTTTTGGGGGGTTTGGGAAAAATTTTTTTTTTTTTTTTGGGGGTTTTTTTAAAAAAATTTTAAATTTTTTTTGGGGGGGGGGAAAAAAGGGGGGGGGGGGGAAAAAATTTTTGGGGGGGAAAAGGGGAAAAAGGGGGGGGAAAAGGGAAAAAAAGGGGGGGGGGGAAAAGGGGGGGGTTTTTTTTTTTTTTAAAAAGGGGGGGTTTTTTTTTGGGGGGGGTTTTTGGGTTTTTTTGGGGGGGGGTTGGGGGGGTTTTTTTTGGGGGGGGTTTTTTTTGGCCCGTGGGTTTTTTTTGGGGTTTTGGGGGGGGGGAAGGGGGGTTTTTTTGGGGGGGAAGTTTTGCAAGGGGGGTTTTTTTTTTTTTTTTTTTTTTTTTTTTTTTTTTTTTTTTTTTTAAAAGGGGGCCCCTTTTTTTGGGGGGGGTTTTTTTAATTTTAAAATTTTTTTTTTGGTTTTTTTTTTTTTTTTATTTTTTTTTTTTTTTTTTTTTCCCCTTTTTTTTGGGTTTTTTTTTTTTTTTTTTTTTTTTTTTTCCCCCCCTTTTTTTTTTTTTTTTGTTTTTTTTTTTTTTTTTTTTGGGGGGGGTTTTTTTTTAACCTTTTTTTTTTTTTTTTTAAAATTTTTTTTTAAGGAAAAAAAATTTTTTGGGGGGAAAAAAAAAAAAAATTTTTTTTTTTTTAAAAAAAAAAATTTTTTTTTTTTAAAGGGTTTTGGGGTTTTTGGTTTGGGAATTTTAAAAAAAATTGTTTTTTTTTAAGGGGGGTTTTTTTTTTTTTTTGGGGGAAAAAAAAATTTTTTTTCCTTTTAAAAAAAGGGGTTTTTTTTTTTTGGGGAAATTTAAAAAAAAAGGGGGGGGGGAAAAAGGGGGGTTTTTTTTTTGGGGGGGGGGGGGGGGGTTTGGGGGGGGGGGGGGAAGGGGGGGGGGGGGGGGGGGGGTTGGGGGGTTTTGGGGGGAAAAAGGGGGGGGGGGGGGGGGGGGGGGGGGGGGGGGGGGGCCCCCCCTTTTTTGGGTTTTAGGGGTTTTGGGGGTTTTGGGGGTTTTTTTTTTATTGTTTTTTTGGTTTTTTTTTAACCTGGGTTTTTTTTTAAAAATTTTTTTTTTTTTTGGGGGTTTTTTTTGGGTTTTTTTTTTTTTTTTTAAAAAGGTTTCCCCCCCGTTTGGGGTTTTTTTTTTTGGGTTTTTTTTTTAAAAAAAATTTTTTTTTTTTTTTGGGTTTTCCCCGGGGTTTTTTTTTGGTTTTTTTTTAATTGCGGTTTTGGGGTTTTTTTTTAAAAAGGGGGGGGGGGGGGGTTTTTTGGGGTAAGGGGGGAAAAAAATTTTTTTTTTTTTTTTTTTTTTTTTTCCTTTTTTTTAAAAAAAATTTTTTTTTTTTTTTTTTTTAAAAAATTTTTTTTTGTTGGGGGTTTTGGGTTTTAATTCCCGGGTTTTTTTTTTGGGTTGTTTCCTTTTTTTTTGGGGTTTTTTTTAAAAAGGGGGGGGTTTTTTAAAACAAAAAAGGGGGAAAAAAAAAAGGGGGGGCCCCAAAAAAAAAAATAAGGGCCCTTTTTTGGGGGGGTTTTCCCCCCCCTTTCCCCTTTTAAAAAAAATTGGGGTTTAAATTTTTAAAAACCCCCCCCAAAAAAAATTTTTTTTGGGGGGGGTTTGGGGGGGGGAAAAAAAGGGGAAGTGGTGAGGATGGGGAAGGAAGGTCATTCCAGGAATGTTATTTTAGTGCTGATATAACGTGACTTTGTACTGTTACTATTATCGTTGTCATTACTATTGCTATTATTACTATCATTACCGTGACTATTATTATTTTTATTAATATCATAATAATTGGCATGACTGTTATTATTAATATTATTATTGTTATTATTATTGCAATTATTCATTTTTTAAATCCCTTTTTAACCCCTAAGTCCCAGAACGTAATTTTCATTGTAATTTGGGTATCATTAGACGAGTTTAACTAATATAAACAATATTATATATATATATGACCTGCCTAGTATCCTTTTCCACTAGCTAATTTGATATATTAAGCTAGTTTTCGTAATTATATGGTTAACAACTGACGATTTTATATAGCAAAGGAAAGATCTGGGCGTGAAGGGGTATAAGCTACAATAATATATAATACTATCAGCATTATAATTACTACTATCATTATTCATATCATTATTATCACTATCATCAATGCTATTTGTATCATTATGACTACGCATATCATTATTATCATTATCCTCTAGTTGCGTGGTGGTGACATTCCATTCCCCGGCTGAGCGATCACAATTCAGGCTCGTCTTCTTTCTTATGATCTTGTCTTATGTTCATCTAGCACAGAATAGGTAGGAAAATAGGAAGAACTAGGAATAAAGGAAGAAGGGAATAGGAAGTAATAGGAATACGAAGACAATGAATAAAAATAATAGGAACTACCCTACCTATTCTTCCTGGCTACCTCTGACACCCCTCACACTACCCACCACATTGCAACATTCATAGGCACATAGGTTAATAGCCATATAATACATACGCACCATCAAACCATTAAAGAGTAGCAAGGTGAGCAAAAGAACAGTATAACGTGATGGCGAGGACAGTGAAGAGATTAACAAGAGTAGCTAAGAACAATTATGAGATTAAAGTTGCAGGACAGGAAAAAAGCGACCCTCAGGGGTTCTATCAGGTATATAAAACCAAGACAAGGGAATAAGTGGGGCCGTTAGGATTAGAGCAGGATGATATCTTAAATACGGATGAGGATATGTGTAAAAATGTTAATTATTATTTCTTAAGTGTTTTTACACAGGAGGATACACATACAATACCTGAAAGTGAACAGATGTTAAAAGGAAGCGATGAGGAGAAACTCAAAAGATATTGTCATAACTAGGGAAATGGTGGCAGAGGGTATAGATAAAATGAAGAATTTTAAGTCGCCAGGACCAGATGAAGTGTATCCCAGAGTATTAAAGGAATGCAAGGAGGTTGTTAGTGAGTCGTTGGTGCACATTTTTAGGAAATCGGTTGCGATAGGCGATGTGCAGTTATTGTGGAGGAAAGGAAACGTAGTTCCCATATTTAAGAAGGGAGACAGAGGACTAAAGTCAAATTATCGACCCGTTAGTCTAACGTCAGTGGTAGGTAAATTATTGGAATCTATTATTGCAAAAAACATTTGAGAGCACTTAGATAAACATAGTTTGATCAATGATTCACAACATGGATTCACCAAGGGTAGGTCATGTCTCACCAAGTTATTGAGTTTTTATAGGAAAGTTTATGAGACTACAGATAATGATATGGATTATGATATAATATACCTGGACTTTAGTAAGGCATTCGACAAAGTACCACACGAGCGACTCTTAAATAAGGTTAAGGCTCATGGAATAGATGTGAAGGTTATTCGTTGGATCAGAGCTTGGCTAAGTGATAGGCAACAAAGGGTTACAATTAATGGTTCTAAATCTGAATGGGGACAGGTGACAAGTACACACACACTCACACACACAGACACACACACACACACACACACACACACACACACACACACACACACACACACACACACACACACACACACACACACACACACACACAGACACACACACACACACACACTGAAATACTTACCGCCTGTCACAAGAAAAGTTCGCATGCTCCGAAAAGTTCCACCCACAAAAAGGCCGAAAAACGGAGCTAAACTAATCATGGCGCAAAAACTAAGCCTTATACAGAACAATAAACACGACAGATAACAAACGACACAGAACGCTGGCCGCTATAAATTGTGGTGAGGGAAACGGCGGCGTCCCCACGAGTGCTCCCAATATTTAGGCGGAGGAGAAGGAGGAGCAGGAGGAAGAGGTGTAGGAGGTGGTAGTGGTGGTGGTGGTGGTGGAATAGGACTAGAGGAGGAGGAGGAGGAGGAGGAAGACTCGTCAATAGAGGCAGACTTGACAGGGTGTTAATTCATAACGCTCATTTGGGAGACAGAAATTATCTATTTTCTACAATTGTGTGGTTTTTTTTTTTTTTTTTTTTATGTATATATATATTTTTTTTTCTCTCTCTCTCTCTCTCTCTCTCTCTCTCTCTCTCTCTCTCTCTCTCTCTCTCTCTCTCTCTCTCTCTCTCTCTCTCTCTCTCTCTCTCGCTCGTAGTACTCGTCTACGAGACGTAGACTCGTAGTCCTGAAGGCTGAACAGGAACACAACGAGTTTGTGTTCTTGTTTAAGATCGGCGTGTGTATTTTAGTGGTGGGTGTCCTGATGGCACGGCACAGCCTGGCACAGCATCACCGCCAGGACAGAGGCAACAAAGTGGTGCCACAGGGTCAGGTGTGTCTCAGCGAGGCACGGCACTGCCTGGTGGTACGATATTGTCCATGGGAACGACGGCTTCTTGTTGTGCTGTTCCAGGCAGTGACCCGCGACGCCCTCATGACCAGACTGGGCCGCTGTGTACCCACCACTGGTGACGGAGGCGTCATGGAGACGCCACTGCGTCGCAAGACACTGCTGGCCCTGCCCGCCAAGGACCACAAGAGTGTCCAGGCCTCCATTACCACTACTGACGCACTGGTCATCCCCGCACTGCTGTGCACCAACACTCTCCAACACTGGATGTTTCCAGCACCGACGTGGAACCACTTGATGTGCCCTGCACCGCTGTGGTGGAACCGCCTCCACCACATGATGTGCCCCGCACCCCTGTGGCGGAACCGCCTCCACCACTTCTTACCACCACCTATGTGGATCGACCTCATCCACCACTTGATGTATCCCACATCACTGTGGTGTGACGACCTCAGCCGCTCGTTAACTCCCCTTCTGAGGGACCGCCTCCATCATTCCTCTATTGCACCGCAGTGGAGTGACCGCCGCCACCGTTGGTCTATCGCAATGCGCTGGATTAATCGCCTAGTCGTTCGTTTCTCGTTTTCTGCACCGCAGCGGAGTGACCGCTTCGTCGTTCGCTTAGCGCACCGCAGCGGCATAACCACTGCATCGTTCGTCGACCGTACCTTAGAAGAGTGATCGCCTCGTCGTTCGTTTGTCGTCGACCGTACCTTAGAGGAGTGATCGCCTCGTCGTTCGTTTGTCGTCGACCGCCCCGCAGAGGAGTGACTGCCTGCCTCCTTCCTCCACTTGTTTCTCACATATATTCAATCATTACATTAAGTTTTATATCGTCTTTATATACAATGGCTCTGGTACCAGAAACACCAACAGTTATCTGCTTCTGAACTTTGCAAGATCCAGAAGGTTGAGAATTGCAGGTTCTTGGTATCAGAGGCCAGAGCTGCACCGCTGGACATGGTATAGTAATGCCGGAGGGGTAGCAAAGGAGATCGACCACATCCTCGTTAGTACTCGTTGGAGGATCCTCCAGAACTGCAGGGTTTAGCCGGAGTGCTGAGTTTTTTGGGAAACAGATCACAGATTGTTGTGCTACACTTAAGCTTCATGTCAAGTCCAGAAGAATCTCAAGAGGTAACCATACTGTGTTTCATCTTGAGAAACTGAAGGACTTGACATGTGCTCATGAGTATGCGGTGGCAGTCTCAAATCGGTTTGATGTGCTCGGTGCTCTCGGGGACCCTGTAGAGCTGTGGGATACCTTCAAACGTGAAACTCTAAAGGCTGCCAAGGAGTGTATTGGGGAGCGCCCGAGGTCAAGGCGTGGTTTTGTCTCGACTGAGACGCTGGAGAAAATCGAGGAGAGTCGCGCTCCCAAGGCTGGCTGGGAACCGGGACCAGCAACAGGGCTCTGTCACGCCGGACTAGAACCCTCCTGAGGAGAGAAAAGGAGAGGTATGTCAGGAGTCTCGCTGAGGATGTCGAGGGTTCTTTTGAACGCTAATGACCTCCGACCCGCCTACCGAGCCCTGAAGAAGCTCGTTCCAAGTCTCCTTCTCGGGCGAGTGCTATTCGAACAGCAGATGGGCGCCTCGTGTCGGACATGGATGGGCAGATGGCTCGTTGGGCTGAGTATTTTGGGCAGTTTTTCACGGGGACCCTCCAATGAGCAGCTTCACACCACTGGTTTACAGGCAGTGGATCCGATCCTCCCATTGACAAAACCGCACCCTCTCTTGCCGAAGTCAGAGAGGCTGTAGCAAAGTTAGGGGTGGAAAGGCAGGGGTGTTTGTAATATCAGTGCGCAGCTCCTCAAAGCTGGGGGTGAGGCCATGCTCCGGGGTTGCATTTCTGTCCTGACTGCCGTGTGGCAATCAGGTACCATTCCCCCTGGCTGGAAAAGGGGGCTGGTGTCCCTATCTGGAAAGGGAAAGGGGACGTCAGGACTGCAACAATTACCGCGGTATTTTCACTGATCAGCGTACCAGGCAAGGTGCTTGCCCATCTATTGCTGACACGGATTCGCAGTCATCTGGGGAAAACATCAGAGACCTTTAGCAGTCTGGGTTCACGCCTGTAAGTCAACAACGGACCGTATCCTAGCGCTTCGTGTCCTGGCGGAAACCCGGGCGTGAGTTTCGACAGGGGAGCTTGCAGCCTATGTTGATCTCAAGAAGGCATTTGATCAGTGCATCGGGAGTGACTTTGGGACCTTCTGCGACTTCGAGGGATTCCTGCAAGGACTATTGGTTTGATAACTGGTCTGTATTCTGGGACTGAGAGTGTTGTGAAGTGTGGGGCAGGTGTATCCAGCTTCTTCCTGTGAATACAGGAGTGAGGCAAGGGTGCGTCCTTGCCCCCTCACTTTTCAGCTTGTATGGGCTGGGTATTGGACAAGGTTGTAGATCAAAGTGATTGTGGAGCATCCGTCGGCAAAAACCAAGATCACTGATCTTGTTTTTGCCGATGATGCAGTAATCTTGCTGAGTCGGGGGTCCCGGTGATGGCTCTCGAGGCGCTGCACGAGGAGCAAAGCCTTTGGGACTTGGGCTCCTGGCTCAAAACCAAGGTCCAGGTGTTTGGGACTTACTAGATGAAGCAGTACAGTCTGTTCATGCGGGGTGGCGAGGACATTGAGATTTTGGAAAGTTTTACATACCTTGGTAAACGCAGTCCATAATGACGGCGGGTCACGTCAAGAAGTCTTACGGCGGATGGCATAGCCCACGGTGTTATGGACTCGCTCAGCGGGAGTATTTGGCATTGTCGGTACCTGTGCAGAAGGACAAAGATCCGGATCTTCAAGTCGCTTGTGATCCCTGTCTTACTCTATGGTTGTGAGACATGGACACTAAATAGTGACTTGAAGAGACGAATCAATGCCTTTGGTAATAAGTGTCTTCGCAGAATCATGGGGTATCACTGGGATGAATACGTGTCAAATCAGCGATTGCACCGTGAGACTGAATCGAGGCCTATTACCTGCATAGTCCGTCAGCGTCAACTTCGGCTATATGGGCATGTGGCACGCTACCCTGAAACCGATCCTTTCCATCGGGTTGTATCTGTAAGAGACAATCCGGCGTGGAGGAGGCCAAGGGGGCGCCCACAAGGCTCGTGGCTGGGGCTCGTCGATGTTTCTTGTCGAGAGGTGCTTGGTACGGGAAAGGAGCCTGCATGGGAACTCGCGCGTGGTGACCCCCGGGAGTGGCGTTGTAGGGTGGGCGAGGCGAGGCGCCCCCCGGCGTATGCCCCCAATGATTGATTGATTGATTTATATACAAAGTAACTTTTGATAAATCTCACTATATATATTGCTCTTAAAAACTACTCGTATTTTTTCTAATCCTCTTGAAATCTGTATCCATTGAAGTTTTTATGATATATAGTCACACTTGATCCTACGTCGTTCTCCTTATCCGTCTTTCCTTCAAGGCCTATGACGTTCCCTTCTATATCCTTTCGTCATATTACCAAAGATATTCTATAACTTGTTGTAGAATGTCTTTAGTAGTATTCAATAAGGTTTCCAGTGCTGTATCCGGCGTATGGAACCCTTCAGCGCACAGCAATACAGAAGTGGCGGTAAAGGTGACAACCCTCATTAGGATTGAACACCACGCCGTTACTTGCTCCGGCCACGTCCTCTTTTTCTTTCCTGTTCAAGGGCGGACCATGGACCTACATGTGGGTGTGGACTGTGGAAGGGTGAGGTGGGTGTGTGGTGGTGAGTGTGGGTGTTGGTGGGTGTGTGCCTGTGGGTGTGGGTGGGTGGGTGGTGATGGGATGGGTGTGGGTGGGTAGGTGGTGAGGGAGTGTGTGTGTGGGTGTGGTGGTGAGGGAGTGTGGTGTGGGTGTGTTGGGTGCCCAGGGTGAGAAAGTTATTAGTGTTCGTGTTTCTCACTTCACGGTTGCCGGAAGAGACTGGCCTTATCCTGATGAAGGACCAAACATGCCTTGAGGGGAAAGTCCGTCGTGAAAATATGAAAAAAAAAAATTAAATACGAATTTCAGTTATATGGCATATGTCAGTCAGATTATATATTGATATATTATATATCGTCAGTTATATTGAGTTATATGGTCTATGGCAACACCCTATCCCTTGGCTTTCGAATGGTGGATTTTTTTTCAGTCAGATATAAATTTAAATGCCCATAGCGAGGGGCTTTTAAATTTTCAAAACTTGTATAAAAAAAAATTAGGATTTTTTTTTGGATAATTTTCCCATATATCAAAACAAAGCCTCTAAAAAAAAAAGCAATCTTCAGGGTGAAGTTTGTTACCCAGGTAACAATTCTGGAACACAATTTTGGATATGAACAGTGCAACCTGTTCAAAAAAATTTTTTGGGAAAACAAAGGAAAAAACCAAAAAAACTAGTAAGAGAGAAAAGAGAAGAATTACCCGAAGAAGAAAAAAAACAAGAAGAGGAAGACGACAAAGGGAAATTTTCAACCGAAAGCTATGCCCCGGTGAATTTTGACCAAAAACCTTGCAACAAGCGGGGCGTGGCGCGCCTGACACCCTCGTTTTTGAGCGTTTATTAATCCCTTTTAAAAGGGGGGGGAAAGGTCCAGATCCTTTTTGATGCATGGAATGGATTACTGACCCATAAAATTCATAGAAAGTAGCATTGACAGTAAGTGCCTTCACTGGAGCGCAGAACTTTAGCAAAATTTCAAACGCGTTTTTTCACAACAAATAAAAAAACATAAAATTATTCTTGCTTTTTTTTGGCACGATTTTCACGAAACTTTTAGGACACAGAAAAAAAAAATTTGTAAAAAAAATTGGTTCTTTTTTTTTTTAAAGGGCTTGTTTAATTTTGGGAAAAATCCTTATAAAATTTTTTTTTTTTTTTTTTTTTTACAATTATTTAAAGTTTTTTCAAAAACAATTTCAAAAAAACAACAGGAACCAATTTGTTAGAATAACAATGAATTTATCAGATGCGCATCCAAGGAATCGGAAAAAAAAATGGCTGAGAAGAAGCATTCAAATTTATAAAAAACCGAAAAATTTTTTTTTCCTTTACATTTTTAAAATTTTTCCTTTCCTTGATCAGTTGACATTGTCAGTGACAAAAGAAGTCTAAAAACAAAATATAAATTTTTTGACGAGATGCAATTTTTTTTTCACGGCGGACTCTCCCTTTACTGAACCTCGCTTTTTCTTCTTTCTTTTCTTTTTGGGGGAATGCAGGGGGCAAAGGGATGAGGGGGGGGGGGGGTGGGGCAGGAGAGGAGCGACCCTAATATGTGGTTCATCCCTCTCTCTCTCTCCTCTCTCTCTCTCTCTCTCTCTCCTTCTCTTCCTCTCTCCTCTCTTCTCTCTCTCTTCCTCTCTCTATAAAATTTTATATATAAAATATATATAAATATAATATACGTAAACTGTACATGCCAAATGTACAATTGAAGCAAGGTAGAAGGGTCCGAGACCGAGCAGCACCCAGGTTATTAAACAAAAAAAGCAAGACGATGTGTCAGGGCCCCTCGGGGGTGTAAAAAAACACACTCTTCCAACAAAAAAAACCACGCTCTCCCGCGTCGGCCCTCCGCTTGACCCCTTGCTCCGTAACCCGGCCCCCCGGGGGGGGGTCTGCCGGGGATTTTTCCCGGGGCCCATGGGGTTTGGGGGGGGGCCTAGGGGTTTTTGGGGGGCCCATTGAGACTTTATGGGGCCCCTACGCCCCCTCAAGCATAGAGGGCTTGCTTGAGAAAAAGGGAGATTCCCAAAAAAATTTAAAAGCTTGGGAATGAAGCAAAGTAGGCTTCAAGCCTGGACATCAAAGGGGAAAAAAAAAAAGTTTTTTGTGGTGTGGAAAGTAGCGGAATAAAAAGCAAAAGAAAATTTATGATGGGTGATGGCACAGCAGATACATATTTATCAGAAAAAAAAAAAGCAGAGAGGACCTGAAGAAAATTTTTTGAAAGTCTGCGTTATATATATTATTGAATAATTAAAGGTGACCCATGTTTTCATTTAAGCTGCCAAGAATATTTTTGAAAACTTCATTTTTCCTGGAAGCACCCCAACACGATCAGAAAAGGAGCTCACTTTAAAACAAAATCACCCGGGAGATAAGTATCCTGCCGATATCAGTCATGATATCGTGGGGGAAATGAAGCACCTACAAAAAGCTCACGCTAAAATTTTTAGCAGAAACCCAAAAAGCCTATTGCAGCTTTTGAATTTTTTGGAAAGTGCAGACTAGAAAGGGGTCCCCCAAATGTATCTGAAGGGCTCCTCCCAATGTATCTATCAGCCTGCACATTCTGCAAAAAAAACCCTGCCACTGTCGCCTCTGCAGAGGGTCATCAGCAAAACTCAAGCGATAAAAAAAATTGTTACGGCAACAAAGACCCCGCCGTTGTGGGCTTGGGGGATTCAGATTTAGTCTCAATTACATGATCTCTTATTTTTATGTTTGATTTATAATTTGCCAAGAGGAAAGCAAGGAAAGCGCCCTTTTTTGTCAAAGAATGGCCAATATTATCTGCATGTAATCTTGATTAGCATATGATTTTCTTTTGATTTCGCAGGATTAAATATGTTGAATCTGTAGTTGTGGTTTTAAAGTATATTGCCAAATTAGAAAGGGGGGTGAAGGAATGAGGGGGGAAAAAAAATTTTAAATTAAGAGGGTGAGGGAAGGGATGAAAGGGGGTGAGGGGGGTATTCAGGGGTGAGGGAAGGATGAAGGGGGTTTAGGGGGGGGTATTTGGTTTTAGGTGGTGAGGTGGTGGTGGTGGTGGGGGTGGTATTAGTGGTGGGGGTGATGGGGGTTTGGGGGTGGTGGTGGTGGTGGTGGTGGTGGTGGTGGTGGTAGTATTGGTGGTGGGGGTGATGAGGGTGGGGGGGTGGTGGGGGGTTGGGGGTGGGGGTTGGTGGGGGGTGGTGGTGGTGGGGGGGTTGGAAGGGTGGCAGTGGTGGTGGGGGGGTGGTGGTTTTGGTGGTGGTGGGTGATGGGGGGTGGTGGGGGTTTGGGGGTGGTGTGGTGGTGGGGTGGTGATGGTGGTGATGGGGGTTTTTTTTGGTGGGGGGTGGTGGTGAGGTGGTGGTGGTGGTGGTGGGGTGGGGGTTTGGTGGTGGTGAGATGGTGGCGGGTGGTGGTGGGGGTTTGGTGGTGGTGGGGGTGGGTTGATGGGGGTGGTGGTGGGGGGTGGGGGGTGGTGGTGGTGGGGGTTTGTGGTGGGGGGGGGGGTGGTGGGGGTTGGGGTGGTGGTGGTAGTGGGGGTTTGGGGGGGGGGGGTTTTGGTATTATTTGGTGGTGATGATGATGGTGGCGGGGGGTGGTGGTGGCGGGGGGGGTTTTGGGGTGGTAGTGGTGGGGTGGTGGGGGTTTTGGTGGTGGTGGGGGCCCGGGGGTTTGGTGGTGGGGGGTTTTGGTGGGGGTTAGTGGTAGTGGAGGGGTTGGTGGTGGTGGTGGTGGTGGGGTGGTGGGGGTGGTAGTGGGGGTGGTGGTGGTAAAGGGTGGGGGTGGTGGTGGGGGGTTGGGGTGGGGGGTGGGGTGGGGGTTTTTGGGGGTTTGGGGGTGGTGGTGGTGGTGGTGGTGGGGGGTTTGGTGTGGTGGGGGTGGTGGGGGTGGGGGGGGGGTGGTGGTGGTGGGGGGGGTTTGGTGGGGGTTGGTGGTGGTGGTGGGGGGTGGGGGGGGTGGTGGTGGTGGGGGGGGTGGGGGTTTGGTGGTGGTGGTGGGTGGTGGTGGGGGTGGTGGTGGTGGGGGGTTTGGTGGTGGTGGTGGGGGTGGTGGTGGTGGTGGTGGTGGGTTGGTGGTGGGGGGGGGGGTTTTGGGCGACACTGGAAGCCGTCCCCTTCAACCTCATAAATTGCCAAAAAAGATAGATTTTTTCCATCATGGGAAAAAAAAAAAGGAAAAATTCCATTTGGCTCACTTTTTTCCCCCCAAAAGGATCGGCAAAATTTTTCTTTCTCGCGAAAGGGGCAATGATTGGGTTTTCTTCCCTCGGTGCACAGGATGAAGGGAGAAAAAAACATTATAAAAAGAGAAAAAAAAAGGTGAATATGGAGGGAGAAAGGAGGTTTTAAAAGGCTTTTATTATTTTTAAATTTGGGGAAAAAATTTCCCTTTGGTTTGGGGGACGAATTATATTTCACGGCTATCAAAAAATCGTTTAAATAATGAAAATTTAAAGGATGGGAAATTTAAAAACCGATGCAGCTTTTTTGTGTGTGTGTGTGTTGTGTGGTGGTGGGTTTTTGTTTTGTGGGTGGGTTGTGTGTGGGGTGTGTGTGGTGGTGGGGTGTGTGTGTGGTGTGTGTGTGTGTTTGTGTGTGTGGTGGTGTGGGGTGGGTGTTGTGTGTGTGTGTGTGTGGTGGGTGTGTGTGTGTGGTGTGTGTGTGTGGTGTGTTTAAAAAAAGCAAAAAACTAGGGTCGTTAAAAATATTATCCCTCCCTTTCCAAAGGGGGCCCTGGTTGGGTAGAGTCGTGAGCTGCGGGCTGAGGCCCCCGCATTCGGTTTAGCGGTTCGAAATGCACCCAAATTTGCCTGGCGTGGGGGGCTTTGTATAGTCCCAAAAACCCTTGGGGGTTGGTACTTGCCCAAAATGGTTTTAGATAGGATCAAAGTACTTTTCTTTTAACTCTCTCTTTCTCTTTCTGTTTTCTCTCTCTCCTCTCCTCTCTCTCCTAATTCTCTCTTTCTCTCTTTATCCCTCCTTTTTCTCTCCAGCATTTCACATCATTTTCAACCAGGGGATAGGTTACAGCGTAAGCTCGTCCCNGTGGTATCAAATTTGTATTGAAGGATGGCATTAGTTTCTGAGAGGAGCTATCTTTGCCTTGATAAACCATGTCTTCTTTCTTGACCATGAACTGAGCCTGCTGCCTCTGTAACCAGCTTTATTCCTCTCTCCACAGCTTGTGTGTGGCATGGATTTTTAGAAAAGTGAAATCAATATTTTACCTCTGACGATGGAGGGTCGTGTCGTATAGCTTGTCACAACATTTTCTCTCTGGTATTCCTCTCAGTACAGGAGGCTCCAGTCGAGTCTCTTGCCAATTTATTATATCATGTAGCCCAGTGGCCTTAAAGTTAATGTCAGGGATCTTGAATTGCCTGACCATCGAACTCTTGGTGGAAGACGATCCTGCAAGAAGTATTCTGTGTGCGTACAGCCAGCTCTCTAATTGGTGGGCGCTCATCTTCAAGCACTGCCAGTAGACTGTTCCCGCAGTGAGTAAAATATCCATTGTGACTGATTACCTTGTCAACAATGTCACGAAGATGATCTGGCAGATATCTTGTTGATGAACAAAGTTTCCAGAGATGACGAGGACCTTTAGAGCACGATGGTTTTTATTTAATTGCAAACCATACTGGAACATAAACTCGTACAACGTAATCTACTAATGTTACTAGATTTTCTGAAGGCTCCTTGGTTCCAATATATAGTCGCATCAGTCTACAAGCCTCAGTTGTCAGCCACCGTGAATGAACCAGAAAACCAGGGCGACGGTTTGCTAGTTCTTCGTTACAGTAGTGACTGTCCCATACATTTCATACATGTACTTTTTTCTAGCTGTAACGCTAGATACGTCGGCGAGACGACAAGGAATCTAACCCTTAGGCTTTCTGAGCATAAAGGTGTTTCTGCACGTACTGGTCGACCCATTTCTTCACCTTCGCAATCTGCAATCCGCTCACACTCACATGATTTAGATCACCCTTTTTCTATGAATGACTTCAGTATCCTATCCAAGGCACACTACCCTAGTGACACTAAATTATTAGAAGCTATACACATCAAGCACTTGTCCCCTGATCTTAATAACCAAGTCATTTCACAACAACTACATATACTCAAATGATTACCACTGTTTCGATTGCCCGACTCTCGGTTCGATCGCCCCACACAAGCTGAAATGTCCCCACAAAACCAGTGTTCATTCAAAGTCCTCTACCAAATCAGACAGCATACACACCAAGGTCCGTTTAAGTACAAATTATATTTTATTTATTAGTTAGTAATTTTAGAAAATATGGAATATTTTATTGTCTCTTAGAATTAATTTTTTAGATGTTCGCTTTTTAGCATTACAATATATTAAATTTTAACTATTTTTAGCCTGATGATGCCAAGTGCCTTGGCGAAAACGTTGCATAAACAACCCCAAGTATACCGAGTGTCTCTGTCACCCTGAAACTTCATGATGAATCTACAAGAAAAATATATATATATTATATATATATATATATATATATATCTATATATATATATATATATATATATATATATATATATATATATATATATATATATTATATATATATATATATATATATATATAATATATATATATATATATATAATATATATTATATATTATTGTGATGGACCGAATGTCTTTTTTCCGTATTCGCGAATGCGAATGCGAATGCGAATATTTGGTGTTAATATTCGCGAATGCGAATGCAAATTGCGAATATTACATATTATTTCAAGTAATACACTATTTTTCATATCATATAGGTCACTGAAATTTTTGTATGTATTGTAAGAGTTCAGCCATTAATATATGAATGTTTTAAGTAAATTCTATTTAATTTTCAATGTTTCCAGGTTGCGGGACGAGGACCCACTCTTACACGTATATTTACATGACAATATCTTACATGAATAATTATTATTGCAGAGTTTACACTTTGAAA
>JACEEZ010024198.1:25000-31862 GCA_016584305.1 Chionoecetes opilio
TTTTTTTCCCCTTTCAGGGGAAGTCTCAAAAAAAAGAAATCCGAACATTTCCCTTTTTCCCCCCCCCAATTGGGCCCCGGGTTTTTTTCCCCCCAAAAAGTCCCCCCTCCTTTTTTTAAAAAAAATTTTTTCCCCCCCCCCCCCCCCCCCCTTTTTTTTTTTTAAAAATATATATATATAATTTTTTTTTAATTCCAAAAAGGGGTTTTTTTTAAAAATTTTTTTTCCCCTTTCCCCGGGGGGTTTTTCCCCAAAAAAAAAAAAAAAAAAAAACAAAAAACCCCTTTTTAGTCATGTCTGTCGGGAAAGAAATCAACGGCCCAACATGGTACAGTGGAATCACAAACAAATCCATTACTCTTACATTTTCTCTCCCCTATATATATTCCATGTATACCTATAGTTGCTCAGTTTGTATGGACATAGATGGTAGTTCTAAGAATATAATTCAGTGAGGTAGGTTTTATGGCTCTTTAGAGCTTTCCTTCGCCCAAATTAGAGTTATACATGTACCTAAGTTTTCTCAACAAGAAGAAATACTTTTTCGTGGGTGATAACCGGATGATGTTTAAAGTATAGCTTCTTGTGTTTCTTGCAAAACCCAGGTGACTATTCCCTTGTTATGGAATATTTCCCCACGTCTCAAAAAGAGTTTCAGCCTTACTCGGTGTAATAATAAGGGTTACCCCCCAGGGATTTACCAAAAATTCTCATATAGTAAATCGTGTTAAGGAGTAAACCATAGGGACTACTCGCCGGGACTGGTGGCAGCATTTCACTTACTAAACCCTAAGTTCATCCCAATTCATTTGTGACGAGGAAAATTTTAAATTCGTCAATGGAGAACTATGTCAATTAATATCATTCAACACAAAGGTGTCAGCAACTTAAAAAACCCTGGCATCACACATGGAGGGGGATGAAAGGTGGATGTAGGTAGTGTTAGGTGGGGAGGAACCGACCACTTTGTAGGTCTCGCGGCCTCTTGTAGCTTCCTTATTTTTCTTATGTTCTTATATCCCGGAGCAGGGCCCCCCGGGTCCGCCGTCCGCACGCTCCACCGGGGGCGACTCAAACTAAGGAGGGGGCGGGCCGCGGGAGGAGCCGCCCCCGCCCCCCCCCACGGGATGATGTGGCCTTTGGGGCAGACTCGCCCACAAGGGCGAAATGGTGATCGACGAGTCCCCTCGTGACCACCCGCCCTCCTCCACGGCGGGGGGTGGCACGTTCCTGGTCACCTAACTTGTCATGTATCGAACCAAGAAATGTGGTAAATAAAGGTACAAAAGTGTGAAAAAAGGTGGCGTTTTCTTCTAATAAAAACGAATTTTTGGGGTTTTAAAATTGTTTCCCGTGATATCTTATGAATATTAAAACGTTTAAAGGGGAATGATCCGGAACCCAAATTACTTGGATTGGGGTATAATTAAAAAATATGATTCCAGGACAAGGTTACAAGGGGAACGTGACTTTGATAAATTTTTTCAGCTGTGGAAAACACAAAGAGGTAATCTGGTAACTACAGGCTGTGGGTTTTAAGAGCTGGACAGGTGGGCTGGCCTATAGGGGGGGGGGAGGGGGGCTTGGGGGGAGGGGGCGAGTTGATCAAGGGCTAAAAAAATGTGTGGAAATGTTTTTTATGCCTAATGGGGAGAAGGGGGAGCCATTAAGGGTGCAGTTTGAGTAAACCCGTAGCGCCGCGAGTCTTTACGGGGCTTTTTTTTTGGGGGGGGGGGGGGGGGTTTTTTCAAAACAAAAATTCCGTGCCCCAAGGTTTTTTCCCCGCGGCGGGCGGGATGCTGGAGTGCAAGGGGGGGCTGCCCAATGTACCCACCCCTGTTTTTCCGGCGCGTCGTTATGTGAGTGGGAGGGGGGAAAGGGGTGCCCATCAGTACCCCCCAAAGTTTTCCCGGGGGCGTCGGTGATGCTGGAGTGCAGGGGAGAGGCTGCCCATCATACCCCAAAGTTTTCCCGGCGCGTCGGTGTGCTGGCGTGCAGGGGGGGAGGGCTGCCCATCATACCCCAATGTTTTCCCGGCGCGTCGGTGATGCTGGGGGGTGAGGGGAGAGGCTGCCCTCTTTCCCCCAATGTTTTCACCCGGCGCGTCGGTGATGGGTGGGTGCGGGGGGGAGGCTGCCCCCCCCTCAGTCCCCCAAGTTTTCCCGGCGCGTCGGTTGCTGGGTGCGGGGAGAGGCTCCCTCGTACCCCCCAAAAGTTTTCCCGCGCGGGCGGTGATGCTAGAGTGCAGGGGAGGGCTGCCCATCAGGTACCCCCAATGTTTCCCGGGCACGTCGTGATGTGGCTTTGGGGGGGGAGAGGCTGCCCATCAGTACCCCAATGTTTTTCCCCGGCGCGTCGATGATGCTGGCGTGCGGGGGAGAGGCTGCCCATCAGTACCCCAATGTTTTCCGGCGCGTCGGTGATGCTGGCGTGCAGGGGAGAGGCTGCCCATCAGTACCCCAATTTTTTCCCGGGCGCGTCGGTGATGCTGGCGTGCAGGGGAGGGGCTGCCCATCAGTCCCCCATGTTTTCCCGGCGCGTCGGTGATGCTGGCGTTGCAGGGAGAGGCGGGCCCATCAGTACCCCAATGTTTTCCCCGCGCGTCAGTGATGCTGGCGTGCAGGGGAGAGGCTTGCCCATCAGTACCCCAATGTTTCCCGCGCGTCGGTGATGCTGGCGTGCAGGGAGGGGCCCTGCCCATCAGTTACCCCAATGTTTTCCCCGCGCGTCGTTCAGTTCAGTAGTACAGTTGTGGGTCGGAAGTCTGGCCTTTCAGTTCAGTTCAGTAGTACAGTTGTGGGTCGGGAGTCTGGCCTTTCAGTTCAGTTCAGTAGTACAGTTGTGGGTCGGGAGTCTGGCCTTTCAGTTCAGTTCAGTAGTACAGTTGTGGGTCGGGAGTCTGGCCTTTCAGTTCAGTTCAGTAGTACAGTTGTGGGTCGGGAGTCTGGCCTTTCAGTTCAGTTCAGTAGTACGTATACATTTGTGGGTCGGGAGTCTGGCCTTTCAGTTCAGTTCAGTAGTACAGTTGTGGGTCGGGAGTCTGGCCTTTCAGTTCAGTTCAGTATAGGCTACAGTTGTGGGATCGGGAGAGATGGCCTTTCAGTTCAGTTCAGTAGCTACTGCAGTTGTGGGTCGGCAGTCTAGCTGCAGCCTTTCAGTTCTGTTCAGTACAGTTATGGGATCGGGAGTCTACCGTACAGCGGTGGGCTTCATTCAAGCATTAATTAATCTATTGAAAAATTAAACTTCGTGGCATATCTTATCACACTTCCTTCGATCTTGATTAATGGACCCGTTTACTCTACTTGAGGTAAGGATTGATTTGACATCTTCAAGCCTCATATAGTTGGGCAGTGATGTTGATTTTTCTATGTGAACAGTATTTTTGATGATACAGCCAATTTAAGTACAGGAAAATGTATACGCTCTAAAACGACTGGCGCCATGTTGTGACGTCACTAGCTTAGACAACAGAGCAAAACAGCTGTGAAGCGGCCGCTACTATTATGTACAACCTACTAATACACCAACTTGCATTACCCCTACTACCGCAAGATGACCAGTAATCCTCCTTCAAGTGATGTAGTAGGTATTCACTGTGTTTGTGAATATGTAAGTTGTAGTTTATAAGGAAAAAGTGGATAGACAGAGATAAGTGGCCCGTGACACCTGACAAGTGATGACTTCTGGGATCGGCATTCCTTATAGGGAGCTTAAATGAGCCTGCAATGACATGTGAAGCTAGACAGATAGACGAACTCATAGAGGAACAGGTAGAAATGTATGGCTTTCTTTCCCCACATAAGCAAAACATACACCCTTCGTCACTCTACTCACCACTACAACCTTTACTAACCATACATTTCTACCTGTTCCTCTATGAGTTCGTCTATCTGTCTAGCTGTACATGTCATTGCAGGTTCATTTAAGCTCCCTATAAGGAATGCCGATCCCAGAAGTCATCACTTGTCTGGTGTCACGGGTCACTTTGCTCTGTCTATCCACTTTTTCCTTATAAACTACAACTTACATATTCACAAACACAGTGAATACCTACTACATCACTTGAAGGAGGATTACTGGTCATCTTGCGGTAGTAGGGGTAATGCAAGTTAGTGAGGTTAGTTAGGTTAGTAAAATAAAACTATAATTTGCGGTTTGCTGAGCCAAAACAAGCCGATCAGCTGATCAGGCGAGATCTGAGTCTGCAGTTACTACGTCACAACCAATCACAGCGCGTTCCGCCGTGTTGTGATATTTTGGCCCCAAAAAGGCCATATATTTCATTTATGGTGCATTTCTCAGCAAAAAGAATATGAGTACAGTGATATGTAGCCTATATTGCACCCAAAGCTTTATAATACTCCGTGTTTTAGGTGTGAGTAAACGGGTCCATTCCTTCCTTCCAATTCCTTCCTTCCTTCCTTCCTTCCTTCCTTCCTTCCTGCCAATTCCTTCCAATTCCTTCCTTCCTTCCTTCCTTCGATCGTTCCTTCCTTCTTTCCTTCCTCCTTAATTCCTTCCTATACAACACCACCCATTCTTTAAGATAGATGGAAAATAAACTACATAGGAGAAAGTAACTATATAGTGGTGAAGGTTGAATGTGTGTGTGTGTGTGTGTGTGTGTGTGTATGTGTGTGTGTGTGTGTGTGTGTGTGTGTGTATATGTGTGTGAATTGATATAATAATGTAATGTGTAAAAACAATTTATTTATTTATTTTTGCGTAGATTACGTAGATCGACTACTAGCTACTCAGTTTTTTTTTAAGTGTACTGTGTGTGTGTGTTTGTCTCTGTGTGTGTGTGTGTGTGTGTGTGTGTGAAATAAAATATATATTGTGTGCCGTTAAAAACTAAGACCACATTGTTTTGATTCTGAGGTTGGCGCCAGGCGGGCATGCGGTGTGGCAAAATGGACCAAATGTGTCGAAAAGGTAGAAAAAAACGCAACAAAAACGGCTACAGAGAAGGAAGAGACAGAGGCGATAGTGGAGGAGAGGCAGCAAGTATTAGGGTGAGTGTTGTGCTAATGGCAGGTTGTTTGGGGTCAATATCAGGTTGTTTGGGGTCAATATCAGGTTGTTTTGGGGGGATAATATGAGGCCGTTTTGGTATTTTTGTACTTTTTAACATAGATCTTTCTCCCTTCCTTCCTTCCTTCCTTCCTCCTTCCTTCCTTCCTTCATCCTTCCTTCCTTGAACGCAACTACGTACAGTGTTCCCATGCGAAATATTACTATAAGATACGGTATTAGCTTACACTAAAGCTAAGACTCTATACTTGTTGCAGAGGAGTGACAGCCTGCAACCTGGACCAACACAACAGAAGATGATGAGTTCCGCGGAGCCGTGTGGTAAGCAAAGAATGCACCATGACGGAACAAACACTGATTTCAGATTCTAATAATAATCTAATAGTAATATAATCAATAATTTCTAATAATAATCTAATAATCAAAACAAACATTGTCTAATAATCAAAGGCACATTGTTACCTTAGTGGCGATGGCTGTGGTCGAGGGAGGCAGCGGACCGTGTGATAATAATAATGATAATAAACACTATCGTAGATAACACTATAGTCGCCAGTCACTTGCCACTGCACTAATGTCGCCAGGCACAATATATCATCAATCGGGGTAAAAAAAAACTTGGGGGTAGTTGGGGGAAAAAAAAACATATGTCCTCATATGTTAGGTTTATGGAATAAAAAAATCTGCTTGTGTCCTACAGATTGCCCACAATATAAGCAACATTTTATGCTAACGGCATTTTATTTGTAAAAAATTTTGGTAAGTATATATCGCTACGTGACAGAAAATATTCATTTTTTTGTCCGTTCAACTTTTTTATTATTTTTTGTTAATGTTCAATGCCCGGAATGGTTTGCATGCAACGCATTTTTTTTCTGCTCTCAGGTGTTATACTTAAGTTGGTTTATCCACTCCCCTGCAGTGATTCTCCTGTCAACTCCAGTATTCGACTCACAGGTATGTTTTTTTTTACCCCGACTTGCAACATGCAATTGGGGTGATAAAAATCATGTTTTTTATTACCCCACTATGTTTCTTTTTCCCCCATATTGTTTTTTGTCATATATTGTACAATATACAGTGACCTTTGACAAAATAAATCATAATAACCAATATCTAATGATCTTCTTGTCTTTCTCTGACAGTGTAACGATGCCTAGGAAATACACCAAGAAGGTCAAGCTCTACACAGAGACATCGATTCAGGTGGCCATAGAGGAGGTGAATGCTGGAGCATCAGTGAGATCGACTGCCAAGAAGTACCACATATCTACATCGATGCTTCGTAAAAGATGCCTACATAAGAAGGGGTTGCTTGAAATGAAATCCAGAGGGCGTAAAACAATATTATCCATGCATCTAGAACAAAAATTGGCTTCGTACATTAAACGCATGGCCGAACTCGGCTTTGGACCCACCAAACAAGAACTACAAGCAATTGTGTTCGAATACCTGGAGGCCAATGAACTAGGGCATCTGTTTAATGACAAACGGCCGGGAGATGACTGGATTATTAACGTTATGGGAAGGCACAGACTGTCGCTGAAAAAGGCAGGCTTGATGCAAATAGCGCGCAAAAACGTAAAGGATGAACGTAAAGGCAAAAACAAAGGGATGCGGTATGTGGTGAATCTGGTGCCAGAAGAGGACGAGACATCATTCGAAGCAGTAATTAAATCAAGAGGTCGTCCAAGTGCATCATCGTCCCAGCCCCAGAAACGTCATCGTATCTCGATGCATGGGGCTGTGCTCACAGACGCCAAGTTCCTTGAGCAACAGAAAAGCAAAGAAGACAAGAAGAAAAAGAAGACACAGAAAGCAGAAA